>VZQC01007945.1:2702805-2868767 GCA_009823505.1 Rhizomys pruinosus
ACATCTGACAAAGCATTGATTTCCAGAATATATAAACTACTCAAAAAACAAAGAAGAAAGAAAACAAATGACCCACTCAATAGATGGAGCAAAGAGCTGAACAGAGACTTCACAAGTGAGGAATTAGAGATGGCTGAGAAACACCTTAAGAAGTGTTCAACATCACTAATCATTAAGGAAATGCAAATCAAAACCACTTTAAGATATCATCTTACTCCAATAAGACTGGCTAGGATCAAGAAAACAAATGATACCAAGTGCTGGAGAAGTTGTGGGGAAAGGGGAACACTCATCCACTGCTGGTGGGAATGTAAACTCATACAGCCACTATGGAAAGCAGTGTGGAGAACCCTTGGAAGACTTGGAATGAACCTACCACCCGACCCAGCCATACCACTCCTGGGCATGTACCTTCAAGACTCACCCCACTACAGAGATACATGCACGGCCATGTTTATTTCAGCTCTTTTCACAATAGCAAGGAGCTGGAACCAACCCAAATTCCCCTCAACTGATGAGTGGATAGAGAAAATGTGTTACATCTACACAATGGATTTCTTTTTTTTATTATTTTATTTATTTATGTGTATGAATGTACTGTTTGCGTGCAGGTCTGCACACCCATGTCGTGCAATGCCGCGGAGGTCAGAAGAGGGTCTCAGATTCCCCTGGAACTGGAGTTCTCCTGGAATTGGAGTTACAGACGGTTCTTAGCCTCCATGTGGGTGCTGGGGATCAAACCTGGGTCCTCTGCAAGAGCGGTCAGCACTCTTAACCGCTAGGCCATCTCTCCAGCCCCTACACAATGGATTTCTATGTAGCAGTAAAGAAAGACAACATCATGAGCTTTGCAGGAAAATGGCTGGAGCTAGAGGACATTATGCTGAGTGAAGTAACACAGTCCCAGAAAAACAAACGACGAATGGTATCCCTCATCTGTGGATGCTAGTGCCAATTACCTAGTTGTAAGTATTTCTTGTGTATGTCCCCCTGAGCTTTTGTCCAAAGCAGTTGGGAGTGATGCATATTGGAAACAACACCACCAACAACAACAACAGAAAGGACTGAATCGAAGAACTGACTGAAACAGTGAACTTCTACTCAAAATAGTCAACTTCCTCATGGAGAACATTGAGAAAGACTGAGAAAGAGATGAAAAGCATATTTGGCAGAATGCATGAGCTCTGGTGGGGTGAGCAAATGGGGGGGGGGACACGGGTCTAAATTTGTTAAAAAAAATTAATTTATGAAAAAAAAAGAAAGAAAATGAGCTTGGGAGCTGCAGAGATGGCTCAGTGGTTAAGAGCACCGACTGCCCTTGCAGAGGACACAGGTTCTATTCCCAGCACCCACATGGTGGCTAAGAATCATCTTTAACTCCAGTTCCAGGGGAATCCAACGCCCTCTTCTGACCTCTGCAACACTGCACAACATGCGTGCACCAACCTACATGCAGACAGTACACTCATACACATAAAAAATAATAAATAAATTTTAAAAATAAAAGAAAATAAGTTTGAAATTACAAAAGTAGCCCAAGATTTTAAAAAGGGGCGCTGTGTTGGGATGACGGCTATCGGGAAGGCTAATTTATGTCCACAGTGCTTGTTGCTAAGTAGTGAGTACACATCAAATATATTTCTTGGGGCTGGAGAGATAGCCTAGTGGTTAAGAGCACCGACTGCTCTTGCAGAGGACCCAGGTTCAATCCCCAGCACCCACATGGTGGCTAAGAACCATCTGTAACTCCAGTTCCAGGAGGACCCCAGTTCCAGGGGAATCCAAGACCCTCTTCTGACCTCCATGGCATTGCACGAAATGGGTGCACAAACCTACATGCAGACAGTACATTCATACACATACAAAAAAAAAATAAAATTTTATATATATATTTCTCTCAAAGAGAGTTTCCTCCAGAAATCAAGTTGATTTTTATGTTTCAAAATCTTAGTGTCTCTATTTCACTGTCTCAGGAGTAACAGAAAACAAAGCTATAATGTGGTACTTTTGGTGGCTCTCTCAAACTGAATCCTGATCCCTAAGCTCACTTCCAGCCAGGCTTTCTCTCAGAAGCCCCTTTTATATCTTGCTCTGCCTTTCAAATAAGTTCTTCTACTGTCATAGATGAAATAAATCCTTCACTCTTCTGGGAGGGGGGGATCTACTGCCTCTCTTTCAAATCACACTTTTTACTTAAATTCTTTATGCATGAAATGTCTGCCTTAGTCCTTAGAAAAATTCAGATTCCACAGTCTCTGCCAATTTTCTCCAAGATCCCTGATACCATCTTTCCTTTCTTACTTCCTAGTAACTTGATGTTAATGAGATTTTAACCAACTCTTAGATGATTCTGTCCCAAATACTCCAATGGGCATACACTAATAAACAGTGTTCCTCAGAAAATACATCTTTGGGCAGGTCTCTACACACTTGTATATGTGAGATACACCATACACCCCAAATCACAGCACACACAACAAATACATGTGTGTATGGTAATGAATACATATCATTTGGTCATAAATACTAGCATGTCATTTTGAGTAAGAAGTATCTAAAATAGTGCCTTTTACTATTTCACCAGAAAACCCAGAGATTGGCTGGTTTTATAAATTTCAGATGAAAACCTACTTTTCTTCCAACCTGTACAGAAAGCAAAAAGAAGGTACTGAATAGCATTCTTTCCATTCATTGTCACTTACAAAACAAAAGCAGTGTTTCAGAAGTCCACATTACTTTGATGATGCTCTGGACTAAAGATCACAGTTTGTGTCCACAGGAAAAATAAATGTGACTTAAAACATAGGTTTATAAACAAAGATTCACTAACTTCATAGAGGAAATATCAGCACTGAATTTATACTTAGAAAAAGTATCATGCCCAAATGGGATATATAAGAATAGCCAGCCAGCCCCACAGTGATACCTGATACTGTCATCTTAGCTTTATCACATCTGGTTATGCTGTATGAACTTTGATACTTCCCATAAATCCTTTAAAAGAAAATGGAATATATACTAATTGAGTTTAAGAGTCAAAGTCATCTCACCCTTAAAAGCCAGGCACCAGCATGTCTGAGCATATAAAAGCATACCTGTGTTTTTCTTCCAACATTTGTCTTCTTCTTCAAACAATACCACTTAGGTTTGGGCAGGCTTCTTCTGCACAACACCAGGGTCAGCCTTGCAGCCAGGTGATCCAAGCTGCCCTCAGTATGCAAAGAAATAGGAGTGGGCTTGTTGGGAATATCTAATTCAATTCATCAATGAATTAGCATCATTATCCTTGCTAACAGACTATAATCTGAGTTTATTCTCTTCATCAAGGAAATTTTTCTGTTCATTAAAAAAATGATTTAGAAAAGAATGCATGATGCTTACCCTTAATGGTCTTAGGATATACATAACTAAGTCAAACTTGACCTATCCTTTCCTTCAGGAAGAATGGTTCCTTGTCACACCCCTACTAATGTTTGGATCAATGTTTTCTTGAAGATTAATTTTTTTTTGTCTTTTCGAGACAGGGTCTCCCTGCAGTCCCAGCTGTCCTGGAACTCACTCTGTAGACGAGGCTGGCCTTGAACTCACAAAGATCCACCTGCCTCTGCCTCCTGAGTGCTAGGATTAAAGGCGTGCGCCACCACGCCTGGCTTAAAGATTAATTTTATTTTTTAATCATGTATATGCATGCACATGAGTGCAGGTGCCCTCGGAGGTGAGAAGAGGATATCGGATTCTCTGGAACTGGAAATGCAGGTAGTCGTGACCTTGGAGCTGGGAACCAAACTTGAGTCTTCCTGAAAACCAATACATGCTCTTAACTGCTGAGCACCTCTCCAGCCCCTAAGGAGCCATGTCTTAATTTGTCTAGCAAGCCAGTTCTTCTGAGAGTCCCACTCACTTTGAAAGGGCCTGGCCTGCCAAAGTCTACATGCACTGTTTCTGAATGCTGACGGTCCCTAAGACGCCCACTTCGATGCATCCTTGTTGTCTCCCAGGTGTTTTTCTCTCACCTACTTCTGTCCTCCCTTCTTTCCTTCATCAGGAAATACTGAACAGCTGTCTGGACAGCTGCTCCCCTCTTTCAGTTTTCCCCAGATAGGCAGCACCAACTTTTCTATTCTCTATTAAGCCATCTGAATTATTTTGGCACAGAACATGAAAAATTGTGTCTAGGAACTTACACTGAATCACTTCAGGCCTTTGGTTAACACTCATTCCCCAGCCCCAATCAGACTTAGGAATACAAGCAGAAGAAGAAACAGGCGTGGGGGGCGGGGGGGCATGAGGACAGTAGACAGCTGAACCATGGCTAAAATAACTTTGAAGGAGATTTAACACGCTGGTTGGCTCAAAATGAACTGTCCCTTACCTAGGTCTTGATGCGGGGAAGTGTTTATTGACTCTGTTTCTTTCTGATCTGTACAGCATTTGAAATCTCCTCTTGTGAGTCAGAGAGAAGGTAACAGACCATCCTCTGTCCTGGGCACTTTCCATGTTCAGTGCTGCTCATCCAATAATCAGTCAACTTGCCAGATTTGTTACCAATGGCAAACAAGAAAATAAGAGACATCTGGACTTTAGAAAATAGCACAGCCTCGGGATCCCAAGCAGAGGTCATGAATTTTAATTATCTCCCGCAATATAGACCCATCCAAATAAGAACATTAGGACAGACTAATCAAGGAAGAAGTCTGCAGGGGGCAACCACACAGAGGATCACTGACAGCACTTTAAACTTATCACAGCCAAGGCTAATAGCCTCCTTACATCCACTTCTCCTATTAAAGATGCCCTGGAAACAAGCTACCCAAGGATATTGCTGCAGTTATCACAGTTACCAAATTGTCAGGCAATACTCTCTTAAGTGGACAGGGTGGGAACTGAGGATTTCCTGTACACCCTCTTCTCTTCTGGACTGAGTGCAGCTCTGAGAAGAGCAAGAACGGAGGTATCAGGGATAAATAATGCATGAGAACTTCAGGTGCAGAAAGCTTTATTCAGGCCTGCCACGCTAATGTGCATCTAAGCCTGGCATTTGTTACAGAGTGACTGGATTTGCTACCCCGTGTGTTCAAAATGGTAATGAGGATGGCAGAGCCTAGGAAGAACTGTACCTTTGATCTCATCCTTAGCCTCTCTCCAGCTGGTCTGCCCGCTCTGTGTGGCAAATCCCCATCTAGGCCACTACCCTTCAAATCTCTGGAATTTAACTAGCTACCAAAACCACAGCACTTCAAAGACCACAAAGATAAACAGAAATGACAGACATGGTAAAACAATCTGGTAAAACTTCTCCTGGTTCCCAGCTATTCTCAGAGCTTTGAATCAGTGACATCACCACTTTAGGTATTCTGGACCCAAATATCCAAGAAGAAATTAGAACAGGTCATTGAAGCTGGAAAGGACTCAAAGACCCCACAAACTTATGAATTCCTTAAGGACTGCATGATATACCATTAGTAAAGTTTGTCTTTGGATATTTCTGAATTAAAATTCAAAAGCCCTGAAATAGAATTCAAGATCTAAATACTTATTGAAATTGTCAATATGATTTTTTTTTAAAACCAACTATAGAACATGATTATTTCTTACCCAGAATGAAGCCTATAATGTAGTTTAAATGAAGGTTCCTTTCTGGTCTGAAATTCAAGAGTGCTTTCTAGGCAATCAGAGAATTGTTATTATGTAGAGAATTTGTGCATACATCAGAAGCCTCACAATTACCCCATACTAATTTCAAGGCTCTGCATATCACTCCAGGTTTGCAAAGTCTCTCCCCATCCACTACCATTTTACCACAAGTACTCAGTCAGCCTCAATTACCATAAAATATCTCAGTAACAAGAGTTGTCATGAATGGAAGTACATCTGCCAATAGAGACTCCTGCAAACCTCCCCTACATTCTACTGTGCAGGATGCACAGCCAGCAATCACAGCTGTAATCCTTCCTAGAGGTGAATATGCTGTAGCTATTAGATCATGTTGTCCTGAGCATGGAACAGGTTGGAAGGTACTGCCATTTTAGAAGCCTTTTTAATAGCCTTCAACACTGCCAATGATTGGTGCCAAGCTCTAGCTAATGGTCTTGACAGCTGCCATCCAGCTTGGCCAAGTGGCCTGAAGAATAACGCTCTGGACCCAGCTCTATACACCAATCCCTAAGAAACCCACATCATCTCAAGTAGCAAGTTCTGATCCTCAGCTGCACTTGGTGTGCAAATATTTTTGCTCTTTGTCCTATGGGTTTGAGCATATCTGAATGGAGGCCATCCTGAGCCTCACAGTTCAACACAGAAAGCTTGCCAAGGGGGAGCCACAGTCCAAGGTCCTGCATCGGGAGGTAACGTTAACACCATTTCCTCAGTTAACCCTTGCTTAGTGACTAGATACAAGAATGTCTCATAGCTTGGCCCTAGTTCTTCAGGCTAACACTCTTCCAACTGAATTTTTAGTACCTTAAATGTACAAGAACTTATTTTAGATTCACATTTATTTCTTCATCTGGGGGTGGGGTCAGGCAAGCCACATACACCAGTGGAGGTCAGAGGACAACTTGCAAACTTGCAGGGGGTGATTCTCTCTTCCGATCGTGTGGGTCCTGGGAATCAAACTCAGGTAAACAGGCTTGGCGAGAAGCCTCACCTACCAAGCCATCTTGCTGGCCTGGCCTTATTTCTTGAACAATCATATCTGTATGCTTCAAAGACACAAAGGGTGGGAGAGGGAGAGAGAGATAAATTTCTAAGGACAGAAAGGGAGAGACTGCCTGCCTGTGGTTCCGACTGAGTTTCTCAGTTCAGCCATAGTCCACTTAGCATAGCTAGAAAGGAGCAATGAAGTCGGGGAAGCAGCCTCACCCGGCTTTGCCCCTCATTTCCTCTGATCATTTTAGTGCCACCGTGAGAAGCATTTGTAATGTGTGTACAGGCACATGCCCCTGCTTTTCAACAAGTAAGTATGACCTCACTAAATCCCACTGAGCGCGTACTCCAGAAAAAGCAGTGCTTGCAAAACATCTTATGTTCATTTTTCAGAATTCAAAATGAAGTGACTAACCCCCAATCTACAATAAAAATGATTAAATGCAAACACTACTGAGCCTGTACAATAAATATTTTACACATTAATATGTTTTCAAAAGCCTTATTTCATTTTTAATGCTTTTCTATATGGCATTATTCTATTTTAGAACATGGAAAGAAATAATCTTCCATGAAAAAAGTAAGCATTCCTGGCCCATTTTAAATAAACCAATGGGTAATTATTGCACTATTAATTTGCTATGTAAATTGTTTAAATTGCTAACTCTTTCTTCTTGCCATCATTAGAGACAAGTCACTAGTTCTCAAGGAAAATGGAAAATTTCTTCCTACAGTAATCCCTTTCTTTTTCCATATGCAACTCTATAACTCAAGGGCTCTGTCTTATGATCCTTTTACGAAATAGGCCATAATCCCTAAGAGAGTATTCACTATAATGCCTACTTAATGTTCCATCAACATGAAAAGCCTCTCCCACCTACTACTCCACATGCTACCACCTTGCTTTCAAGAACAACCCTCCAAAGGCCTCCAAGGAAGTATTGGCTAGTGGCAGCTTCCCTGGTGACAGTCTAGCTGCTTCCCCTTCTGTGGGAGTGAGGATGTTCTGCACACTCCTTTTTATGTTGCTATTTTCTCTTTATGGAAAGGGGAGAAGAAGAAAACTGGTTTCTCCAAAAGTATGTCATAATTAATTTAAAATTGTTTCTTAGCATGTTAATACAGCTGGCCAAGAAGAAAGCATTTGAACCAGTAATGTTCTTCAGGATAAATCTTTAACACGGTGCAGAAATGGGCATATATGTCATTATATACACACGAATTCATTCCTTCAGGGAGGGTACTAAGAAAGAGAATAAAATCCAGCAATGAAAGCAACATGCTGTCTGCATGCTAAAGCTTTTCACCTCCTTTTCATATTAAAAAAAATCACTCCCTATCACATTCACATTTCGAGGCAAACACAGAGGCAAATGGATCTCCATGAGACTGAGGCAAGGCTGGTCTACACAGTAAGTTCCAGGACAGCTGGGGCTACAAAGACCCTTTCTTAGACCCTCCCTTCCCCCCCAAAAAAAACCAGCTTGTTTTTCCATTTCAAGGCTTCCTAAGTCCTATCCCCTTTTCATGCATGAAAGGTGTTTAAATGACACTCCATGTCCAGTTGCCCAGGTGGGTTTTCTGGCATGCAAGCCTTTCCAGGCCCACCCTGGAACCCACTGCCCACCTCAAGAAACGCTGAGAGGAACTGTGTGCATGGACAGAAGGACAGCCAGGCTGCACACACTCCGTGCCCAGTTGCCCAGGTGGCTTTTCTGGTGTGCAGGCCTGTGCAGGCCCACCCTGGCACCTGCTGCCCAACACTAGAACCATAGACCATAGAGAGGAACTGCATGTGTGGATGGAAGGACAGCCAGGCCAATCACACTCTGTGCCCAGTTACCCAGGTGGGGGTCCAGTGTGCAGGCCAAAGGAGCACGCCCCCCAGCTCAAGCTACTGATACGGTGGAGGAAAATATAAACTGCTGGTGCTGTGGTTTACTGTGGTAGGGAGGATCCAGCAGTGTCAGTGATTCTAGGCTACACAGCCAAAACCGAGGAAGAAACCAGCAGGAAGCAAACTGAGTGACCAACCAGTCCTCCATATTAACATTTGAGATTAGTGACAGAACCCAAACAAACAGAGGGGGGAGAAAAGCAACAACAACAACAACAACAACAACAACAAATACACATGCCAAAGACACAAAGGAAAAACAACAATATAAGAAGAGCTCAAAATAAATCCCCACCGAACTCAACCAATCCTATAGAAGATCCCAACAACAAGATCTCCCGGGAAGGAAACCAAGACACCGACCTTAGAAGAACAATTGTAGACATATTCAAAGACTATAAAGAATAAATCAGAGAACTAAAGGGAGAAAATGAAAAATGCATGAAGGAACTAGAAGGAAAGAATGATAAACTCCGGAAGTAACTAAAAGGAGAGATCAACAAACCTAGAAAAGAACTAGAGGAAGAGAAATACAAACTCCGAAAAGAAATAGAGGGAGAGAATGACAAACTCCAGAAGGAAGTGGAAATACTGAAGAAAGCACAGGATGAAATAAAAAAGGAAACTGAACATTCATCCAATCAGTAGGAAAGGATAGGAAAAAGCCTCAGAAGCAGAATGGATGAAGCAGAAAAAATATCAGACCTACAGGATAATACAGCACAGCCAGAAACCTCAAATTTTAAAGATTATGAAAAATTAATACAAGAATGTGTATAAGTTTTCCAAATGGTGCATAGTGGGTAACATCAATTTGCCAGAGGTGGTTAGGCCAGAGACCTTGGGGGTTGCTGCCCAAGGTTTGAAGGGGGGGAATCTGAAGGAAGGGCTGGCAAGACCGGCAGGTGTGAATGATTTTTTAAGGTCTTTAACTGCTACATAGGGGTATTTACACAAGAGTGGAACAACCAGGAAATGTGGGACACTATGAAAAGATCAAACCTCCACATCGTAGGGCTAGAGGAAGGAGAAGAATCCCAAGAGAATATTATTGATCAAATCTTCAACAGAATAATAGAAGAAAATTTCCCCAAACCAAAAAAAGACAAACCCATACAAATACAAGAAGCACACAGAACACCAAATAGATAAGACCAGAAAAGAAATTCCCCACACCATATCATAGTTAAAACACTAGATGCTGAAAACAAGGACAAAATACTGAAAGCCACAAGAGAAAAACAACAAGTTACATACAGGGGAAACCCATCAGAATCAGAGCTGACTTCTCAGTATAAACTATGAAAGCCAGAAGAACATGGACCAAAGTATTCCCAGTGCTAAATGACTTTAGATGCCAACAGAGACTGCTATACCCAGCAAAAATGTCAATCATAGTTGAAGGAGAAAGAAAAATATTTCATGACATAAACAAATGAAAGAACACATGGTAAGAAAAACCAACACTTCAGAAAATACTCGAAGCAATTCAAAGAACAGAGGAAAGGAGCAACTACCCTTAAGCAACCCAAGAGAGAAATTACCAAAAACAACAGAGTAAATAAATACCTAGACCAAGAATGCAAATGAAAAATAAGTTGAAAGGAAACATCATGCATCTCTCAGTAATAACCTTAAAATATTAATGGTCTAAACACCCCAATCAAAAGACATAGACTGGGAGAATGGATTAGGAAACAGAATTCATCTATATGCTGCCTATAAGAAACCCACATGGCGGCTGAGAACCATCTGAAACTCCAGTTCCAGGAGAACTCCAGCTCCAGGGGAATCAGAGACCCTCTTCTGACCTCCGCGGCGTTGCACAACATGGGTGCACAAACTTGCATGCAGACAGTGCATTCATACACATAAAGAAATAAATAATAATAAAAATAAATAAATAAATAAAGAAACCCATCTCACCCTCAAGGACAGACAGCAACTTAGAATAAAAGGATGGAAAAAAATATTCCAAGCAAATGGTACACAAAAGCAAGCAGAGGTGGCTATTCTAATATCAGACAAAATAGACCTCAGATTTAAATTAATTAAAAAAGACAAAGAGGGCCACTATATCCTTATCAATGGAACAATTAACGAGGAAGATTTCACAACCTTAAATGTTTATGCACCAAACTATGGTGCACCAAACTTTATAAACACAACTCTCCAGGACATCAAGACACAGATTAATCCCAGCACACCTAATAGTGGGGGACTTCAATACCCCACTGAGCCCCCTGAATAGGTTAACTAGACAAAAAATAAACAGAGAGACATCTTTACTGAACAATACAATACACCAAATTGACCTCACAGATATCTACAGAATATTCCACCCAAACACCAGAGAATATACTTTCTACTCAGTGCCCCATAGAACATTCTCCAAAATCAACCACATATTGGGACAAAAAAGAAATATCAATAAATATAAAAGGATTGAAATTATTCCACGGTTTCTATCAGACCACAGTGCAATAAAGCTAAATATTAAAACCAGGGTAAGCCCTACTAACTATAAGAACACATGGAGACTAAACAACACAATCTTGAACAGTGAGTGGGTCAGGGAAGACATAAAGAATGAAATAAAAGCATTCTTGGAACAAAACGACAATGACAGTACAACACAACAAAACCTATGGGACACTTTAAAAGCAGGGAACTTTATAGCCCTGGGTGCCTACATTAAAAAAAAAAAAAAAAGAAAGAAAAAGAACAGATAAATGATCTAACACTACAGCTAAAAACACTTGAGAGGCAACAACAAATGAACCCTAAACCCAACACACAGGAAGAAATAACAAAAATCAGAGCAGAAATCAATGAAATAGAAACGTAGAAAACAATACAAAAAATATCAATAAATCCAAAAGCTGGTTCTTTGAAAAGATAAACAAAATAGACAGACCTCTAGCCCAGTTAACCAAAAGAAAGAAAGAGCAACTCCAAATCAATAGCATTTATGACAAAAGGGGAAACATCACAACAGATAAAGAAAATATCCAGACAATCATACGAGAATACTTAGAAAACCTATACTCTACTAAATTTGAAAACCTAAGAGAAATGGATGAATATCTGAAATCCTGGGATTCATCAAGGCTTAATCAAGAAGAGATGATTGATACCTTAAACAGACACATAACACTTGAGGAAATTGAAGATGTAATAAAGAGCCTCCCAACTAAAAAAAGCCAAGGCCTAGATGGTTTCACAGCAGAACTCTATAAAAGATTTAAAGAGGACTTACAACAATTACTCCTCAAATTTTTCAGAAGGATACAGAGGGAAATATCCCATAATCCTTCTATGAAGCCAGCATCACTCTAATACCAAAACCAGGTAAAGACACAAACAAGAAAGAAAACTATAGACCCATATCATTAATGAACACAGATGCAAAAATTCTCAACAAAATACTTGTAAATCATGTACAGACCTACATCAAAAAGATTCCATCATGACCAAGTTAGAGTCATATGAGAGATGCAGGGATGGTTCAACATATGTAAATCAATAAATATCATAAACCGCATAAATGGACTGAAAGACAAAAACCACATGATCACCTCGATCAACTCAGAAAAAAGCTTTCAACAAAATCCAGCATCCCTTCATGCTTTAAGTCCTAGGGGGAACTGGACTGGAGGGATCATTTCTCAATGTAATCAAAACCATATACAAGAAACCCATAGCCAACATCATCTGAAATGGAGAAAAGTTGGAAGCATTCCCCTTAAAGGCAGTAACATGGCAAGACTGTCTACTATCACCACTCCTCTTCAACATAATGCTTGAAATGCTTGCTAGGGCAATAAGGCAAGCAAACGAAATTAAAGGAGTGCTAATTGGAAAAGAGGAAATAAAACTATCCCTTTTTGAAAATGATATGATAGTTTACCTAAGGGATGCTAAATTTTCCATCAGAAAACTCTTAGAAACAATTAAAAGTTTCAGTAAAGTGGCAGAATACAAAATAAACCTAGAAAAACCAGTAGCCTTTCTTTACACCAACAATAAGCAACTGGAGAAGGAATATAAGAAGACCTTTCCAATCACAATAGCCTCAAAAGAAATAAAATACCTAGGAATAAACCTAACTAAAGACACCAAAGACCTTTACAACAAAAATTTTAAAACCCTGAAGAAGATCGAAAATGACATCAAAAGATGGAAAGACCTCCCATGCTTGTGGATTGGAAAAATCAATATATTAAAATGTCCATTCTACCCAAATTAATATACAGATTCAATGCAATACCAATCAAATTCCCCATGAGTTTTTTCACAGACTTAGGAAAAAAAATCCTTAAATTCATATAGAAAAACAAAAGACCAGGAATAGCTAAAGCAACCCTGAGTGAAAAGTGCAATACTGGGGTGCGGGGGGGGGGATTACATTACCAGACTTCAAGCTAGGGCTATAGTCATAAAGACAGCCTGGTACTGGCAAAAAAAAAAAAACAGAACCATTGACCAATGGAACAAAACTGAAGATCCAAACTTGAGCTCATATAACTTCAACCACCTCATATTTGACAAAGGAGCCCAAAAAACTCAATGGAGGAAAATAGCATCTTCAGCAAATGGTGTTGGCAAACCGGATCACCATTTGTAGAACCAAATTAAACCCTACCTCTCACCTGTACAAAAATAAACTGCAAGTGGATCAAAGATCTCAACCTGAAACCCGGAAGGTGATAGAAAAAAAGTCGAACAACCTACAAGACATGGATGCAGGAAAAAGACTTTCTAAATCAAACAGCAGCCTGCAAGAAATAAGGACAACAGCTGACAAGTGGGACCATCATAAACTCAAAACTTTTGTACAGCATAAAGAAACAATGAAGGAAGTGAAGAGAAAACCCACAGAGTGGGAGAAACCTTCACTAACTGATACACTGACAGAGCATTAACTCCAGAATATATAAACTATTAAAAAAAAGAAGAAATGCGGCGTGGTGGCGCAGCCTTTAATCCTAGCACTTGGGAGGCAGAGGCAGGCAGGATCTTTGTGAGTTCAAGCCAGCCTGGTTCTACAGAGTGGTTTCCAGGCCCATCTGGGGCTACAGGGGACCCTGTCTCAAAAAGACCAAAAAAAAAAAAAAAAAAAAAAAAAAGAGAAAACAAATGATCTACTCAAAAGATGGAGTAAAGAGCTGAACAGAGACTTCACCAGTAAGGAAGTAAAGAGCTGAGAAAACATCTTAAGAAGTGTTCAAATCATTAATAATTATGGAAAAATGCAAATTAAAACCACTCTCAGAGATCATCTCACTAATCCAAGAAGCTAGCCAAGATCAAGAAAAAACAAAAAATCCGACACCAAATGCTGGAGAGGTTGTGAGAAAAGGGGAACACTATCCACTGCTGGTGGGAATGTAAAACCAGTACAACCACTGTGGAAAGCAGTGTGGAACCCTTAAAAAACTCAAAATGAGCCTACCACCTGACCCAGCCATACCACTCCTGGGTCCCGCCCCCACAAGACTTATCCTACTGCAAAGATACATTCACAGCTATATTTATTGCAGCCCTCTTCACAATAGCAAAGAGCTGGAACCAACCCAAATGCCCCTCAACTGATGACTAGATAACAAAAATTTGGTACATCTACACAATGGAGTTCTATGCAGCAGTAAAGAAAGGTGACATCATGAACTTTGCTGGTAAATGGATGGAACTCAAAGCCATTATGCTAAGTGAAGTAACACAGTCTCAGGAAAAAAAAAAAAAAAAAAAAAAAGGTGAACACGGTTTCCCTATTTGTGGATGCTAACACCAACTCCCCAGTTGGCAGCAAATGAGCAACTTTATTATTATATTTCATTGTATCTGAAAGCAACTGTGCCTATTCCCATATGAATCTCTTAATGGGCTCTAGAATTGTCCTACCAACTTGTATTCACACATTGTAATAATAAACATATATGAATGGAAGATATGTATTCATACTATCCATATCTTTTTACATGCTGCAACTTTACTGTTAAAATTTGAATCTCTAAAGTGTGTTTAGGAATTAACCTATAGTTTAATTTCAGAATTTGTAATTTTGATTTATGTGTGGATGTATATATGCATATTTTGGAATAATATAAAATTAAACAGAACAAAAAGAGAGAGAGAAACAAAAAACTGACGAAACAGTAAACTTGTGCATTGAAAGAATTTTAAAGACTGAGAAAAAGATGCACGACAGGACTTAACATGTATGACAGAGTCTTGAGCTCTGGCAGGAGGGGGGGGACGTAAGGGGTGGGCATGGATGGGGGATGGGTCTAGATTGATTGAGAAATGTATGAAATGCACTGTATAAAAATTAACTCAAAAAAAAAAAGAAAGGTGTTTACATTTACAGACTTGACTGCAAAGTAGTAGAAAACCACTGACAGAATCTATCAGGCAGCGTTAGGTTCCCCATGCCGACCCAGTGGTGCCAAGGATTTGTATCTTGCCTTTTTCTTCTTTTTTTTTTTTGCTGTTTTGTTTAGCATGGAACTGTGCTTACCATGTGCTTCAACTGAGCAATTTCTTATAACTCTAGGTATTTGCAAGGTGCTACAACTTTTTTTTTATTTAATTTTTATTGATGGTTTGTGCATTTCATATATCATTTCCAATTCAGATCAGGCATATTTCCTTTCCCTTCCCCCCCCCACCCCCACCCCATCCCAGATCATGTATTCTGCCATAACTGCCTGGCATCTTTTCGGGTTTTTTTTTTTTTTCAATTTTTTTAGCTATAAGTGATAATCCATGAGTATAAGCATCCTTCGTGCAAAACCAATCTACAGACTGTTGTGCCCAAACCCCTACAGTCCCACCATCCAGTGGGGGGTGACAGGTTGTTTGTTCAATCAAGTTGATCAAATGAGTGTCCAGACTACATCGCTGTAGTTTCACCATTCACCCCAATCGCAGCCTTTACATTCTACCACCTGTGCCCCTTTTCTAAGCCTAGGGAACAATCTGCCTTTTTCTTCTCTTATGAGCCTCTGCCTGAAGCCAAAGCATATGGTATAAGGGGGACAAGGATTCCTCCAAGCATGGCCTTCTTTTGCTGTACTCCAAATAGATTCCCAGCACCAATAATGATATCAAAGCTCATGGATAAAGTCCTGATGCAGACTCCACCTAATAAATTTGAACAGAACCTATCTGGAACAATACTGAGTGGAAGATTCCCACAAATTCAGGGGTGGGGTGGGCCCAGTCTTTCTTAATTGGGAAGAGCCAAATACTTGCCATCCATACTTTTTGAGAGCATTCTGGGGACCCTAGGGTAGACTCCAATGGCACTCTTTTAGAAAGAGGCCAGTGTGCTTTTCTTGAACTTCATGAAGGCTGACTGCTTTCATCAAAGGAGGGAAAAATGATCTGCATATTGCTAAGTTATATTTACACTGTAGTAAAATCTGATCATTTCTGAAGAAACCAAGTCATCACAGAAGAGCATGTTCAGCTAACATAATGGATACCTCATTTAAATCTTACAGCACAGAAAAGAAAAGCAAACTTATAAAGTTCAGAAGCAAGAATCATAAGAACAATGGTGAGCAAAAATCAATTTAAAATACAATAAATATGCTGGTTAAATGGACCTCTTTGTTTGAGGCTCTGAGCCAACATCTTTCAGAGGGGAAGACTCTGACTCATCTGGGGAATAAAAGAAAAACAAATAACTGGCTGATTCAGCAACAACAATCTGAACAAAGTGAAATCTACCACACAGATGTGGAAAATTGTGGATAATTTAAGCAGGACCATGCTGTATCTCATACTCATCTCCGATATGTGCACAGTTCAATGACTCAATGACTAGATGCCAGCATAATTACTGTCATAATTACTGTTAGGACTAATACCACCAACCCACCCTGGGTACTTCAGAAGAATAGAAATTGAGTTATAAAACCCTTCTTAAGGGACACCATATACTCCTTAACAAATAACACTCTCTTCACCACTTAGAGTGGACTTGGTGGTCTTAATTGTAGACATTTCCAGATGTTCTTCTCCCCATCCTTACACCCAGAAATGTGATCCTCTTTTCCAATTGTTAATGATGCTTAGATAATTGTTTTATCTGTGATGTTCACTTGGTTCCTATGAGATCATAAAACAAGTAATGAAGGAAAGATGTGAATCGAATTGTCAGCTCTGAATAGAGTTATCTGATTGAGCTGAACAAGAAAATAAACTTAGACTAGACCAGGAATGTCACTGAAAAGATAACATTGGCCTTGTTATTCTTCCTGACATATTAAAAGCAGTAATCAAGTCTTAGAAGCTGACTGTAAAGGCTCATCTACAGTATACCTTTGAGCTGTTTCTGTATGAATTCCTGCTTACTCCTTATATCTCAGTTTAAGCATCACATACTCAGTGAGAGCTTCTCTAACCATCCCAGCATAGTGGTCCTCATCCTTTATTCAGTCACAGTCACATCACAGCAGTTAGTACTAGGTGTTTTCATAATCCAGTGATTAATGCTGTCTTGTTAACTACTAGCTACCCATACACAGCACATACCTCATCTCAGAGTACGGGACTTGATCAGTATTTTTTGGATGATTAATAAATGAGAACCCATAAAATCATTGGGCCTATCTGCTCAGGTTTTCTTATCATTAAATCTCTAGTCAAAAATTAAGATAAAATTTTTCCTAATACTCTCACTTGTCTATTTCAATCTCCAAAAAATAAATCAATCCATTTTATTTTTTTTATTTATTTCTGTATGTGTGTGAATGTACTGTCTGCATGCAGGTCTGTGCACCCGTGTCGTGCAATGCTACGGAGGTCAGAAGAGGGCATCGGATTCCCCTGGACCTGGAGTTCTCCTGGAATTGGAGTTTTGGACAGTTCTCATCCGCCATGTGGGTGCTGGGGATCAAACCCGGGTCCTCTGTAAGAGCGGTTGGCGCTCTTAACCGCTAGGCCATCTCTCCAGCCCTCCATTTAATTTTTTTAAGATGGAAGTTTCACAATTCTTCATCAGTTCAGTTGTGCTGATAGTGATTATCATAAAACCACAACATCAGCTTAGAAAAATAATACTCTGAAAGAGTTTAATGGTTACATGAATTTAGGAAACAGTACACATTAGTTTTCTTTATTTTCTTTCCTTGGAAGTTCACAAATAAACATTAGCATATTGAAGGACCTAAAAGAATTGGAGTAAGGAAACATGATTAACTGTTTTGTCTAAGATTCTGGGTATTTAACAGCAGAATCATTTTATTGTAAATAATCAGAATATCTAAGAACTAATATTCTTCACAATATATATATATGGGAAATCATTTTCTACATAAATATGTATATGTATAAGAATTAAAAAAATAATTTATTTGAGAGACATCCTCTGGATTCAAGAGACAATGGTGATCTATATTTGAAACACTAATAACAATAACTCAAGAAGAGTTATCTGTAAATCAAAGACTGATTCCAACATTTTAAAATTATTTACTCTATGTCCATCTTCTGTTTTTCTTCTAGATAGCTGAATGGTCACCATAAATGCTGTTAATAACTACAAATTCAACTTACCATGAATAAATCTGAAAACAATTTAACAGCAAAATTCACCATGAGAAAATTTGACTTCATTGATCATAGGGAACAGACATAGTCAGGGATTTTTAATCATCAGAGAATTTAAAAAGATTGGCAAGTTTGTTTTCTCTCTCCCATAACCCCAAACAATGGATTATCCTAAGACCCTCCCACCAAAACCAAGGTGGAGAAAGCACACTGAAAGGACCAGGTTGCCATGTTAGCATTAGCAAGAAAAGTTCTACCCATAGTACCTACAGGGACTTTACATATCTCAGATGACAGAAAAATAATGGCTTAAGTCTAGGGACTACACTAAATAATTACAGACAGAGATAGAGAACTTCCTACAAGTAAAATTTGTTAACAATGAGTCGAGAACAAGAGCAGGAAATTTGGGGAAGGGGCGGTCAGACGCTGCAAAGCAGAGCAGAGAGCTGGAGAATTACTCACAAACAGATAATAGCAGGAAAAGAAAGTATGGCCCAGAACCAGCCACTCTCCACCCAAACCCTCTAAGATAAAGTTTGATTCATAACTTAGAACCAGGGAAAAGGTCTTCCACCTTATCTGCAGATAGAATATAAAACCTAGCCGGGCATGGTGGTGCATGCCTTTAATCCCAGCACTCACTCTGTGAGTTCAAGGCCAGCCTGGGCTACATAGCAAGCTCCAGGCCAGCTGGGACTAAAAGGAAACCCTGTCTCAAAAAGACCAAAAATAAAATTTATATATATATGTATATCACCTAGTTTGCATCTGACAGAGAGAGCATATTTTGCTCTCAGCCCGTCCTTTTCTCAGTCATATATCCCATGAGGGTGAAATGATCCCCTCTAAAAACAATAAAACCGTGAAATTAAAGTTCACTCATTAGAATCCAGACAACAGAAACAGAAATGATTGTGTAAAAAAAAAAAAAGCGTATGATAAACAGATTCTCATTGGAGAGAAGATGGTGGGCAGCAACTGAGAAGGCTTTTGAAGACTGGCTCATGGGTATTCCTCCAATCCTACCTCTCATCCCCCACTGCCACCTACAACATCAGCTACAAGAAGACATTTCTCTGATGAACATTGAAAGATGCACTAACCTCTGGGTATAAAAATAAGTCATTAGGGCTTAGTTTAATACTACGTCCATGTAGCAGAATAATGGTAGTTTGGCCGACAACTTATCCTGCCATAGGTTCTTGGCCTTGATAACAGTGTGAGGTATAGATTGTGAAGTAGACCTTAAATTCAATCAGAACGTGCTTGGTAACTTTCATAACATTCATACCACTCTTCTACTATTGGGTTTCTTTTACCAGGCCAGTAATTACTATAACTCACAGGAGCCACAGTTGAGTAAGATTAATGATTACTTTTCTCCTTGGATAGCATGCATAACGCCTGCCTTCCAGCACTTTGAAGGTAATCAGTAGGGATGAAGCTTCGAGGTTAGTACCAGCTTGACTTCTCCATGTTCTGACTCGGGCATGTGGTATCTTCAGCAAAGAGACCTTACTGTCAATTTATGGAGGACAACCAGGAGCGAGGACAACACACATTGCTGCTTTCACCACTGTGATGCTTGTCACCATGTTAGTGTGAGTCAGCAACAAAATCATCAGCATATACGTATACAAGGTTCTTCATGTGCAGACCCTTGACCATAATTAACAGTCTTTCACTGTAAAGAGTAGGCATCAGGGGTCCCCCATAAGTCATTTCAATCATTAGCAGACATGGAAAGAGAAAATTTGAAGGTTCATTGATCTATATAGGACGGTGCCATACTTGTGGGGCTCTGTTCTTATGACTTACCACTGAGGTATAATCAGATTTGGTTAAAAAATGTTCATTTGACTTTAAAGATGTTGGGATGATGGAGAAAGTGGAAAGAGGCACCTAGGAGAGCAAGCGCCACTCTCTAGTGCTGTGTCAGTAAACATACCCCAGAATTTGGTTCCGGAAACATTATTTTCACACAAATTAACGGTAAATATAATTATGTGGAATACATCAATAAAGCATTTAATTAAGCATACTCTTTGAAGCTAAAATATGCAGGTAGATATAACTAATTTTAAGGTAATCCATAATAACATCATTATTTATTTATTAGAAAATGTCAGTCAAAAACATTAAACTAGTTTCTATTTATTAGAAGAGTAAAAAGAGTGGCAGTGAGTTTCTTTGTAATTCGTCCCTGGTTTTCTGTTTTAGGTGGTACTGTTGATGCTAAAAAGAAAAACAAATGAAGGAAATTTTAAGTAAGAAGAGGCTAGCGGAGATAAATCCTGGTATATCGTGACAAACTTGCCGCAAATAGCAAATATAAAGATGTGTTCGTTTGGTTCGCCCATTTCTCCATAGTTCCATGATGCCACAACTCTGCAACTCCACTCAAAAGGGAGGAGTGAACTCTCAGTCCCGAGCATCAGACTCTGCATGGGAGCCTCCAGGGAAGAAGGTAGATCACAGTTTCTCCAGAGCGTCTTGGCCATGACTCAACCTGCCCAATGACAGCTGTGTGAGGAAGAAGGAAAACCCGAAGATAACAGGAAAAAAACTTGAGGCCTAAAGTCAGACTCCAAATTTGGAAGAACATTTCACACTCCCCAAAGTAGTTCACATTTATATGCACAGTACGCTGTGTTGGGTGCCATCATGTCCCATTTCTTAAAATCAGGCAAACTGTGAAAAGAGGAAGAATTTAAGAAGAGTAAAGATGAAAAAAATAAGGAGGAAAGAAGCTTACAATCAAGAAACAGGAGTCAGGTGTCAGAAAGGCTGAAAGGAGATGTGGTAGGAAAAGTATCTGGGAAGACAGAACGTGATTCCTGCATGTTTGACACATATGCCATAGAGAAGGTGACCTCTGCTGAAGGACCTGACAGAATAATAAGAATTGGACTTGCCCGCCTGCCATCAAAACTAAGACACTTGATGGAATATTAGACAGTAGACAATAGTTAACGGAAATATTAATATGTGAAAGAGTACAGGAAGGCCATAAGCACAGCCACGTGAGCCTAAACTTTCTGACTGGGACATAGGAATTTGGGGCCCAAGTGGAGCCCTGTGTCCTCAGGAACACAGTTGAGGAGCTGGAGAGTGACACTTGGTGCTGCTAATGCAACTGGACTTTGTGGTGTACATGCTGAGAACAACACAGAACCCCAGAGCATGAGGCATCCAGAAATGTGTTTGGGGGGGGTCTCCCACAGGGACGTCCCTAAGGGCTGGGCTACACAGGTCCAGTAAGTCTGGCAGGCCTAGAATGCAATTGCTGCAATGTACAGAGATAAACAAAGACATCATATGTTGCATGTCTGCTGAGAAACAGGAGTTTTAGTGCTAGAGCAGAGTCCTCACTGAAGGCCTTGGGGTGCCATTGAGAGGATCCTTCTTGGAGAAGGCATCACACTTAAGTAAAGGCCAGGCCTTCGCACCAAGAATAAGCCTGAAAAAGACAAACCTGACACAAAATGAAAAGAAGTTTGTTGAAATTAAAAGAACCCAAAGCAATTTAGTTCACTACAGGAAGCAAATTCAATTTCTTTTTGAGAAAGACAAGAAAATCCAGAATCCCTACAAGGAATTATCATCAATATCAAATGTACAAAAAAAAATTAGAAGTCATACAAAGAATCAGGAAACTATGACTCCTAATAAAAGAAAAGCAATCAGTTAATGTAAAGGGACCAAGAGATGACCCAGATGTAGAAATTAGCAGAGAGCTTTTTAAAATAGTTATTATAAATATGTTCAGGGGCATATGAGTGAACAGATGGAGAAGTCTCAGTAGATATGAGAGTATAAAATAGAACCAATTCTAGAACTGAAAAGCAATAAATATATTTAAAATTAAAAAATGTACCAAGTGGGCTTGTAGCAAATTGGAGACAATACCATCCAGAATCAGTGAACTTGAAGACAAATTTTGAATGTTTTATTCTTTTTATTTTATGCCTATGAGTACATTGCCTACATGGATGTAAGTGCACCCATGTCCTGCAATTCTTTTGAAATCAGAAGAGGGTTTCAGATCCTCTGGAACTGGAGTCACAGGTGGTTGTTAGCTGCCATGTAGGTGCAGGGGACTGAATCTGTGTCCTCTACAAAAGCAGCCAGTGTTCTTTACTGCTGAGCCATCTCTCCAACCCCATAAGATTATTTGAATTATCTAATTTAAATAAAGTAAATGCAATATTTTTAAATGAAAGAAATCGTCAGAGAATTTAGCCTCAATGATCTAATATGTTCAATTGTTAGGTAAGAAGAGAAACAACAAAATAGAGCTGAAAAATAAAGAAATAATAGCTTATTCTCTTATATTTTAGTGAAAAATGTCTATCTATGAATCTGTGATGAAAGGGGAAATATCACAACAGACAATGAAAAGATCCAGACAATCATACGGGACAACTTCAAAAACTTATATTCTACTAAGTTTGAAAACCTAGAAGAAATGGATGAATATCTGAAATCCTGGGAATCACCAAAGCTCAACCAAGAAGAGATCGACAGCCTAAACAGACCAATAGTACAGGAAGAAATCGAAGATGTAATAAGTAGCCTCCCAACCAAAAAATGCCCAGGCCCGGATGGATTCACGGCAGAATTCTATAAAATATTTCGTAAAGACTTACAACCATTACTACTTAAATTGTTTAGAAGGATACAAATGGAGGGACTTCTCCCAAATTCCTTCTATGAAGCCAGCATTACGCTACTACCAAAACCAGGGAAAGATACAACCAAAAAGGAGAACTATAGACCCATCTCCCTAATGAACACAGATGCCAAAATTCTAAACAGGATTCTGGCAAATCGCATACAGACTCACATCAAGAAAATCATCCACCATGACCAAGTTGGATTCATACCAGACATGCAGGGATGGTTCAACATACGAAAATCAATAAACATCATCAAACATATCAATGGACTGAAGGACAAAAACCACGCCATCATCTCAATTGATGCGGAGAAAGCCTTTGACAAAATCCAGCACCCTTTCATGTTTAAAGTCCTGGAGGGAATTGGTCTGGAGGGATCATTCCTCAATGTAATCAAAGCCATATACAGAAAACCCACAGCCAATATCATCCTAAATGGGGAAATGACAGAAGCATTCCCCTTAAAGGTAGGAACTCGGCAAGGCTGCCCCCTGTCACCACTCCTCTTCAATATAGTGCTAGAAACCCTAGCTAGGGCAATAAGGCAAGAAAAGGAAATTAAAGGAGTTCTAATTGGAAAAGAGGAAGTCAAGCTATCCCTTTTTGCTGATGATATGATTGTCTACCTAAGGGATGCTAAGAACTCCACCAGAAAACTCCTAGAAACGATTAAGAGCTTTGGTAAAGTGGCAGGATACAAAATAAACCTAGAAAAATCAGTAGCCTTTCTGTACACCAACAACAAGCAATTGAAGAAGGACTACAAGGAGACCTTCCCACTCACAATAGCCTCAAAAACAATAAAATACCTAGGAACAAACCTAACCAAAGACACCAAGGATCTCTACAACAAAAATTTTAAACCCCTGAAAAAGGAAATTGAGGAAGACATCAGAAGATGGACAAACCTCCCATGCTCATGGATTGGGAAAATAAATATAGTAAAAATGTCCATCCTACCCAAACTAGTGTACAGATTTAATGCGATCCCAATCAGAATCCCCAAGAGTTTCTTCACAGGCCTGGAAAAAAAAATCCTCAATTTCATTTGGAAAAACAAAAGACCCCGAATAGCCAAAGCAACCCTGAGTGAAAAGAGCAATACAGGGGGGATCGCTATACCAGACATCAAACTATACTATAGGGCTATAGTCATAAAGACAGCCTGGTACTGGCACAAAAACAGACCAGTTGACCAATGGAATAAAACTGAAGATCCAAACCTGAGCTCATACAATTTCAGCCACCTCATATTTGACAAGGGGGCCAAGAAGACACAATGGAAGAAAGACAGCATCTTCAGCAAGTGGTGCTGGCAAAACTGGATCACCACTTGTAGAAGAATGAAATTAAACCCCTACCTCTCACCTTGTACAAAGGTCAACTCCAGATGGACCAAAGACCTCAACGTGAAACCCCAAACTCTGGAGGTGATAGAAGAGAAGCTTGGCAGCAGACTACAAGACATAGGTGTAGGAAAAGACTTCCTAAATCAGACAGCAGCTGCACAAGAAATAAGATCGACAATTGACAAATGGGACCTCATTAAACTCAAAAGCTTCTGTACATCAAAGGAAGCAATAAAGGAAGTGAGGAGAAGACCCACAGAGTGGGAGGAAACCTTCACAGCAGATACATCTGACAAAGCATTAATTTCCAGAGTATACAAGCTACTCAAAAAACAAAGAAGAAAGAAAACAAATGAATCATTCAAAAGATGGAGCAAAGATCTGAATAGAGACTTCACAGAGGAGGAGTTAGAGATGGCCGAGAAACATCTTAAGAAGTGTTCAACATCTCTGATAATTAAGGAAATGCAAATTAAAACCACTCTGAGATATCACCTTACTCCAATAAGACTGGCTAGGATCAGGAACATGAATGATACCAAGTGCTGGAGAGGTTGTGGGGAAAGGGGAACACTCATCCATTGCTGGTGGGAATGTAAACTTGTACAGCCACTATGGAAAGCAGTGTGGAGAACCCTTAGAAGACTCAAAATGAGCCTTCCATTTGACCCAGTCATACCACTCCTGGGTATATACCCACAAGACACAACTTACTGCAAAGATACATGCACAGCTATGTTTATTGCAGCTCTGTTCACAATAGCAAAAAGCTGGAACCAGCCCAGGTGCCCTTCAACTGACGAGTGGATAGAGAAAATGTGGTACATGTATACAATGGAATACTATGCAGCAGTAAAGAGGGACAACATCATGAAATTTGCAGGTAAATGGATGGAGCTGGAAGACATTATGTTAAGTGAAGTAACACAGTCCCAGAAAAACAAACGACAAATGGTGTCCCTCATATGTGGATGCTAGTACCAACAACCCAGATATAAATATTTCTCATGGAGAGGGAGGCATAGTAAAAGAACAACAGAAAGACTGCATCAGAAAATGGACTGAAATGGTGAATTGGAAAGGGGGGATGGGTGGGAGAGGGACACGGGTGTATATTCGATTAAGGCATATTTAATTGACGTGAGCTCAGCAAGTACCCAGTTTCGCCTAGACACTGTCTACAGGACACATGGTGTTTTAGGACTTAGTAAAAGTAAAAGTAAACATGTGTATATTAAACAACATTGGTTTACAGAATCTGATAAAAATGGTAATGCATCTGAATTAAATGGAGATATAATTCGCTGTTGCCCACATTTGCTTTACATAAAATCTGTAGAGCAAGAACTTTGGGATTGACACATACAAATGTTCTCTATAATTTCTCTGTTGTACAGTATCACCTTGTAGCATTCTCTTTAAGATGATTTAACGTAAAAATTAAGTTTGCTTCCCAAGTTAATCATATATAGTCACCCAAAACAACATGGGTGAATTTGATGAAATCTGTGCCTTGACTCCACCCTATAGTCATGTATAATACAACTGTCTTCTGGAGACTCATACGCAAAAAAAAAGGGGGGGGGATACAGAAAGACATGAAACCTTTTCATCAAACCCTTGCAATTCAAATCTTAAAACTAACTATGGGAAAAGATTTGTTTGTTCCAACAGGACAAAACGTCACCAACTTAACGGCTGAGAAAGAAAAGATACAGGTTTGCATTGAGTAGGATGTACCAAAAAGTGGCAACGGAAAGGCTGACCCGTCTGAACATTCAAAGGAAGAAAAGCCTCAGATTGCCATAAACATCGAACCCCTCTGTGGATCCTACATGTAACAACTAGTTATAATGAGTCCTAATGAAACTTACCTTCTAGGTGCCACAAAGGTTCTGATATGAGAGACTTCCTTGCCTTCCCACCCATAGAACAAGGAGAAATATGACAATGATGAGGTCGCTCCCCAACTGTAAATTGGAGACAACTATTGTAGAGGTAATCTCTTATAAAACCGGTAAAACTGCTTTCTTTAATTGACTACTAGACATGGGAACTGTGGAAGGGATTACTCTCTGTTCAGAACCAAATATAATACTAAAGTCCTAGGGCTATGCACTCAGGCAAAATATATTAATACAGGAGCTCTGACATCAGCAATGGATTGTTCTACCAGGTGGATGTTGGCCAGGGGATCCAAGGCCCCACAAAAGGTAAGGGCTCCTTGCCTCTAAGTTGGGATACCTACAGGAGGAGAGGCAATAAGACCCTGCTGCCGAAGACCTGACGTTAACATGGGAGGGATGTATTGAGACCACACATGCAAGTGTACAGATGGCCTCTGGAATGCCAGAGAGTGTTACCAAAGGCCACTAAACCAATAAAGCAAATATGGGTCTCCCTGAGTCAAGCAAGACTCCACCGTCAGCACCAGCTACACCTCACCTGCCTGGAAATACTGTGCAGCAGAGGCAGCCATGTGCCTGTATATCCCAAATCTAATTGGCTATTGGCTCTCCCCTTGGAGAAATAACCCATGGCTGATGCCACAAGCTTACATCCTCTACAGGTTAGGAGATGTTATAAGCCACAGTAAGACCCTGTCATATTTAACAGGGGGGAAAATTGTAATTCATGGATTAACATATCCAAACATGTGTCTATGCTAAAGTAACCTACCATAACTATTAGTGCTGCTTAAATACCTATATATCTAATTGCTTGTTCTTCATTAGTAGGATCGAAAGGTTATTCCTGGACAAACTGTCAGCCCATGAAAGGAAACAGCCAGAATTGACCAGAGTCCAAGTCAACAGCTCCAGAGAGAGTGGACTGTTTTACCTCTCATCCACCTGTGCCCCTTTTCTAAGCCTAGGGAACAACCTGCGGAAGAGGGGGCGTGGTAGAATGTAAGGGCTGCGATTGGGGTGAATGGTGAAACTACAGCAATGTAGTCTGGACACTCATTTGATCAACTTGATTGAACAAACAACCTGTCACCCCCCACTGGATGGTGGGGCTGTAGGTGTTTGGGCACAACAGCCTGCAGATAGGTTTTGCATGAAGGATGCTTGTACTCATGGATTATCACTTATAGCTAAAAATGAAAAAAAAAAAACTGAGAGAAAGATGCAGGACAGTTATGGCAGAATGCATGATATGGGATGGGGTGGGGGTGGGGGGGAAGGGAAAGGGAAATAAGCCTGAACTGAATTGGAAAAAATGTATGAAATGCACAGAGCATCAATAAAAACTAATTTAATTAAAAAAAAAAAAAGAAAAATGTCTATCTACAGATCCAAAAGGCTCATAATACAAACAAGAAAAATCATCAAAAGTCTCATAATGTCTAACTACCAAAAACTGAAGATGTAGAGAAAAGTCATAAAAGCACCCAGAGAGAAAAAAAGGTGTTAATTCTAGGGGACCCTTAATGCAGACTTCATTAACAGACTGTTACAGACTCTCTGCCATGCAGAAAGTAAGCTGCATTCTCAATGCTGGGGTGATGAGGGACTACAACCTAAGATTCCGCCCACCCAGTGACCACATCCTTCTAATGGAGACCCAACAAAGAATCTGTAGAAATAGGAAATCTAAGACATATCTCCTGTAATTGCACTCAAAAGACTTCTTTCATCAAATTGAAGGAAGACTATACCAATCTTCTAAAAAACATTAAATACTAGTCTTTTCTTTCAAGCCCTGTAAAACTTTTAGATTATGGCAAGGAATTCTAATCTTTTAATCCCCTCTTGCACCGGTAAGACTTTTTAATGAAAAGAGCCTTATGCATTCTCTGAACCTGAAGGCCTAGGGTGGGGGAATCTTCCCACTCTTTGGCCAGCTCTCTTCTTCCTTTCTTTTGGATCTATTCCTTATGCCAACCAACTGGGAAAGGTGGTGAGATCAGACTGTAGTCAATGGAGAGAAGGGGGTATGCTTGCTAAATCTGACAAGTCGCTCAATTCACAGTTCTGCAAAAGTAAAAGCTGCTCTGTTCAGTGATTTTCATTTTCTCTACATGTTCTTTGTGCAGGATTGATGGGGTCCTTGGAATTCAGATTTTATTTCCAACCACCTCAAAGGAGGAAGAAGGAACACTGGAAATGATTAGAAAGGGAATAATAAAAGGCAATCGTTTCTCTTAATTCTATTAAAAGAAATCAGACAAACAAAATAATTAATATTGTATTGTAAAGTTTTTAATTCATATAGAAGCTGTACAAAAGACAAGGGGAATAAAATGTATTTAATAAAAACTTTCATCTAACCATGGTGGGACACACCTGTCATCCCAGTACCAAGGAGACTAAGATGGAAGGATTGGGAATTCAACATGGATGCTGTAATTTGCAAAGCAATGATTATAAGAAGTGAAGTGTTGGAGCTGAAAATATTTTACTAGGGGTTTGAGAGGTCACTCAGCAGTTAAAAACACCAGCTGCTCTTGTAGAGGACATGGGTTTGATTCCCAGCACCCACATAGAGGCTAACAACTGTCTAAATGCAGGGGATATGATGCCCTCTTCTGACCTCCGTGGGCATTACATGATATGAATGCACTAACACACATGCAAGCAATACACTCATACACATAAAAATAAAAATAAAAAAGTATTTTAAAGTATTTTATTAATATAAGTTTTGGATTAAATGAAAATGAAAACATACAAAGGTGACAAAGAAAAGAAAAAATAAGATGAGACAAATAGAAAACAAGTTATACATATTGAGAAGTACATCAAATGGAAATATATTAAATTAACTAAAAAGTAGTTAAAGACTGGGGCTGGAGAGATGGCCTAGCGGTTAAGAGCACCGACTGCTCTTGCAGAGGACCCAGATTCGATCCCCAGCACCCACATGATGGCTGAGAATCGTCTGTAACTCCAATTCCAGGAGAACTCCAGTTCCAGGGGAATCCGACACCCTCTTCTGACCTCCGTGGCATTGCACCACATGCGTGCACAAACCTACATGCAGACAGTACATTCATACACATAGAAAATAAATAAAACTTTTTTAAAAAGTAGTCAAAGACTATTTAAAGGTTCAAAATAAAGAAAATATAAAAATATATACCGTGTAAATAATACGCACAGAAGACCAGTGTGGCTATACTACTAATAAACTTCCAAAAAATAAAATTATTATAAAGAAGTACAACTTATACCAGTATAAAGCTTGATTTTTTCAAGAAAATGTGATATCTACAAATACTCATAAATGCATTTCATTATATTTCAAGTTATATCTTTTTTTATGTGTATGAATGTACTCTCTGCATGTAGGTTTGTGCACCCGTGCAATGCCGCAGAGGTCAGAAGAGGGTCTCTGATTCCCCTGGAACTGGAGTTCTCCTGGAATTGGAGTTACAGACTGTTCTTAGCCACCATGTGGGGCTGAGGATCGAACCCGGGTCCTCTGCAAGAGCAGTCAGCGCTCTTAACCGCTAGGCTATCTCTCCAGCCCTCAAGTTATATCTTTAAAAATATAAGAGACAAAGGTTTCTGGTAGTTCCAGTGACCTACACTATTAATTTCTAACTTTAAAGGATAATCTGAAGTTTAATTAGCATACAACTAGATAATCATAAAACTCATTAGCATATAGTACTACCTTGTTATCAAAAGTTTTTTTAGAGGAGAGAATGGGCCCAAAATAACATCCCCTGTGAGATGTTTTTGCTACTATCATTGCCTCCCACTCTCATCTTGTTTCCTGTGACACCGTCTAAAACAAAACACAGAAACAAGGGATTCTCTGTTTCTAAATCTTAACTGCCTACCACTGTTGGCAGACTTCTACCATCCTTAAGGATTTCTTTTTGTTTGACTAAAAAGTGGCTCCCCGATGCTATGAAGCATTTTTTAAATACCAACTTAGCTAGACCCGAGATGTTTAAACGAGATCATTGCCCTCCCAATGCAATGGATGAGAGAACTGGGGGCCAGCAAGGGCTCCAGCTGGGCTGCATCACCTCTTAACCTCAGGTCTATGAAGAAAAGGCCCTTGTCCAACTGGCCCAGAGACATCCCCAGATGCCAGGCCAGAACAATGGCATAACTAACTGAATTCTCAGAACTTGATGGTATTTCACAGACTAAAAAGGCTCTTAGAAACAAAGACACAGACAATATCCCTGCGAGTGCACATCAGAGCAGGTAAGGACAGATTGCAAGGTAGATCACCAAGAAATTTGAAGCTCACATTCAGGCTTTACTGTAAAAGATTAAGCAACTTCGCTCCATAAAGGAATTGACCTAAAGTTGCAACACCAATTTTCTTCTCTAAAAGTCTGACCATGTATGGTGGTTTGAATGAGAATGTCCCTCATAGGCACCAAGTATTTGGACATTTTGTCTCCAGTCAGTGGTGCTGTTTGGGGAGGTCTTAGAAGGTGTGGTCATGCTGAAGGAAGCTCATCGCTGGGAGTGGGCTTAGAGAGTCCTTAAAGCCTTGCCAGTCTCCCGTGGCTCTCTCTGCTTCCTGTGCCTGCCTGAAGATGTGACCCTCTGCTTTCTGCTCCTGCTCCAGAACCTCCTGCCACCACACCTCCTCACCATGATGGACTCTAATTCCCCTGGAACTGTAAGTTTGAATAAACTCTTTTATAAGTTCACTTGGTCATGGTGATTCTATCACAGCAACAGAAAAGTGACTAATACATCATGGTTTTGGAGATGCAGGACAAATACCTAAAGACCTTATGGAGACAATGCAGGTCAAAGAGCTAGAACCTGCTCAACTTTATAGTTCACAGTTCTGTGCTCACAGTGGCCTAGGCAGTCTTCAGAAGGCACTGTGGAATGGGGAGCCCCCAGCATCTCTTGGAGAAGACACAACTGAGCCCAGGCCACATCACTCAAACCAGCATCACACCTTGGCACGAGCCACATCAACAATGTTAAGGAGGAGATGGTTCACCCTTTCTCTGAGCTACCTGCTTGTTCTTAACTTATACAAAAGAATAAGGCTAGAGCTCATTCTACATTCTCATTCTCTGCTGCCCCTACACCAAATTCCACTGAGTGCTGTGTACCTGAGAAGAGCAGAAGGATAAGGGGAACCCAGGTTAAATACCATGATTTAGTGTTTGAGAGGACACAAGTTGGACTGGATTTTGTTGTGTACTTAAAACCAACCAGAAAGCCCTGGGCTCTGCTCATACTGCCATTAAGACAACAAAGAACACTTCAACATAACATGTCATAAAGTGGCTATTGTCTTGGTTTTCTTCTCAAAACAGAGGGTAGGGAGCAGAAAAGAAGTACAAACCAACATAGAGGATCTAGAAATTCCAGGAGAGAATCCACTATCAACACAGCTTTGACAGACAGTTGCTCCGACAGGCTTACCTCCCTACAGCTCTAGCCACCTAAAGTCCCGAGACCTATACCAGCTGGCCCAGCTGCCACCTGGCTATCTACCCTCATTGCATAAGCTCCTCACACTCCATAAAACCTAGAAGTCAGGACCTACCCATACCTTCATAGTCCTCTTCCTGTGCTCACCACTGCTTCTTCCAAGGCTTCGCTGATGCATTCAGAAGCAGCTGTCATTTAGATGACGCTTCCCTGAGAGCACCAATATCCCTATTCCTGAGAGTTATTCTTCACGCCACTATCCCTTTAAGACTAAGCTTCCTGATGCCTCCTCACAGATACAGAATCAGTCTCCCCCACTGTGTATCCATGGCTCCTCTGGTATTTACTTCATCTCATTCAAGATAAGATCTTTGGAAATCCACAGCCTATCCAATCACTCTCCATGTGGTAGAGTAGCAAAGCTCCCTAAGAGAAAACTGGTCAAGTGACTAAGAATCTCTAGCCTGGGTGGGACCTTAATTTCCAGTGTTCCAGCTGAATCACCTGGTCACAGGACCAGCTCTAGGAAGGCGTAAAAGACCTAAGCAGAATACCTAGTGAGTTAATGAGATGGTGAACACACCCTACCCAGAATCCTCACCCCCTAGTGTAGTGCTTGTGCTTGTGGACCTGGCCACAGACATGTACCTTCCCGTAAGTGTGCCCACTTCAGAAAAGTGTAGGCTTTCCTTTCTTCTTTCCATCTGTTGTCTGACCATGCTTTCTCTAATGTTTGGGGATAGCCCCACTATCTTGGATTCCATTACTTTTTCTCTAATGCTCCCTTCCCTCCCCACAACTCTGCTTCTAGTCTGTGGGTATGGATCTCCACATGCAGGCTCTAAGCTGGCATGGCTTTATGGCCTTTACCTTCGCCCCTCCATTCTCCAGCTCAGGGGCATTTACGGCTCGCCTGCCCTGAGGATTTTTCTTTGACCTCTAATAAAACTGTCCTAAAGCTTCCATTTGAGTCTGTTCTTAATTCTATGAAACGGACTGAGAACCCCTGAAAGGAGGACCCAGGTTTCCCTTGTAACAGCTGGTGACCATGAAGGGACCTCCCCCACCCACCCCCGGCAAATTCCTATAGCATATGCATGCTGCTGTCTAGTGTGTAGTGCCTGCTGAGCTACTACAACTTGCCTACTTAAACTCAGAGCAAGTTGCTGCCTCTTGGAAACCTAATGGCTATTGTCACTGCTTTGTGGCGTGAACCTAGAAGGCCTATTCATGCTGGCATTTCCAGCACTGAATTAGAGTGCTTAGCACCCAGAGGCTACTTAACCAAGCCATCTAAAGAATAAAGAAAGATATGCCTGTCAAGGCTTTCTCCCAGAAAATCTTCAAATGTAATATTTGCAGCAATCTTGACATAGTGAGTCAAACTCTAGGCACAGCCCTATGACTTTTAATAAGTCACATGAATTTTTACATATCCACATTAACACATAACCATGACATAGCCTCAGTGCAAGATACAGATTAAGATTAGATAATCTGTGGGCTGGAGAGATGGCCTAGTGGTTAAGAGCACCGACCGCTCTTGCAGAGGACCCGGGTTCGATCCCCAGCACTCACATGGTGGCTGAGAATCGTCTGTAACTCCAATTCCAGGAGAACTCCAGTTCCAGGGGAATCCAACACCCTCTTCTGACCTCCGCAGCATTGCACAACATGGGTGCACAAACCTACATGCAGACAGTACATTCATACACATATGAAAATAAATAAAATTAAAAAGAAGATTAGATAATCTGTAAAGATTTCTTTCTGGCTTTGAAATTGTATGGGATGCCAAGTTTCTTTGCAGAATCAATAAGGAAAGGGAGCAGGACAGGTGTGAGTTAGAAGCAAGGAGGGGGAAGGAAATAAGTATCATCCTGGGAATTTTATCCTTAAAAGTTTTCAGAAAGAAAATAGCAAATCCATCTGTGCTAAGTGGTTCAGTCATATGGGTAAAGGACTAGCAAGTGCCACTTCCTAACTACAATAGAGTTATGAAGCACATTTGAAACTGGGTGTAAATGAGACACTAGGGAGGCTGAAGCGGGAGAGTTCTGAGTTGAGGCTAGCCTGGTCTACATAGTGAGTTCCGGGCCAGCCTGAGCTACATAGAGTGACACTGTCTCAAAAGAAAATTTTAAATGTAAAACCTATAATGAAAATCATAGGGGACTCAAACTTTGTACTACTCCATAACCTTTAAACAAGGAAAGCAGGGAGATTTGCCCAAAAGTGCCAATCTGGCACCTAAGATGTGATTTGAAAAAAAAAAAATGTCACAAATTAAAAAATGCCTGGCATGGTGGTGCACTCCTTTAATCCCAGCACTCAGGAGGTAGGGCCAGGTGGATCTCTGGGAGTTCAAGGCCAGCCTGGTCTATAGATCGAGTTCCACACCAGCTGGGGTACAGGGAGACCCTGTCTCAAACACATGCACACACACACACACACACACACACACACACACACAAAAGGAAAAGAAAGAAAAGAAAGGAGGGGAGGGGAGGGGAGGAGGGGAGGAGAGGAGAGGAGAGGAGAGGAGAGGAGAGGAGAGAAGAGAGAGGAGAAGAGAGAAGAGAGAAGAGAGAAGAGAGAAGAGAGAAGAGAGAAGAGAGAAGAGAGAAGAGAGAAGAGAGAAGAGAGAAGAGAGAAGAGAGAAGAGAGAAGAGAGAAGAGAGAAGAGAGAAGAGAGAAAGAGAAGAGAAGAGAAGAGAAGAGAAGAGAAGAGAAGAGAAGAGAAGAGAAGAGAAGAGAAGAGAAGAGAAGAGAAGAGAAGAGAAGGGAAGGGAAGAGAAGAGAAAAGGACTTTGAGCCTCACAGAGTTTTAGGAACTTCTAGCAGTTTAGAACCTGCCTGGAGGCTGTGTCCTCTGCTGGTATCTTGGAATGTTGTAAGTAGAGTCAGCTGCAGAGACAGAGGACACTTGGCTAAGTGATCAGTAGTTTGTGTTTGAATTAAGGTACCTACACATCATCTTCAAATAAAATTACACTCACCAAGCTCCAAAGCTGCCCCAGGCCTCTCTGGGCAGCACCTTCAGAAAAGAATGAAAGGACCAAGCGGACTAAGAACTCAAGGAAAAGAGAAGTGGGAGAGCTGGGGCTTGGAGCTGTGAAATAAGGTTCAATGTATGCTTGGTGAGTTAAGCTGAACTTTGAGCATGTATGCCTGCAGAACCTGTGTCTCATGAGAAAGTTTATCCAAGGATGCTTGCTGGGGAGATATCTCTAGAACCCAGGTTTTCCCTCTTATTTCTCATGAAACACAGTGACCTCCTAAGTATACATAGCATGGACATATCGACATATCATTGCTGTGTTCATCTTGTTTTGCTGAACTGTTATATTCCAGCATTATTATTATTATTATTATTATTATTATTATTATTATTCAGTGTTCTGTAAACATTTGACTGTGGTTTTCACAAGTATGAGAAGTCATTTTACTGTTCAAGTCTGTACTCATGTGACTGTAGTTCTCATAGCTGGAGAATAAAACCAAAGCTGCAGGTGCATTTAGGATTCGTGTGCAGGAAAGCACTGGATCCCCTGGTTTATTATTAGTTGTCTGTTAACCCATTCAGGTCCTGTGGCTGTCCCCCATGGCTGTCCCCATAGCCATAAGAAAGCAAGTTTCTAGGTCCATAACTTTGCTAATCAATTCTGGCATATTCCTGGGAATAATTTTACATTTATATAAAAAAATTAGTAAGAAAATAAAAAAAGATTAATGAGTTTCTAAATTTACCTAACAGGAATATAAGCTTGGAGATACTCTCTATTACACATGATGGGAATTTTCACAGAGCAGACAATCTGACTACAGTGATTGAGTCTAAAATACTGAAATCGGAACCAATCTGCAAGGACACTTGAAGAGGCCTAGGAAACATGAGACAAGCCCTTAAAATACTCCTGCTTTGAAGTGCCTCTGTCCTCTGTCCTTAATGTTTGTGTAGCAGTTTACTCTGAGTAGAAACATTTCCCCAGCCCTCACGTCACTCCCCATCTCACCAGGGAGGAAAGAGGCTCCTAAGACTCAGAGGTCTAAGAAGCAAGACTCAAGAATCTCTGGTTTAGGATTAAGGAGGCCCCTCCCTGAGGCTGTATGAACAGTACTGACTGAAGACTCCCTGGCGGGGCTGCCTGAAGGAAGTGCCAGCAGCTTCCTGGGATGTGGCTTTCACCAGTCACACAGGGCTGGGGTGGGCTCTTTGGTGATTCAAGTGCCTTTGGGTCACCCATGCTGTGATAAGTAAACCCATCATCTGTGCTCCTGCAAGAAAGCCCAATACACTCATGGGTTCACCAAGCTAGGCTTAGGGGAATTGTTTCTCCAACGTGGGCCCCTCTGATGGGAGAAAGGAGAGCATTAATAATTCCACTTTGGATCTTTTTGTAGCTTCCTGCCCTCCCCAATAAGTTTCCATTTATTTATAACTTTCTGTCCCCCGAAGTAAGTTTCTGTTTCTCCAAAGCTTAGCCCATTTCCCCTCCCATGCAGTAGACTGTATCTGTCATATAGCAAAGAGCAGAGGTTGTGGGGCCCACTCTTACCTCACTCAACGAGCAAAAGGCATACACAGACACCTTTAGAGTGACAGAGAAAGAGAAGATCACTGACTAGGACACCCTAAACACAAATAAAGACTGGGACCCCCTTAGAGTCTGTAGTCTCCCCAGCTCTGGGAGCCCTTTCTCTACTCAAGAAGTCTACAGTGCTTGCCAATGAACTCTTCCACTTTGCCCTTAACTGTTTTCCTATCTTTTAATCCTTTAACCAATATAGAAAAAGAACCCACTTGCTTGCTGGTATAATAGTAATACACACACACACACACACACACACACACAAATGCATATGTGTGCACACAAAGAAAGAGAAAGTGAGAGAGATGATAATTTGCTTTATTTCTCTTAGAATTCTAACCTCAAAGGTTAAACAGAACAGTATATTTTAAACATCAGATGGACAAGCCAAACAGAGATCAAAGAAACACTAAGTTTCACAGATTATCTGAAAGGATTGACATAATCTCACAGAACTCACTGAGGTTCAGGATAGCTATTTTAGACTCAGCAATTGATTTCATGCTTTCCTCACCCACATAAAAACTTTTAAAAATTTTTAATATTGTGCATAAGGTCATGTTTATTTCTCCACCCAACACTGTGCTTCTTTAGAGACAATGACCCAGCATTATCAGTGGCATTGTTTCAATCCATTTTTCTTTAATGTTTACCATTGGACATGCATTACCGACCCCACAATGAGCAACAGGAGTCTATCAAATTCATTCTTTTTTTCCTGGAATCTGCCTGAAGCATACTTCCAGCCTCAGCTCTGATACAGTGTTATCATCTCGAACTTCTCTTTTTCTTTCTCTAATGTAGTACTGTCTTTACTATCTAGAACCCATACCTCCTTTTCCTTGATTTGCCCATCCACTTGCCATATAAATTCACCAAGAAAACTTATGTAGAAAGCCATCTGGTTGTTCATTTACTTGGGTATGAAATACTAAGCTGAAAATCATTACCTCTCATTTTAAAGACATCATTCCTACATTTTCAAGAATCCAATACAGTTACTGCAGTTCTGACTCCTATGCTTTCTTATTTCCTTTTTTTTCCTCCATATTATGGAATTCTACAATCATTTCCTTTGATACAGCCCCATACTAAGTCAGTCAGCATACCCTTTAGAAACAAATGGATTCCATTTTGAGAAGTTATTATTATTATTATTATTATTATTATTACTTTTGTGTTAATTATCTGTCTTTCATTCCTCTGGCCTCTTTCTAAATTTCATACCAGCTCTGAACATTATCTCTTAGACTTCTGATTTTTGTATCCAATTTTCAACATTATTGCTTTTATTTAATTTCTATGGTGGCTAATTTCCAAAATTGCCTAAATATCATATTCACAAATTTCACACTCAAAAGCACTGAGCCAGAGATAATGCATACATGTACATACATACACACACACACCACCACCACCACCACCACCACCACCACCACCACCACCACCTCACAGAGAGGAGGGGAGAGTTTTTGAGAGTCTCAAATGTATGATTATATACTTTTAATATTTATATTGATTTTGTGCATTTCATATAATAGATCTTAATCAAATTTAGAGCCCCTCCTCCATCCATGCCTTCCCGTACCTCCCACCAGATTCTGTGCATTCTGTCATATATGTTAAGACCTTTCTAGATGTCTTTTGGTGCAAGTTCATCCACTGAAGTCTAGTCAGCCTATCTAGAGTCTTTCCCTTAAAGAAGCTCTACTCTCCCTCACCCAGCAGTAATCAGTTGCCAATAGTTCCTAGGCTAGGTTGGGGTCTGGTGCTCACTTCCCCACTTCTATGCTGGGTTTTTGTCTGATCGAGTCGGCATGGGTCTTGTGCACAGTCACCATTGTTGCAACTGCATGTGACCAAGTTCCCACTGGCCTGAAAGCCTCTGTTTCTTTTTGTTCCTGCACCAACCCTGGCTCTTACAATCTTTCTGCACTCTCTTTTACTATGGTCTCTGAGCCATGGCTGGGTGAAGTTTAATATAGGAGTCCTATCCAGGGACAGGAACCCTGCAGTTTCTTATTCTCTAAAACGTAGCCAGTTGTGGCCGTCTGACTCTGCATGAGGAAGCTTTACTGTATTATTATACTCTCTCTACCCCCTGTTCCACTGTTCCACTTGCCTTAGGTTTAGAATTTCCACCTCGGCATCTCTTAGATATATATTCTCTGTGTGTGACCAGTTGCAGAATTCTAATCACCTCCATCTGTTGCAAAAAGAAGCTTCTTTGATGAGTGGTGTAATTGTCTGTAAGGGATTGGTCCTAAGAACTGCAAGTGAGGGGGGACAAGCATCACGTTCTTTTCTGAGTCTGTGTTACCTCCTGTAGTATAACAGTTTCTAGTTCCATCCATTTACCTACAAATTTCATCTTTTTTCTTACTGCTGAGTAATACTCCATTGTGTGGATATATCACAATTTCATTACCCATTCATCGTTTGTGGGACATTTAGTTTTTTTCCATTTGTTAGCTATCGTGACGAGAGCAGCAATACACATGGTTGTACAGGTATCTTTACAGAGGATGGGTCTTTGACCCTATCTATGTCAAGGAATGGTAAAATTGGATCATATGGTAGATTCATTTTTATTTTTTTAAGAGTTCTCCACACTGCTGTCCACAGTGGTTGCACAGGTTTGCAGAATAAAAGCAGTGAATGAGAGTTCTCCTTTCTGCACATCCTGGTCAGCATCTGCTCTTTTGTTCTCTTGATCTTAGCCAGTCTGGGCTGGAGGGTTGGCGCAGGTATTAAAGGCTCAGGCTCACAATAAAAAGAAAGATTATAAGTGTTTTTCCTCCAAAAGCTATTCCATCTTATAAGGCTCTAATATTCTGCTTTTCAAAAGTACCTACTACATAGATTTACTAGATTTTCTAGTGGTCAACCTTGTGATTTACCCTTGTTCTCTGCCATACAAGATACCCTTTGGCTGTAAATTGTCCCAAGTACTTTTTCCCCAAGAATAAACCTCAGTTTTTCAATGTGAATGGATTGGGAGACAATAGGAAAAAAAAATCACACGATCATGTCAGAGGTAAGGGTCCCCAAACTTCTCACTTGTTATGGACTATCTGAATCAATATGCTGGAAGTTTCAGACCCATCTCAGTGGTCCTTTCTGTATAACCCACCAATGGACAGGATCACCAGGAGTCCTACGACCACGTACTTCACTCTCCTTAGTGCCTCTATCTGCAGGGTTGCAGGTGCATGTTTCCTTTGTCTATCTAAATTCATTACCACTCCTCTTTCTGCATTTCCCCTGCTAAACTTTATCCAAACCTATTACGCTCTGGTGATGCCCATTCCATTTTACTTATCCATGTAGATTAGTACTCAGTATTATCACTTAAAATTTTTACTATTATTTGATAATATTTTCAGGGAAGTGGGAAAGGAGAAAAAAAATCAAATAGACAATGTCAAATTAAACTGTGTCCCTTTAAGCAAAGGAAAGAAGATTGTCATTCTCTGACACCCAATAAGACAAACATATTTGAAAATGAGCATGGGTTGCCCTATTTATCCTTCTGAGCTCCCACTCAAGTTCCAGCTCTTGACAAAAATTAGAGGACGATCAGAAAGAACCTCATCCATACAAATGACATGTCATAAATGTCACCATTTCCCAAAGACAGAGGTACCTGTTCAGGAATAGGAATAGCCAAAGTCTGATACACCTCTGTCCCTGAGCTTGCCGTCTTTGTTATATCGGTGATAGCCCAGGAACTGACTTGGCTTTCTAACCCAGGCTCCTCCCATGCTCCAACCCAGAGGAAATCACCACCTTAGTCTGTGCCTTGCCTCCATCAGGCAGGGACAGCTACTCAGCAGTAGAGGATCCTAATTGGTCAAATCTTTGTGATCTAATGATAGGTGTCAGCAGGAATTTGACAGGGAAGGAAAAGGCCCAAATGACCTATATCACCAGTCTGTCTCTTTACAAGGCGATTTCCAGCATCAGCATCTCTGCCTGCAGTACACCTGACACCTGCTATGCCGAGCCTGTGAACCCAAAGCAAGTACTCAACATGGATGAGGCTTGGAGCATTTCCAACTCACACAACATCCCCCCTACCTCCAATTAGTACTGTGACTTTCCAAGAGCTGGAATCCTGCCAACCTAGCCAAGGACACCTGTCACCTCCTCTCCACTATTGGCTACCTGGGTCCACTCCTTGCTTTCATCACACAGAATCTAGTGACCTGGCACTGTAGAGTTCAGTGACAATTTATGACTCAAGTTACTCTCTTTCTTGCTCCAGACTAGCTCCTGGGAAAAAATCTACACCTTCTCATTACTAACCCACAACTGACACAAAGCTGACTCTTGCCTATAGTAAAAGTCTGACTGTCTAGTAAATCACAAAGGGGAGGTCACAGAGGAGGAGTGTCATAGATCAGGTGCTGGATTCAGGCAGTCTGGGCTTTGACTCTAGCTCTGCCACTTAGCTGTGGCATCTTAAACAAGTCACTGCATTTCCTTGAGACCTGAACAATGGAGATAAGTCCTAATTCAACACTTTGTAAAGATTTCACAAAGTAATGCAGGTATTAGCACTCCTCATAAAGCAGAGTAAACACTTGATAAAGTCTCGAAACCAGTGAGGAACTTAGTATCTTCCCATGGTACAGACAGTGTCTCAGAAAGTGCTAATTTGACAGTCTTATATCCTAAATTAATTTTAAGATACATTTATATCATTTCAGTCATGAGTGTATGTGTGTGTTTGTATCTGTGTCTGTGTGTCTGTGTGTCTGTGTGTGTGTACCTGTATGTCTGTATGTGTGCTTGTGAATATGTACATGTGAGTGCACGTGCCCACAGAAATACTGGATCCACCTGGAGCTCCACTTACGGTGGTTGTAAGTCCCCTGAGGTGGGCACTGGGAACTGAACTCAGATCACCTGAAAAAGCAGTACATTATACCATCTCTCCAGCCCCCAAATTAAATAGTTTTATCCGACTTCTAGATGCTTCTAAACTCCACAACTTTCAACTATAGATGTCAAAAGAATCTTTGAGACATTGTAATATTCTCATATACACCAAAATAATAAAATGAGAAGTATTTAAAATTAATTTGAATCCATAAAAAGTAACAAAAATATGTCTCTAGGTTAAACAATTCCTTATATAAATGGAAAATCTGCTGAGCGGTGAATAGTATTTATTTTTTTTTAATTTTTTTTTTTTTTTTTTTTGAGACAGGGTCTCCCTTTAGTCCCAGCTGGCCTGAAGCTCACTCTGTAGACCAGGCAGGCCTTGAATTCACAGAGATCCGCCTGCCTCTGCCTCCCAAGTGCTGGGATCAAAGGTGTGCACCACCACGTCCGGCGGTGAATAGTATTTATACAATTTATACATACCCTTAAACTCTATGTTATTTTTTAATCCCAGTTATTTAAACAGAAATGCTAGGATACTATTTTGGCCAAAGTTTTTTCTTTATATTTTATAATTGCATTTTCTTTCAAGCTACGAGTACTTCAAAGATATTTAGCAAATTAATAGGAGGATAAACTAATTCATCTTTTTCAAGACACTGTTTTTGTTACCAAAGTATGAAATTACATGAATCACATTTAGAAAAATGATGCTAATTCTGCCATAATTTCTGAAATGTTGCCAAATTTCATTCATTAAATCATCACACTTTTCTGTAATCTCTCACCAATTAGTGTAGAGTAAGTATAAACCATTCAATCCAAATTGACCTAAACACATGTGTACCCCACCACTCCCTGCCCATCCCCTGCAAGATCTTAGGAATGCCTGCTGTGTAATGAAAACATATGGGGCACGTGTGACAGGCTGTTTCTCCACAAAATAAATCTGACGCTCACTTAGCATGACAACACCACTACTGTGAGAGAACATTTAGCAGTCAGGACTCCTATCAGCGATCCCACTGACAGATATGCTTAACTACATGTTGAGTATAAAATAAAAATGACTAGCAAAGCTCATGCAGTTGGAAAATAAAATACTGTTCCTTATGAGAACATTATTTGAGATAAGGGTGGATATAAACTCTGCTTTGTTCCAGATCCGGCACATGTTTAAATTGTGACACCAGAAGTGACCATGAGGAATCAAGTTAATGGTAGAGTGCCACAAGGTCTCTAGAGAGCACTCAGAGATGGATCCAGTGAATCATCGATATTAACAAAAGCAACTTACTGTGCAGATAAGGAAGCACAAGCTTCAGCCTTACACCAGCCTCAGCTGAAGGCATGGGAATATTCCTAGGAACATCTTCACACTGACTAACATTTTCACACATTCTGATCAACTGTGATCTGTTTCCATTACCATAAGATCACTTGCTTCTACGTCAACAATCCCTTATTCACGTGCAAACACATCCTTGCTGAAGGCACATGGAGATTTGGGGACCCAGCTAAAGAATAGTTAAAAGTGCACTTAATTGGGACTTTGGGTATATTTATGATTCTATGTAAGGAAAGTGATTGCTTACAGGTCTGTGCTAGATAATTGGTTTCCAGAAATGCTGGAATCACTCACTGCCCAATTACCCATGTGTTGGAAACTATAAAGATGCAAAGGAAAAGACTGTGAAATACATGAGACCTGCAGTGTCCATCAGCAGGAAGAAAGGAATGATGAAAACACAGCCTTGAAATGCAAGCTCCAAGCTAGAAATCATTTTATGTACGTTTTCCAAATCTTACAAAACGACAGTGATATAAATTTTATCAGTAAAGTTTTCCAAATTTGACATCAATCCTGAGAAATACACATTACATGACTAACAAAAGGGTGCTAATTTTCTTTTTAAAAAGCTCTTAAAAGAAAATTAAAAGATAAAGAAAACAAGGTTGAACCTTGATAGGAGGGAAGTATGAATTTTCCTCCTCATTTCTTTGTAGAATGCATAGGGAAAACAAATCATTGCTTTATGAACATAAAAAGAATACTTGTAGCCAGGTGCTGGAGAAATGGCTCAGTGGTCAAGAGCGCTGGCTGCTCTTACAGAGGACCTTGATTCAGTTCCCAGCACTCACATGACACCTAACACTGGTCCTTAACTTCAGTTCCCTTGTTATCTTCAATGTCCTGTAGTATAATTGACAGTCATCCCTGATAGATGTAAATGTAGATGTAGATGAGGTATAGTTATATAGATGAGCTCCCTAGAAACATAGACACTTTAATTTACTGTGTTAACCAGAATAGCTTCATCACAAAATTTAATGTTTTAAGAATTGCAGGTGTAGACATTTTCAGCCTGCCAAATTTCACACCAAGTATCGCCAGCTCAATCCACTTCCCACTTAGCCTGCTGCTCTAAATTGTGTTCAAGGAGATATTCCAGACGTTCCTAAATCCTAATAGATATTTGACTGATTAGACTTTATCATAAACATAGTTCTTGGGGGATGTTCAAAAGAGTCTAGAATTGCACGAAATCCCACTCTATAATGTTCTTAGTGAAACAGGTGTGTTTGGTTATCTTCTGAAGTTCACTGTGTAAAACAGCAAGTTTTATGCTCTATAAAAGCTGTAAGCACTCAGTAAACCTCAAAGCCCGCGGGACTAGCACTGGATGCCAGAATGCCTGAGCGCCAGGTTGGCATTCTACACCTGTCCCATCTGGTCCACATCAGAAAGAACTCGGCGCTCTACATACTATGTTAAATATACCAATTACCTTTCTGAGGAAGAACAAAAGCTATGTGAATAAAAACACGTAGTTAAAATGATTTAATTGCCAACTACAAGCAAAAAAAAGGCAGTGAGCGTATAAATAGTCACTGCCAACATATTTGTTCAGTCTTTGCATAGATAAGTTATTAAACATTAAGTTCAGAAATAACAGTATTCTTTGTTAAAGAGATCTTCCTAGGATGTTGGCTTGAAATCTATTCTGCAGCCTTGGCTGGAGATGGTGAGAACCACAAACCTGGCAAGATTGTGGGGTCGGAGGGGTGGTGAGGAGAGTTAATCACTATTTTTAGGGCCTATGAAGGCAGTTCTATTTTAGAACACTGCCTGCTTCTCACTTGGAAATGTCACAGACCAAACCCATAAACATATTTCATTGTCCATAATTATATACTACACTATCCTTATGTGGCAATAAAAAGAAAAAGATAAGCCTGTCTTCATGCATAGAAGCACATAGATATTTACAAATAGAAAAAGCTCTGCAAGACCCTGTTTTCCATAAGGGATGTTTATGTTAGGGACTTAACTTTCCTTTGATGCAAACTGAAATACCCTCTTTAATGTTGATATAGGTTTTCAGCCTATTATATATTGTTAACAATAGGAGAGCAGCCTGAATTAACTGCTAATACATCTTCAATGCCACTAATTGAACAACTTGCTAATATTCGATTTTAAATTAAAAGAACCAAACTAATAGTCAAGATGTGACTGACAACATCAGTGACAAAGGGACAGAGAATCTCCAATCAGAAGAGTAGTCAAGAAGCCTTTTAAGCCAGGGGAGATATTCAGGGCCATTCAAAGCCATAAGCCCTGAATCTACAAAGTCCAAAGCTTTCTTGAATTCATTTAATGTAAATAAGAGTTCATCTTAATAGATGGTCATTTTTCAACTATTCTCCACAAAAGAGATAATTCTAGCTAGCCACTTGGTTAGGAGCAGCTTGGACACATTTGTCAAGCAGTATCTGATAGCTGTTTTTGCTTTTTCTATAGCCTATTTCTTGCCAAAGATTTGGAAGTGTCAAAAGAATCCATGAATCATGTTTGGACAGTTGCAGTGTGGAAGAAATGCTGTAGAAAAAATACATACAAAGGGTAGAGACAAGACCTAGGATGAGGAAACTGATTTGACTGTAATATTCTATAGCCCAGGAAGGACCCTTTTCTATGCTTTTATTGATGTTTTGTGTATTTCAGACATCGTTTTTCAGTACAATTTAGACATCTTCCCCCCCCCACCCCAGATCATGCATTCTGCCATAACTGTCCTCTATCTTTCTCTCAGTCTTTTTTTTTTTTTTGTATGTTTAGGAATTCACATTTTCCTCCTTCAATTTCCTCCTTCAAAATTTCTCTAAAATATGAATACATACTTTCCACCCATATACAGTGATTACAGAGTCTGAAAGTAAGTGATGGGTAGATTCTAGAGCCTGTTAAGAGATTTACATAATAACAACATAGTTGCTTTCAGTTAAACAAAAATATAACAGTAAGGTTGTTCAGCTTGACTTTCATCTGGGGATTTGGTGTTAGCATCCACAGATGAGGGAAACCATTCACTGCTTGTTTTTCTAGGACTGTGTTATTTCACTCAGCATAATGGCTTCAAGTTCGATCCATTTACCTGCAAAGTTCATGATGTCATCTTTCTTTACCACTGAATAGTACTCCATTTTGTAGATGTACCACATTTTTGTCATCCACTACTCTGTTGAGGGGCATTTGGATTGGTTCCAGCTCTTTGCTATTGTGAAGAGAGCGGCAATAAACATGGATGTGCATGTATCTTTGTGGTAGGATGAGTCTTTTGGGTATATACCAAGGAGTTGTATGACTGGGTTAGGTGATAGGCTCATTTTGAGCCTTTTAAGGGTTCTCCACACTGCTTTCCATAATGGTTGTACAAGTTTACATTCCCACCATAGTGGATGAGTGTTCCCCTTTCCCCCCAACCTCTCCAGCATTTGGTGTCTTTTGTTTTCTTGATCTTAGCTAATCGTATGGGAGTGAGATGATGTCTGAGAGTGGTTTTAATTTGCATTTCCTTAGTTATTAATGATGTTGAACACTTTTTAAGATGTTTTTCACAGGGCATGGTGGCACACACCTTCAATCCTAGCACTTGGGAGGGAGAGGCAGGCAGATCTTTGTGAGTTCAAGGCCAGCCTGGTCTACAGAGTGAGTTCCAGGACACCTGGGGCTACAAGGAGACCCTGTCTCAAAAAGACCAAAAAAAAAAAAAAGATGTTTCTCAGCCATCTTTAATTCCTCACTGGTGAACTCTCTGTTCAGCTCTCTACTCCATCTTTTGAGTGAGTCATTTGTTTTCTTCCTTGTTTTTTGAGTAGACTATACATTCTTGATGTTAATGCTCTGCCAGATGTATCACTGGTAAAGATTTCCTCCCACTCTGTGGGTTTTCTTTTCATTTCCTTGATTGTTTCTTTCACTGTACAGAAGCTTTTGAGTTTGATGAGGTCCCATTTGTGGATTGTTGACCTTATTTCCTGTGCAGCTGCTATCTGATTTAGAAAGTCTTTTCCTATGCTTATGTCTTGTAGGTTGTTGCCAATTTTTTCTTCTATCACTTTCAGGGTTTTGGGTTTCATGTTGAGATCTTTTTTTAATTTTTTGTTTATTTTTCTCTATGTGTATAAATGTACTGTCTGCGTGCAGGTCTGTGCACCCGTGTCGTGCAATGCCACGGAGGTCAGAAGAGGGCATCGGATTCCCCTGGAACTGGAGTTCTCCTGGAAATAGAGTTTCAGAAGGTTCTCAGCCTCCATGTGGGTGCTGGGGACTGAACCTGGGTCCTCTGCAACAGCAGTCTGCACTCTTAACCACTAAGCCATCTCTCCAGCACCTTACGTTGAGATCTTTGATCCACCCCTATCTCTCACTCTGTAAAAAAATCAACTCCAAGTGAATCAAAGATCTCAACAGGAAGGACTCTTTAAGGTGGGAGATTTTTGAGAGAGACCTGGCTGACATAAGAGTCTGAGTCATGCAAGTTACTTGAAGGCAAAACTGAGGGAACAGCGAACACAAAGTTCCTGAGGTAGAAGAGTTCTTGGAATGACTAAAGAGAAAGAAAGCAAGGATGGTCTGGAGAGTAATAAATAAGGTAGAGGTGGTACAGGGGATAAGTAGGGTCCCCTCTTAAGTGTTCTTTGTCTCACAATATAAAGAATGAATTCAAATGGAAGCTTTAGGACAATTTTATTAGCACTTAAACAAAATTCCTCAGAGTAATCAAGCTGTAAATCTCGGCAGCTGCCCTTTGGAGAATGGAGGGGAGAAGGGGGAAAGACAGTCATAAAGCCATGCTTTGTTTTTTTTTTTTTTTTGGTCACTTCTCATTTCAAGACAAGGTGTCCCTGTAGCTCCAGCTGTCCTGGAACTCGCTCTGTAGACCAGGCTGGCCTTGAACTCACAATATCCGCCTGCCTCTGCCTCCCGAGTGCTAGGATTAAAGGAATGTGCCACCACGCCCGGCATAAGCCATGCTTTTTTAGAGGCAGCACAGAGGTAAGACACATGGGGGGACTAACAGCCACATGATGAGGAAGAGATGGCACTTTAGAGAAAAAGTAAAGAAACCCAAAATCTTGGGGAAGCCCAAGGCGCCGGGGAAAGCATGGTTAGAAAAGAGATACAAAGAAGAAAAGGAGAAGTTACACTTTTCTGAAGAATTCAGAAGAGGGTCGAGGGAAGGGGAGCTACATGTCTGTGGCCTGATCCATAAGCACTGCACTAGGGGCTGAGAACTGTGGGCAGGACAAGCCCACCATCTCACTGAAGCAGTAGGGATTCCATGCCTATCTCTTTGGTGTGACGAGATGAACTGGCCTTCCTAAGGGTGGTCTGTGACCAGGCGGCTGACCAGCAAAACAAAGGGAGAATTGAAGCTCCACCGAAACCAGAGATTCTTATTCTCTTGACCAGATTTATCTGAAGGGGATTTTTTCCTACCGTAACAGAGAGACCTAAGAGGAGAGGTCACAGAAAGCAGAGGTCATATCACAGAGTGCCTACTTTGTAAGTACTGAAGGAAAGCCAATCAGAAAGGCTGAGAATAAAGAGGGGCTTGCTGTGTGGAGAATCACAAGCAGAGAGACCAGCCAGGAGCTAAATACAACAGTCCAGGAGTGAATAAGCAGAGGCTTAGGCCAGATGGTAGAGTAGGCAGGGGAAGCAGGTGAACTCTGAAAGTAGAGCTGGAAAGAATCTCCATGGCTTGAATATGAAATATGAGACAGTTAAGATGAAGAAGAGCTACAGTGAGCCCCATAATCCACATGTTAGAAATAGACCGCTACTAGTATTTGAGTTGATGGCCAGGGAAACAGGACTTGGTGGGTGGGGGAACACTAGAAATTTGGTTTCTGACATGTGGCATTTGGAACTTACTAGACAGTCTAGAAGAAATATCAAATAGGTCATTAGATTAAATAATTTGGTGTTCTAGAGGAAGGTTCACATTGGACATGAAATTTGACAGTTGAGAACAGAGAGGTCTTCAAGACTGAATGGATGCTATGAGACTGGTCACAGTCAGCTGGGGAATGAGACGTGACAGAAAAGAAGATGACCAAAGACTGAACCCCTAGGCAGCACATGTGACAATCTGTAACTTGGAAAAGGTAGATAGAAAGAAATAAGCAAAGGAGGATGGGAAGGAAGGGGTCACACATAAATTCTCTTATTGAGCACAGTGTAAAGGGAGAATGATTTTTGCTCCCAGTTCTCCAAGCCCATGATCTCTACTGCAGAAAGCCGGTGGCTCAACTGTAGACAAGAGCCTACTCTTCTCATTTCAAGACCCAGCTTCTAGTATATGTTCTGCATCTCTAGACACAGACATCTCTCAAAAATGCATGCCTACATAAGCTCATACTCACCTTGCCAGTGCACAGGACCAGCCCAGTGGACAGCTGCAGTACACGCTTAGGAAGATGCTGAGAGTCTACTCTCAAAGTCTAGCATGGGCTTCCCAGGAACAATGAACAGATCAACCTCCACCCACCCCATCGGCAGCCTGAGAAGGCCAGAGGAATGTAACCTCAATGTCCAACTCCATGGTACTGTTCCAATTCAATTATGCAGTTTCTCCAAAAGACAAAAGACAAAAAGTAAATTCTTCTATTTGTCTCCACACAATATCCAAGTTTTAAAGAATGGATGCCTTAATCCAAATGCTGAGTAGGATCTGTCCTTAACTGAGTAGAAGTCCAAGACAAAGAACCCCATATCCCCACCTCTTGAGAGGCAGGAGGGAGAAGCAATCCTAGGGGGTTCTGGGCTCTCTGCAGGAGGAGTTCTGTGCCTCTGGTTATATTGTACTTCTACTGGATGCTTAGGAAAGGTCAAGTTTTACACATTCTAATTAGGTACTTTTGCTTGCTTTGTGCTGCCTGCATTTCTAGTGCTATTCTGAACTAAATATTCATTTGGTCCCCACTGGTCTCTTTGTTAATCAAGGCTTTAAATGGTCTTGAAAAAAAAAAAGTTCTCTGAGGCACCTCTTATTTTCTAAGTAATAGAATTGAAGCTTTGGCAATACTTTGCTTCTAAGTAACAGAATAACCCAGTGGGATCAGGAATGGGAAAACTATGACCTGGTTCAGTCAAGTGACTGAGTATTCAAATCTCCTGTGAACTGTTACATTGGTCATATGGACATTCTCTGCACCAAGAAGCTTGCCTGGGATGGCTCTATTTAGAAGCTTAACAAACTCAAGAGACACCAATGCTTTGCCTGCTCTTTACTCGGAACATGAGGTCTGACATGCTGTGATCTCTCACCAACACGATTGCCACTTGCTACCAGATACCACAGAGAATTTAATGGAAAGTTAGCAATGTGCAGATGGTTTATTGATGGGCATCAGTGGGAATGACTATCTCCGGGTGAGGTGAAGACAACTCTTGATTACCAACAGACCCTTGATTCACACCAGTTTATCCAGTGTATCTAATCTCTCAACCCAGGCCTTCTCATGCAGAAAAACTCTTTTTTAGAGCCAAGGAACTCTGGGAAAAGGCTAATCTGTATTAGAGGAAATAAAAGAAATTTACACTTCTGGCAATTTAAGGAGTGGAATAAGTTTTTATAAGCAACCCTGGTTATTCTGTTTCCAGTTAGATTCCAGAATATCTTACATATTTATTTTTATTCAAAATAACAAAAAGTTTCAAACCAACAATGCTTCTGAACAGCCTACCTTCATTACCCATACCTAAATTAAGACTGAAGTAGACGAATCAGGTTAACATATAGGATACTTCCACAGCAACAGAAAGCTTCTTCTCTCAATGGCCTACTAATTTTCTCAACAATCTGACTCTTACTAAGTATGATTTTACAACCAGAGTGAGAGTGAGCTCAATCAGTCATTTTCTCTATCTGAAGCCACTCCAAAACCCTATCATGTGGCAGAGCCTCACTAAATGCTTATTGGATGGATGGATGGATGGATGGATGGATGGATGGATGGATGGATGGATGGATGACTCAATGAAACACAGATTTCATTAGTCCTTTGAGTGTTGATAATCTGGACATTAGATACCAAAAGGGTGGAAGGGACAGAACAAGCCATGCTCTGCACCTCTGAGCAGTTGACCACCACAGTGAGTACAGGACATATGCCCAGGGCTTCCCAAATCACTTCACCTTTAACAGTGTTTATCTTCAGTCACTAGCAATTTTTCTGTTCCCTAAGCAGTAAGACTACACCTAACTTATTCATCAGAAAAGAAGCTCTTGAAGATACAGCCATGCCATGCAAATCTTTGCACCTTCCAGTGTCTAACACCATACCTTGCACGTACTAAATACTCATGCTGTAAATGTTAGGGAAGTTTGTACTAATGTGAAGCATAAATTCTGGGCATACAACCAAAGAGATCCTACTGGAATGCAATACATTTTAAATTTCAGGCTGGCTCAGAGGAGATAAATCTTAGCATATAAAGTCGATTAATGAAGAGTGAGTGCTCTAAAGGGCAGCAGGCCTGCCCAGCCAAAGTCACTCCTGGTGCAGTTTACATCCAGATGCATAGGTAATGTGCATATATTACTAACAAGGGGGCAAAACAGTGTGAAAACACCAGTGCTGGCAAAGGTTTTTCAGCTCATTTCTCTCTGCAGGATTTAGTCTTGGTTCTAACTCAAGAGCAGCACCTTCTGTAGCACGGAGGTTCTCAGCATCTTCTCAGCTTATTTCACATTCCTCCTGATGAAGGAGGCTTTATTATCCATACATGAGAGATCAGACACTGCACTTCCAAGGATCATTCAGGACCCACAACTAAGGTCATGAAGCCCTTACTAACTGAGATTGATTTTGTGTCTTTTAAAAAAAAAAAATGGAAGGGGCTGGAGAGATGGCTCAGCAGTTAAGAGTGCCAACTGCTCTTGCAGAGGACCCGGGTTCAATTCCCAGCACCCACATGGCAACTAAGAACCATCTTTAACTCCAGTTCCAGGGGAATCCGACGCCCTCTTCTGACCTCCACAGCGTTGCACGACACCGAAGCACCAACCTACATGCAGACAGTATACTCCTACACATAAAAAAGTAAATAAATAAATTTGGGCTGGAGAGATAGCCTAGTGGTTAAGAGCACCGACTGCTCTTGAAGAGGACCTGGGTTCAATCCCCAGCACCCACATGGCTGCTGAAAACCATCTGTAACTCCAATTCCAGGAGAATTCCAGTTCCAGGGGAATCTGAAACCCTCTTCTGACTTCCGTGGCATTACATGACATGGGTGCACAAACCTACATGCAGACAGTACATTCATACACATACAAAAATAAATAAAATTAAAAAAATAAATTTTTAAAATTTTTAAAATGAATAAAATATATATTAAAAAATGGAAAATTTGTGTAAGTTTGTAACATGTTCAATTTTTATAAAGGCATGCTATTCGGTTAAGAGCGCTGACTGCTCTTAAAGAGGACTCGGGTTCGATCCCCAGCACCCACGTGGTGGCTGAGAACCGTCTGAAACTCCAGTTCTAGGAGAACTCCAGTTCCAGGGGAATCCGACACCTTCTTCTGACCTCCACGGCATTGCACGACACGGGTGCACAAACCTACATGCATATAGTACATTCATACACATACAGAAATAAATAAAAAAAATTAAATTAAAAAATAAATAAATAAAATAAGAAAAAAAATAAAGGCATGCTATTTAAGTAATAGGACAATTTGATAATTAAAGACTTGCTGCCCTGAATAACAGGCACAGTTTCAGCTAGATAAGACAGCCAACAAACGGAATCACTGTGAATGTTTAAAAGGTGGCAATCTTTTAAATCTTTAAATAAGATTTTCCTTATTCTGAAGAAATAAACCAAACAAGAACAAGGACATGACTTGTTCAAACACGCAAGTAACATATATGTTACACAGTCCCTGAAGTTCACACCAGCTCCATGCCACCTTACCCCACAAAGGTGCATCCTGCCTGCCATTTCATTACCTAATGAAAGTCAACCAACATAGAACAATTACCAACTCAGCCTTGCTCCCCCACTAAGCTGAAAAATGAATATGAAATATTGTTCTTTTGTTGGCTGATAAGACAACAGAGCTAAAAGAAAAAGAGCCTTCAGGACAGCTGCATGCCTTAAGGGGTCAAAGTGCATGCAACGCAAGCCTGCTAACCTAAGTTCAATCCCCAACCCTTGCGAGGATGGATAGAGAGAAAAGACTGCACAAAATTCTCCTCTGTGTATATTCTCCATCTATGATCACACACGCACACACAATAAAAAAGTGGAAAAAATTAAGAAAGAATTTTTTTAAAGAACATGGACAAAATTCATGTTCTTGTCAATGCAAATTCAAATAAACTTGTTCCAATAAAGTTTTATTTCAAGCCTAACTTCTCACATTCTGGACACTGACAAACATCTTTCTGCAAAGGACACTAATCAAAGGAAAGATCCTTATGGTTTGACATTAGAATCTAACCTTATTTACCCCCATGCTGATTCCCATGCTATCTGAAATCCCTGGCAAAATCAAGCTCAAGAAAGTCCCGACTCCAGCAGGAGGCCTGTGACTCTAAGAACAGCACTGGTCATCTTCTGTTTGATGCTTTGTCCACATTTCCTTATCTCACTGTTCATGCACTTTATTTTTTATTTATTTATTTTTGGTCTTTTTGAGACAGGGTCTCCCTGTAGCCCCAGCTGTCCTGGAACTCACTCTGTAGACCAGGCTAGCCTTGAACTCACAAAGATCCTCCTGCCTCTGCCTCCCAAGTGCTAGGATTAAAGGTGTGCACCACCATGCCCGGCTCATGCACTTTACTGACCAAAAGAAGTACATTGACTTCGATGTGGGTATTGCTGTAACACACATCAATTTTCCTGTACTTTGACCTCTATTTCTCTTCCATCACATCTTCTGTTTTCCTGTCTTAAATGCTAGCTTGGTTATCAAACTCTTATCTTCAATAAATCCCTTAAATCAATATGATAACACTTAGGGGGGTTTACCCAAGTGAGTATCAAAGTCTTATCAATTCTAATCATAAGATGCTCATTCCAAGATTAACATTTGTTTAGCATCCAGAGAAACAAAGCAGAATTGATTGTGATGCGTGAGTCGTCAGATTTACGCACCTTAGGGGTCCATTTCATGAGAAAGGCAAAAGAGCATCAGCATTTTCAGTCTGCAGAAACAGGACTTCTGCTAATGGCTAAGTTTATAGTCCTTTAGAAAACAGGCTTTGAGTAGATAGAGGACACAATTCCAGCTAAGCAGGCAAAGTATAGAGAAGTCCCAGAATTAAGGAGGAATAGTAAGCAGAAACTGAGGCAGTTACCCACAGTCTGAAAATGCCAAGGACCAGCTGAAGGCTAGAACTCCGCTGACAACCAAGATCCAGGTGAAGCATTCAGGAGAATAAATTAGACTCCCATACTTCAGTAGTCTGGAAGCTCTCCACGGGTACATTCCTTACTCCATACCGAGTGTAACCAGTGATTCAACAGGCCTGTACTCAGAAAGGGAGCCCCCAAAGCCACTCTTCTCCTCCCTGGCTGTCTCCTGGGTATCATCCAACCACACATCTAAGAGCTCCCGCACCACCTCTTTTCCCAGGAGAGCTGCTGAACTCCGTACCCAGCCTTCTCCATTTTCCCACTTCCTCCTCAGAGACCGATTCATTCTTCCACTGACATTCTGGTGGTCCAAGGTGACACTTTAGGAAGATCTCTGATAAATCCTACCATAGCTCTGATTTAGTAAGTACAAATGCAAATCTGTTCCATTCATGGTTAAGAACAGCCCTTACTTCTTATTTCCCCATTTCTGTTGATGGAAAGGATGTCAGCATCATATTCTGCCTTCAGTCACCTTCTCCTCCCTTCCCAGTATCCGAAGATGAGACGCCTACAGCATCTTTTATACTTTCCTTTCATGTGAGATTCAAAGAGCAACTCTCTTTGTTCAGATCTCTATGATTTCTCATCTGTGTCATCACAACTGCTTTATAATTCACTTCCCTTCCTCCAGGATCACTTCTCTCTAATCTCTCTAATGTACACTTGAATACACTTTATTAAATTTCTTAAATGTGTTATTATCAGTAATTCCCTCCATTAAAAAGAGTACCAGTCCTCAGACAAGCACCGTAAGGGGCCCTATGATGTACCCAAAGCCACCTTTTTCCCAGACACTTCTGAGACTCATTCCCCATCCCTTACTGCTGCCAGATTGTGACAACATTCACATCTGTTCTTTGCCCCTATGTTTTCTAGTCCTCACTAGATCCTCACCCTCTCTATCTACCTCCATCTTTCACTACCACAATACAACCTCAGCTTTACCTCATGTTCTTAATAATACCTTCCTTATGAAGCCTTCCTTACATTCAGTGTTTTACAGTATTTACACCTCTCCCCCGTTCCTATCACATAAATGGGTAACACTCTAAGATCCTTTAAGACGATGCCTGAGTCTTAAGTCTGTGCTTTCCTAATGTCTACACCATAACACCTTGCACATTCAGTATTTTGTAAACTGAGTAACTGACTAGCTGCACTCTCACACGGCAGGACGGGTCACTGTACCTATTTTACCTTCGTGTTATGGGGAGGGCAGTAACACACAGACTTCAGCCAAATGCACCCCGGGAAGCAAACTCTTTTCTCTGTCCCTCTCCAACATTTTTGACAAGTTGAATCTGTTTGGGATTGCTTGTAGTTATTTTCTAAACTTTCATGCACAAAATGAAAACTAAACCACACTTATCTAACAACGCTTCACAACTGATGGCCGGTTTTGTTTTAAAGTGTTTCAGATGAGTCTTCAGGGCTGGTTCATTCTTTTCACAAATTCTGAGTCAGAAAATGTACTAAGCATCAGTCCTTCACACAGCAGAGGTTTTAGTCAGGAAAGTTATATTTATCTGGCTGTAGTCAAATTCAACCAAATAATACCCCAGTCAATTGGGTGGTTCCTGCCTGAGGAATAAAGGGGTCTGCTACTTTGAATATTTTAAGTCAGTACTGAAGGCATAATCCTCTAAAATACAACTGAGTTAATACCGTGAATTAATTCCACTGTGTGTGATTTATTCCCTCCTTACCCATGGACTATTTTAGTCAACCAGTTTATAATTGAATTTTCTTTAGGCAGTTCACAGATGGGCTGACTGGCAGGTTTTTAACTGATAACCCTGATCAATAGGCCACGAAGGACACATTGTGTTCACTTAATAAAAGTAATAATAAGCAGGATCCTGACATCTGAAAGATATTCTCATTAATTAATTCTCATGCACAGTCCTAGAAGGTGTCCTGACTGCTTAAAAAGACTTGTACTCAGCAGGTTGGTGGTATGGCTCCATCAAAATAACATCACAGAAAATGCAGAGTTGGCTCAAAATGTACCATTGATTGTTGTTGTAAAATTTGTCTCTGTATTTGGGCCTGTAATCAAGATATAATTGGATTTTGATCTTTTTAAGCCAACTTGATTTAATAAATTACCATGTAACTGATCATACTTTTCAGGATTATTATACAGGTAACCTCTAGGGATTCTCAAATTTAAGATATATACAACTTTCTGGTATTCCTGTAAACCTGTTAATCATGTTAAACAACTACAATTCTCTTTATTCTCTTCCGTTTGTAGGCTTACACTTGTACCCAGAGTCACATGTGTTCATGGATATCACATGTGCGTGTGTGTATGCTCAGGCACATGTTTGCATGTGAGTGTGGAGGCTGGACGACAAACAACCCCAGGTGTCTTTGTTCAGTAGTCTTCTGCTCCACTTTTTGAAACCAAGTCTCCTGTTGGCCAGATGCTCCCCATTTAGGCTAGGCCAGCTGGCCAGTGAGCCCCAGGGAGCTGCCCACCTCCATCTCTCCAGGGCTGTGATACAAGTAAATGCCAACAGGCCCAATATTTTTATGTGTCCCAGTTACTGAACTCAAGTGTTCATGCTTGTCCAGACTTTAGAGACTGAGCTCCAGCCCCTGAACTTTCTTCTCTATTACTCTTGTCTCTAAGAAAGAAATGTTCTTCCTTTCTTAGCTGTTTATTCTACCTACTCTTGACTCCTCTAAATCACACCCCCCCTTTTCTGCATTATATTTATCCCTACATTCCTGATCATCTGCCTAGCATCACGTCCAATATTGTCTTCCTCTAAGATCTGACAATTGCTTTAATAATTTCACACAATTCCATCACTTTCCCCTCCTTCCTAAGAACAGCCACGACCATAATCCCCCCAGTACCCAGTGCCTTGGTCTTATGTTCCATCATTTTCAGACAGTGCCAGTCACCCCCCCCCCTCTTAAACATCTTTATAATGGCCGGTACAATTCCAGATACCATCCTTTAACTCCTCCTCTTCTATCACTTTGTAAAAAAAAAAAAATGTAAATCCTATGTATGCACATTTGTGTTTGGGTATACACATGATTGCTGGCGCCTACAGAGGCATCATATTCTCTGGAGCTGGAGTTACAGGCTGCCTCAAGGAGCCTTGAGTGGGTGCTGGGAGCCCAAATTGGATCCTCTGCAAAAGCCGTACAAGTTCTTACCCACTGGGCCACTTCCCACTCCCTTTTTTGTCTCTTTTGAACATTCTTTTTACCCTTCTAATAGCTATCATAGAAGTACTCTCTAATGTAAAATTCTTATCATCTCTTAACCTACCATCCATATTTATATTATCCTAAAATGCCTTAGACAACTCCCACTTCTCTGGTTAGCTCTACTCCTACACTTCAAACTGGCTGTTGGAGATGGGTTCACGAATATTAACTCAGCCATAATTTATTCCTCCCCCCCCAAACCCTTTCTCATTTCCTTAATCTTGGGAATGATAACTTAGTTTTTCCATCCACCTAGATGCCAAAGGCTGTCTCCCCCCCCCACCCTTTTTTATTATTTTTTTTTTTTTTTGGTCTTTTCGAGACAGGGTCTCCCTGTAGCCCCAGCTGTCCTGGAACTCACTTTGTAGACCAGGCTGGCCTTGAACTCACAAAGATCCGCCTGCCTCTGCCTCCCAAGTGCTAGGATTAAAGGCGTGCGCCACCACGCCCGGCTCCCCCCACCCTTTTTTAAACTCCTTATTACTCACATTTTATCAGCCACTAACTAAGTCATTCTGAGACAAAATCTGCATGGTTACTGACATGTTTTCCTTCTAGAGGTCCATAATCATCACTTCAATGGATGCAATGAACTGAGCCATTTCCAAACCAAGGCACATCATTCATGTAGTGAAAAGAAAAATAAACATTTGTGCTGCTGAGCCACTAGAATCTAAGAGCAATATGTTCTTCACTTGCACCCTAGCCTGGCTACACTCTCACCTCTCCAAAATGCTCCATAAGAGGGAACCCCCCACACACGTTTTCCTTGATATTATTCTTCTACCTTAACCACCAGTCATCCAGAAAAGCCTTCAAGGCTTCAATTCCTAACCAGTTTCAATGTCATATTTTTATGTTCTCATAATAACAGACATTTCTCTCTAGAGCACATGTCACTGTTGTTTAGTTTTTGTGCTGTCATTTAAAAAATAACTTTTAATGGCCTATAATGTGCTGCAAGTATAAACAGAGATACCATACTTGCTTTAATTCACCATTAAAACATCATGTCCAGTAGTACAAAGAAATTCAGCATTTATGGATTGAGTCAGTGTCACTGATATTTGTATCTACAGTGTCTATCACAGTACAATACTTCATTTCCACCAGAAATTTATATGACACTGTCATACACAGCAGACATATACCTAAATACCTTACACTATCCATTCAATTGTTTCAAGGCAGAATCTATATTTTTATCCTTGATAGCATTGCTTATCCTCACCTTCTCAAGTACCGGGAGATGGCATCAATGAAATCTACACAGAAGTATCACCAAAGAAACTGCAGGGAACCCTCTACGAGCCTCTTAAGAGTACTTCAGGAGCTATGAACAGGAGTCAGGTATTAATCCTTTTTTTATCGATCAAATCCAATAACTTTTGCCTGCTAAACGCAAGGTACACATAAGCTACACTTTGAGCTACATTAATGTATGCATATGGATGTGTATGTTCACGGCCTATTGGCCAAGCTGATCACAGGACTGCATCTATATTCAAGGTACTTTGTTGTGTTATTTTCTATGAGAAGCTATATTAACATATATTTACATATATTATGGATTTGTATGCATACACATATACATATATACACAGGAATTTATATGTCCCTCTCAGTTGAGAAGAATAAGAGATATATACATAAATGTGGTGCATTCATTTACTAACAAAATATGGTTATCAATAACTTAGAACCATCAAAGCTAACATCTTAACTCATCACAAAGTCAGTCACAACCTATCATTTGGTTGGCCAACATAACCTTGACCCAAATCTACATTCCAAACAATCAGTTAAATTTCATCATCTCCCCATGTTTCCAAGCCAGGCCTAGAAGACACCCTTTGAAATCTTTCTTTTGGAGTCACCATGGCTGATCTCTCAATAACTCTCACCACTTTGCTCTTTCAAATCTACCCATGTCTTTGCATTGCTATCACCACTTTTACCAAATCCCCTCTCTGATTTAGAATACTTCACAAACTTCATAAATTTGGTCTCTTCCTCAACTTGCTTTCCAACTTCCAGCCAAAGTCATCTCTTTGAAATGCAATCCTGATCTTCTTCCCCTTTCAACTTCCACTGTTTTTAGGATGAGACAAAGACCCTACCATGACCCATGAATTTCTGCACTCTTCAATCTGGCTTTTCTAAAAATCTCTAGATGAATCTGCCTCAGTAAAAAATACAATAAGCTTATCCTTCGATGGGAGGTAAAAACTTAAAGAGGACATAGGAGATGCCATGGGTACTGGTAAGGTCCTGTTTCTTGATCTGGTGCCAACGCTACATGAGGGTTGCTTGTGCTATTCATAGAGCTATTCAACCATGACGTGTATGGATGCTCTTTCTGTGTATGTATTTTACTCCAAAAGTACCTTCAAAAAGTAGTACATGCTGATAATTCACATTTCCCCTTTTTATTACACATTTCACAGCTGCAAATTTAATACAATTTGGTTAGTGCTATGTCTCCATTCCACTATAGGTTCCATGGGGATAGGCTAAGTTTTGTTCACCATTGATTCTACAAGGCCTTATGTAGATAAGTGCTTACTATTCAATGACTAAGAAACTATAATAGGATGACCCTCGCAGGGAAATTCAAGACAAGGTCAAATTGAATGGCAGAGAATCTCTGACAGATGAGGCAATGGCCACCTTCTTGCCCGCTGCGGACAGTCTACTTTTTCAAGATCCCTTTCACTTTCTTCATGGTGTTTATTCTGGTGTAGTGAACCAGAAGTTATTTATTGTGAAAAGGTAACACCTGTGATGTTCAGGAAGGCAGAAAGAAAGAAGAAAAGGGTCATAGAGCTATAATAACAAGAACAAGGACGAAAGGAGGCTGAGCAAGTACAAACAAATAGACTCAGCCAGCAGTGACACATGGAACAAGAGAGGTTAAGCCAAAGAGTGAAGCGAAACATGATTCAACAGAATTATCAGAGAGAAGAAAAGAAACAGAAAAAGAAGCCAGGTTGTCATAATTAAACAATAATCAAAATGGCAAAGCCACCATACCCAAAGGCAAACCCAAATGAAGCCCATCAACATTATTCCAAGGAGAGAAGCCCTTGTTTTCTCCTCCTGTAGACATAAGTTTTGCAGAGACCACCACCGTTTGTTCAGCAAATACTAAGTACCTAGTATGTATCAGGTGCCAGGCAGACTTGACTTACAAAGAAAGCATCTTCTTCCTCACAGGAGGAAGAAGGTGCCCCCTCAAGACACTCAAGTCCTGCCTCAGAGAACATCTCTGGAAACCCAGGCCCTTTGTTTTCCTTAATCTCAACAGCATCTGCAGCACTCCATATGTTCACAGGGATACCCCAAAGGCAAAGAGAATTGGTCAGACACACAGCATAGAAAACATCAGGTACAATGCCAGACCAGAATACTCAGAGAGAAAGGAGAAAATGCACCCAAAAGGGAGAAAATCAAACTAGCCTGGGAGAGGAGAATCCAAATAAGCTATGAAATCAAGTCAAATTAATTAAACTAAACCAAATAAAGACAAAAGAGCAAGAGGAGAGGTCAGCTTAGAATACCAAGAATGTGACAAAGAAAAGAGAAGATGCCGTTTAGTGTCTGTGCAGAGACACAGGATTCACCCAAGGGAATAAGCTAGTTTATTCTTGAGCTAAATCTGAGTGACATGGCCCAGCATCATGGATTCAGGTTGCCCAGAAAGACATGTGCCAGTGGGGAAGTGGCTACATGACATTTTATTAGTTATAGAACAAAAAAGTAAACATTCAAAACACTCACCAAATACAATGGCGGGGACCACAAGGAGGCAGATTACAGCAAAGCAAGGTAAACTCAACTATAAACAGGTGCTAGCTACTGACATTCTTAGCTTTTCAAATATCTTGTTTTTTTATGCCATGGATGGTTTTTAGCCAACATGTAGGTGCTAACAATCAAACCCAGGTCCTCTGCAAGAGCAGACAGTGCTCTTAACCATGGAGCCATCTTTTCAACCCTAACATTCTTAACGTTTCAACTGGTGGAAGCTAGTAGTCTATTAAGAACACATTCTAGCCAGGCGTGGTGGCGCACGCCTTTAATCCTAGCACTTGGGAGGCAGAAGCAGGCGGATCTTTGTGAGTTCAAGGCCAGCCTGGACTACAGAGTGAGTTCCAGGACAGCTGGGGCTACAGGGAGACCCTATCTCGAAAACACCAATAGATAGATAAATAGATAGATAGATAGATAGATAGATATAGATAGATAGATAGATATTTTCACCCACATGGCGGCCGAGAACCGTCTGAAACTCCAATTCCAGGAGAACTCCAGTTCCAGGAGAATCCAACACCCTCTTCTGACTTCCGCGGCATTGCACGACATGGGTGCACAGACCTGCATGCAGACAGTACATTGATACACGTACAGAAATAAATAAAATGAAAAAAAAAAATTTTTTTTTAAAAGAGAAAAATAAATAAATCCTCTCTTGCCCCTGGCCAGGGTCCTAAGGGTCCTGTGTAAAGAAAAGGGGTAGGAAAGAGTGGCCCAGCTGCCTGTAGGAACAGTTGTACTCAACCCTCCCCACCCATCTTATTCTGAAGGCCATGTAATCAGAGTCCTGAGGTACACAAAGGAGAAGGGAATCCATTTTGTCCCAGCTCTTAGGTGTTCTCCATCTTTGGCTATCCATGTGTCAGCAATGATAGTGACCACAGACAAAAAAAAAGTGCCAAAGGCTCACCACTCCTGCCTGGTCTTGATCCTGCCAAGCCCAATATGGCATGAACACCAAAGAGCCAAGACAGGGGGCTGAGGGGAAGCAGAAGCCTGGCCAGCAGAGCCTGCATCATCCAGAGTATGGCTCATCATCAAGAGACCCAAGTACCTTGGTACCCCGTTACTTCAAGACCTGTGCTCTACAAAACAAAGCCAATAGTTACTAAGCAATCACCCCACTCCCAAAACCATGTCCTCCTGAGCTATCTGAAGCCTGTGGGTAAAGGAACATCAGCCCTCCCTGGGCTCCCAATACCCCCTTTCCTCTTGAAGAAATAAGTTGCCTGACTTCAAGGGTGTGCACATGTGTTGAAAGTTCCAGTAAACTGATTGTTTTACTGATTCCACCTCATAAATAGGTTTATCATTTGGTTTGCTAGAGAACAGAAGCCACAAAAGTAAGTTTTATTCCCCTTCCCACTCATGATGCACCTTCAACAGCTGTGGGAGTGGCACCCATTGTTGCTAAGATAGTACAGTTTCTTTCACTCCATAGTGGGGACAAGCACACAACTGGGAGGAACCAGGGAAGTTTCATGGACATATGGTTCATTTCTTGTCCCTCCATCATCCAGGCTTGGTTTCCAGAAACCCTGGGGAGGTGTACTGCACAGACACCCCATCCCCACCCCCACCAGGAAGCGCAACTGGTGTTCCCCATCCCAGGAATCCTTTTCCCATTGTGAAAAGGTTTATTACTGCCGGGCGTGGTGGCACACACCTTTAATCCTAGCACTTGGGAGGCAGAGGCAGGCGATCTCTGTAAATTCAAGGCCATCCTGGTCTACAGAGCGAGTTCCAGGCCAGCTGGGGCTACGGGGAGACCCTTGTCTCAAAAATAAATAAATACATAAATACATAAATATCAATTGAAGGCCTCATAGATGGCAGCAAAATAGGAAGATTCTGTTGGTTTGGTGAAGACTGATAGTTACAAAATGCAGCCAGCAGAGGGCCCCAGAGCCTCACAAATAAATATAAGACTCTGGTAGAGGCCTGCACAAGTCCCTGAAACCTGTGACCAGTGGCTCTGACCTGGAAGGAAACACTAGCGTTACAAGAGAAGATAGGTATGCATAAGATAGTGTGCAGGCCAGGTGTGATGGCCTTTAATTCTAGTACTCAGGAATCAGAGGCAGGCAGGTCTCTTGTGAGTTCAAGACCAGCCTGGTCTACATAGCAAGTTCCAGAACAGCTGGAACTATGGGGACCCTACCTTGAAAAGACAAAAATAAATAGATAGATAGATAGATAGACCCTGCCTTGAAAAGATGAAAGAGAGAGAAGAGAAGAGAAAAGAAAAAAGAAAAGAAAAAGACTGACTGGTCTACATAGCGAGTTCCAGGACAGCTGGGGTGGTTACAGGGGTACCCTGCCTGGAAAAGACAAAGATAGATAGATAGATAGATAGATAGATAGATAGATAGATAGATAGATAGATAGATAAAAGAGCTTATTACAGGGCCTTTCACTTTGCTCTTGTTACAGTCTACCAAATGCTATCTTTGCCTTTATGTATCCTTTAAATCATGACCTGTATCTTATATGTCATCCCTCTGTCATTTCTTCCTCCTTTGTAGAGAACTTGAGAAAATAAGAAAGCTAAAAATGGTTCTCTAATTAGCAGCTACAACTTACTGGGGGGGGAGAACCTGCCTTGCTCCCACCTTAATAGTGTGTGGCATTGCCACACTACCCATATAGCAGAAACTTCCTGAAGAAGGTTAACCACAGTGGTGCTCCTTGCTTGAAGCCAAACAATCTCCAAGCCATGGGCATCTGGCATCCTAGGTGAAGACTTTGTCTCTTATAGCAGTAGAACACGAACTCATCACATTGGATATGGTGACATATGCCTCTGACCCTGGTACCCCAAAGCTGAAACGGGGATCATGGGTTTGGGGCCAGCTTGTCTCAAACAGTGAGGTGGAGAAATGAAGCTCTTACTGTAAGCTGTATATCAGATTGTTCTACAAGTATTATGGGGTGTGTATAATCTAGTAGTGTTTTACTTATATTAGGCCTATTTAGGTTCCTTAAGATTACATGGGGCTGGTTTGTCTTCATTTGGTTTTAACTGAGGGACAATAATCTCAGCTCACAGGAAATACTGGATTGAATGAAGTTATATCTGCACCCCTGGTCCCAGCTGGGCTCACACCTACTTATACAGCCAAGCCTGAGACAATGGCTGGAGGGGAAGTGCCTAGACTTGGCTTTTGTATGTGTCATGGTTCAACTGTACCAGGTGTTGGACTTCTTTTCTTTCTCTCCGAGTTGTTAGGCCTCCAATGCTGTTCTTCCAGAAGAATAGGTACTCAGGTGGGACTAGGCTACTCTTTTTTTTTTTTTTAATTTTTTTTTTTTTTAATTTTATTTATTTCCGTATGTGTATGAATGTACTGTCTGCATGCAGGTCTGTGCACCCGTGTCGTGCAAGGGACTAGGCTACTCTTTAGAGTGGTGTGTGGATTCNAAAAAAAAAAAAAAAAAAAAAAGAACACATTCTAAAGGTTTTGGTATTCTCAAACACAAGCTTGTACACTGAATGACTTTAGAAGGGGCTAAAAGCCCAGGATAATGTGACTCTTGTATGCAACATTTTCATTCTTTGTAATCTCAAAGTTCACTCATTTGGCCTTTGTAGGATCTTTAACACAAGTGTAGCTTTTGCTGTCTGAGAACTTCATTTTACATTAACAATTGTTCTCCTTCCATTTTTATATCACATATATTCAATTACCTCTTTGATTTTTCCCTCTATCCCTTAAGATCTTTCTCCTTCTCATGGTCTTCTTTCTTGCTTCATGACCCACACTTCTGTGTATGTGTGTGTGTACAAACACATTACATATATATGTATATATGAGAGAAAATATGCTAATCACCTAAATCTAACCCTGCAATATGTCACTTAATAAAATTTCCAATTGCATCAATTTTTTACAAATGTCAGAATTTCATTTTTGTTTGGCCTAATTGTATGACATTGGGTATATACACCAGTTTTCTTGATCTAGTCATCAGCTGATGGGAACTACCCTGGTTCAACACCTTAGCAATTGTAACTAGAGCAGCAGTAAACATGGACATGCACGTATTTTTGTGGTCGAACCTGAAGTCTTTTGAGCATGTACTCAGGAGTCACATAGCCTAGCTATGTCGCACAGTAATTCCATTTTCATAGTTCTTCCATGGTGACTGCCCCAGTTTGCATTCCTACCAGAGTAAAGGCTCCTCATTCCTCACATCCTCACCAATATTTATTGTTTGCATTCTTGATGTTAAGCACTCTGACTAGGGTGAGATAAAATCTTTTTAAAAATTATCTTCCGGGCTGGAGAGATGGCCTAGCGGTTAAGAGCGCTGACCACTCTTGCGGAGGACCCGGGTTTGATCCCCAGCACCCACATGGCAGCCGAGAACCATCTGAAACTCCAGTTCCAGGAGAACTCCAGCTCCAGGGGAATCCGAGACCCTCTTCTGACCTCCGCGGCATTGCACGACACGGGTACACAGACCTGCATGCAGACAGTACATTGATATACATACAGAAATAAAGAAAAAATTAAAAAATTATCTTCCATTTATCATAGATAATGCCGTGTAATTATTTCTCCCAAACTGAAACAGTCTCACCTAAAAGGGTAAGGAAGGGTTATATGACTCAAGAAGTAAATGAAACAACATTTAGGAAGCTTGTAGAAATTACAAGGCTCACAAAGCACCTTCCCAATATCATATAGGTAGTTACAACAGGTAGAGAAAAAAGATTGTCTGGCCAATCAATCCAGCTGCAATTTGGCAGAGAGCTCCTAAGTGGAACCTTTTGTGAGTCAACATGGACATTGGCTGGAGTGGGCTTTTAGTGACGCACATGCCTTTCAAGTCATTCATTGTGCTGTAAGCAATCCTGCACAGACGCCCCTGTAAGTACCCACAATGTCCCGACTGGCTCACTAAGCTGGGTTTGGCTGTAATCATTTCCTTAGTCTTCCCAGTGCCCTACCTGGAGTAAACAGAAATTGATCATATGTGCAGGAAATTCACACGATAGCTAAGCATATTGAGCAGTCAAAAAATTCGTTTTCACCATCTGTGTTTCTTTCTTTGAGAACTATCTATTCTACTCTTTAGCCCACTTACTGACTAGGAGATTTGTGGAGTTTATGTTGTTTTATAAATTTTTACAGTTCTTTACATTTCTAAATAGTAGTAACCTCCTGTTTGAATTATAGCATGCTAACATTTTCTCTCATTCTGTAGGCTCTTTCCTGGATATAATGAGAGTTTCATTTCTATGGAACAGCTTTTTAATTTCATGTAATTCCATTTGTCGGTTCTTAGCCTTATTTCCAGTGCTTTTGGAGTCCCTTCCAGAAAGTCCTTGTCTAATGCTATGTGTGGAGATTTTTCCCTAGTAGCTTCAGTATTTCAGCTTTTATACCAAAATCTTTTGGCCCATTTTAAGTTTTTTTTTTACAGAGTGAAGGATATAAATCTAATTTTTCTTCTGCATGTGAATGTCCAATTTTTCTAATAGTGTTTTTGAAGAGGTTCTTTTTCCAGTGATTACTCTTGATACACTGTGAAAAAAATGTAGATGGCTAGAGCTATGTCTGATTGTTTCTGATTAATCTGTCTATTTTTGTACCATTATCATGATGTATTTGACACTATGGCCCTGGGGTGTAATTTGAGGCCAGGTATTGTTATTCCTCCAGCGCTGTCCTCACTGCTAAATATTACTTTGGCTTTTGTGTTTTGTTTATTTTGTGGTTTCATATGAATTTCAGAAAAGTTCCCAGTTCTGGCAACAATGTGACTAGAATTTTGATGTGGATTATACTGAATATGTAGACTGCTTTACAGCCATTTTCTCAATATTAATTCTGCCAATTCCATGAATATAAAAAATCTTGTCCTCTTCTAGTGTCTTCTTCAGTTTGCTTCCTAGTAATGTAAAGTTTTTATTATACAGGTATTTTTCCCCTGGACAGGTTTATTTCATAAGTATTTAGCTTGTGTGTGCATACACTTAAACACACATTCATATTTATATGGGGTGGGAACATGTATAAATACGTGATGTGTGTGTGAAGGCCAGAAGTTAGATGTCATCTTTCAAGAGACATTTACTTTGTTTCTTGAAACAGGGGGCAATCACTGAGATCTGGGTCTCTCCAATTAAGCTAGTGAGCCTCAGAGATACAGGTTAACACTGGAATTACAAGACTTGTTTACCATGCCTAGGTTTTTGTATGTGTAGTAGGCATCGAACTTGGGTTTTCACTTGTGTCTAGCAAGCATTTTAAGGAATAGGCTATCTCCTAGACCCCAGTCCTAGGATTTTTGTTTGTTTTGTGTTTCATTTGGCCACTGAACAGACTAATGCTACTGGTACTCAGCCTCATCATCTCAGCTTCATGATATGGAATTTATAAAGATAAATCTTTAGGGAGAGGGATTTTCTTGGGAGAGCAGCCAAGAAATTCTGAGTGACATTCTCACTGCCCTTCCCATCTCATTTCTTGCCAAGCCCATTCGGCTGCCCTATGCAAGCTGCTATTGGAGAGCTTTCCCTCGTTTCTTTATTTTCCTTATCAGGTTTTTATCAGATCATTCTATTTTTTCCTCAGTCCCTTTTCCAACTCCTCCCATGCCCCCAACTCTCACAATTTTTTGTCCTCTTCTTTGATAATTGCTATCACATATACATATATAGATACATGTATATATATATTATATAATGTACTGAGTCCATTTACTTAGTGTTCCTTTGTACCTATGTTTAGGGCTACCCATTTGGAATTAGATAACCTCTAGAGAGATAGTCCCCAGAGAAAACTGATTCTCCCTCCCTCAGCATCCAGATTGCCTGGAGCTCTTCATCTTGAGGTAGGACCCCATGACATCCCCCCACCCACCTTGGTATATCAACTGGTTTTGCCATTATGCAGATCTTGTTAAACTACCATAATGTGGAGATTTCATTGGTATAGCTTCTCTATCCTGTCTACACTGTGTTAACTAGCAGTTGACAGCAATGTGTTAACAGCAAGATTCTTTTCCCTCTGGCTCTTACATGCTTTCTGCCCTGTCTTCCACAATGCTCCCTGAGCCTTGGGAGTAGAAGTTGCATTGTAGATATATTACTTGGGGCTGTGAACCTCACAGACACTTATTCTCCATGTCTCGAACAGATGTGCTGCATAAAGAAGCTTCTTTGATGAGTGGTGAGAGGTACAAAGTCTGTCAATATAAGGATACATACTTAGAATACAGTAAGAAATTATTTTTGTCTAGGAAAGTGACAGAAGTAAGTTCTTCTCTAGAACTTCTCTGGGGTCTGAATTCTCCAACTGTGTGTCCTTCACTATGTTTACAGTGTCATGCATCAACTCTCTCCTTTAGAGCAGGCCTTTTAAGGACAATTGAACAGCTATTGATTACCCCCCAAATAAAAGTGCTACTATTATACCAATTCAGATAATTTTCTGAGTTGATCATTGTTATGGTTTATAGATTTTACAGCAAAGTAGAATCATTGATTGGTTTCTCCTTTGACAACTTGATACCGCAAAAGCCAATGTTCAGAGATGTGGCTTCCAGGTCAGTTCCAGCTCAATTGCTCCAAGTCCTGTGTCCTAGGTATATCATGTCTTTTCAGGAAGACTCTTACCTTCAGTTTCTAGAAAACAATCAAAAACTGTGGCAATAGTCTGTATTATTTGTTAGACTAACCTGGCCAACAATTCAAGAGAGGTTTCCCATGCCTGGTACTGGGATGTTTTGTTATACAGCCTTCACCTATTCACATGCGCTCACATATGTTTTTCAGTGTGTTTTTCAGTAGGTTTATGAAATAATACATTTCCTTTGCCTTTTCTTACCACATAAGCATTATCTCTCTTTTCCCTTTCTTCAGCTCTATAGCCTTCGCCCCCTCCCTCTCCAGTTAAAGTACCCCTCATTTTTCCCATGTCCCCCTTTATCATCTCATTCTTGGCACAGCAGCATCCCAGCCTTTTAAATGATGTCCAAGCAGAAAGTTTACTCCATTTTCTAACTTCTGAGCATATTTTCCTAAGGTTGCAAACACAGGCTGCTTTTAAAACACCATCACAATTTCTGTGCCAGTTATAGAAGAAGTTCCAAAAATATTTCTAGTGTTCTCATTTATAAGAGCCTTCTAGTTTAAAAATCATATAACACATTGAATGAACTTCCAAAACACTGAAGACGTATGAAGTTCTTAAATTAATTAACACTTGCTTCCAAATGAGTCCTTGGATCCAATAGACTCTTCCTACCTTCTTCACCCTTGGGCCTTCCCTGCATGTTTAGAGAAGCAAAACCAATGAATTGGGCAAATATCACCTACAGAGTCTACGTACCCTTCATGGCTGCTGGCACAAGTGAAGACAGTTACTGCTTCAAGATCCTCAAAAGGACCAATGCAAAGACTGAGGCAAAGTGATTTAAACATAACTACAGCAGTGTTAGAGCAAATTATATTTTAACGAGACCCAGAAAATGCTGAACCTTCAGAAAGTTTATCAGAGAAGACAGCATCCAAAGGACACAGTGCCCCAGGGTGCAGGTGCCAAGGCCATTTGTTAAGAATTTATGAACCACACAGAACACCCAGGTGTGGAGAGAACATACCTCTGCCAATATGCTAGTCTCTACTTAGAAGGCAAAGTAAATCTGATGTAAAGTGAAGACTCAAATCAAAATGATGTATAATAAAGTCATGTTTCTGTGTCAGTGACAGATGCACGCACAGAGGCAACTGACCTAAATACAGCTCCTGACCAAAACCCAGTGACCTCAAAGCCACCATAATGTGTCTTCCAGGGGTTTTCTTCAAAAATGGATGCCTTTTTTCCATGTGCCTCTCTTCCATGTGCCTCTCCAGATTCACTCTAGTCTAGAGCTCTGCATCCTGGCAATGTGTGTCAGTCTGGCTCCTTAGCCTTCTAGCTTCTTATGAGACTGGGCCAACAAGAGGCCCTGGAAATAAATGGGAGCCAAGAAAGATAATCCCAGGTTCCCTCCCCAAAAGGTTATGGCTGGGCCTAGGGTACAAGCCTCCATCCCAAGGCAAATCTCGTCCTCCCCTGCATCTTCGCCGACAGCTCTGATGGAAACGGATAAGCAATGGGCTTTCCCAGCTCCTGGCTTCCCTCTAGGCTTGTCTAGGAAGCAACGTTAGGAAAATGGGCAGGAAGGAGAGTGAAATCCTGCTATTTACTTACCTCCTTCCTTCCAGGGTCACCTTAGGCTAGCCGTGTTCAGTCCCTGACTGAAGACCACAGGCATTGCTCTTCTTTGCTGAGGGTTCCATCTGTTCTTGACAGAGTCCTAGTTTAAAAGGCACACCCCCACAGGATCTTCAGGACAACTACAATAGCTCCGAATACGGGTTACATCACCAGGCTACCTGATATGTATTCTGACCTTGCCAGTCAATATCCCTGGAACCTTGTACCAATAACTACCTGCCCCCTTCGAGCTTCCTCCACATGAAGGTCCCCAGAAACCCAGCTCAGATTACTTTCAAGACCATTTAAGCAGGTAAATAATGTGCCAATGGGCTCAAGTCCTGCCATTTAAAATTCCTCAGAGGCTGGAGAAAGGTCTCGGCAGGTCAAAGGACTCAAGTTCAATTCCAACACCCAGGCCAGGTGCTGACAACTACTTATAACCCCAACTTATGGACATCTTAATATACATGCACATACCCATTCACACACAGACACACACAGACACACACAGACACACACACACACACACACACACACACACATTTAAAAATCAAAGTAAATCTTAAAAAATAAAAAGTGTTCCATAAATGCTATTGTTACTACTGTGATTTATTTACAGTTCGACCCTCAGCTCCTCCCTCAGTGGTTCCATTACCACGTGAAGTGTCTACATTTGTGAGGAGACAGTGCATGCTCAGAATCCACTAATGACTCCAACACCTCATGGAGGATCGAGTTCATTGCCACAGTGGAACCCTGCAATACCAGGGACTTCAAATGGAAACTGAGGCCTCAGGACAGTTTGGCTTCAAAGAAATGAAGCCATCACAAGTGGGGAGGTGGCCAGATGCCAAAGGCCATGTCATTGTTTCACCATTTCCCCAAGGTAAACCTACTTCAATGAGCAAGTGAGTCCTCTTTTGAGTGCACTGTTCTGTCCTGGCCCCTGATCCCTACAGCAGCACTATTCCCAAGCAGAAGTGATCAAAGTTGGGGACTCAAGCAAGAGAGTCCCTTCCAGGGTCAGCCAGGGCAGCCAAGCTTGAGATGTGTCTTTCCCCTTAACTCCATCATTTTTCTTCGTGCCAGCTGGAAGCCGTTCTCCTTCTACAGCCATTGTTTCTGTGGATCTTTCAGAAGCAGAGGTATTTATCATAGTGATGTATCCTGACTTCTAGAAAATGAGACATCTAGAAACAGCCATCTGAGTAACATCACTTATATCCCTTGTCACTTTCTGAAATGATCCAGTGAGAGAGAAAGATAAAGTTGCTGGACTTTCTGCAGGACAGGTGACACATGAGTCTCCTTGAGCCCCAGCAAGTGACAGGAGGGCTTCTGTAAGAGCCTTTCTCTTCTATGAATAGCTAAGTCTTCTCTAAATGGTTTCTAAGAGCAGCAAAAGAAGACCAACAGCCTGTCTCCTACTTGTGTATTTGAATAAATGTTTCCCTTTCTTTCCTTTGTGAACTAAAGGAGAAAAGATACAGTTGTGGTTTATAAAATAATTAGGACAAATGTGTCTTCTACCATCTGTGTCCTCATAGTCTCCTTAGTATCCTTGTATATGTCCATATCTACATCTTTGACCAGCCTAGAATTTTCCATTTCACGTTTTTATCAAAGCACAAAGGAGATGCTTTCATCAGTTTCCATCAAAACAAAACAGTTTGAAAATGCTCAAAGCACTTTAAATAAGGGGGCTTCCAAGACCCCATTTCTTACTGTGGGCTTCCACAACAAAATTCTGAGCAGTCTCAGACCAAAAGCAAGCCAGGACCCCCACTTAAGGACTATAGACATCAAACTTGGAAGCAGAGTAAAAAAAATTAAAAAAAAAAAAAAAAGGACTATAGACGATCCCCTTCTTCATAGTGCGTGTATTATCTCTACAGGAAAAACTGCAAAGGAAAACCTGTGTTCTAAGTTCGTCTCCTCCCCCCGCCCAAAGGAATGAATGGATGAACCTGTCCTAATTCATGTAGGGCATCTCCAGGTGACTACTGAAATACATTTTGAAGTTCTTCTTACTCATGGCAATGGTTTCAATAAAAGTCACCAGATAAATAAAAGGCTTGGCCCTGAACCACAGTGGTATTAACAGATGGTTTAAGCGTGGCAAGGTAGTGGAGCTGGTCTGAAGTCTTTAACACCTTGAAGATTTGCTCCAAAATGGATTAGAAGATTCTCTCTCTCTCTCTCTCTCTTCCCAGTATCATTGGGTATGACTTTGTTTCTCCTCCTGAGCAGTGTAGTTCCACTGCAGTCAGCCTCAGAGGCCAGTGCAAACCCACCTGACACACATAGGAAGGATCTGGAAAACTACTATGTTCTGGTCACCTTCAAATCAACCCACCCTCCTTGCACGCTAGGTGAAGGCCAGTCTTGGTTCTGATACAGGACCTATACACACTATGACAGACCCATGTTTCTGAGAGGATGTGATTTTTTTTTTATTTTTTTTAATTAATTTTATTTCTTTCTGTATGTGTATGAATGTACTGTCTGCATGCAAGTTTGTGCACCCCTGTCATGCAATGCCGCGGAGGTCAGAAGAGGGTGTCGGATTCCCCTGGAACTGGAGTTCTCCTGGAATTGGAGTTTCAGACGGTTCTTGGCCGCCATGCGGGTGCTGGGGATCGAACCCGGGTCCTCTGTAAGAGCGGTCGGCGCTCTTAACTGCTAGGCCATCTCTCCAGCCCCGAGGATGTGATTTTTTTATGACATTACATATATGTACTGCCATGGTCAATATATTGTTGAACAGAAGGTCAATGAACTTTCATAATAAATGCTCCTGAATATTATAATAATCTCAACTCCAAGCATTTCACAAATGCTTGGATTGTAATATGATTGGAATGAATTGACTTTTTTCTAAACATTTTCAAACCATGTAGTAAGAAATGAAAGATCTTTAAAATATCAAGCTTCCAAACTAGACCAAAACAGTAAATTTCTAGCTTTAATAATCAGAAAACTTAATGTTGTTAATGCAGCAATTAGAGCCCAAAATGACTTGCAGATTTGGCAAAATCCCTTCTTTGCAAAAATTATTCTGATCCTAAAATCCAAGTGCAAGGGACTAAAATGGCTAAAATAATCTTCAAAAGGAAGAATACAGAGAAGTCATAACTCCAATACAAACTTACTAGAAATGGTGTAGCAATCCAGACACTTAGAACCAACATAAGAGCAACCATTCAGATTAGTGTGGTGGGACTGACAGTCTGAAGTCGGCATTCAAGTGTTGGCTCATTTGTTTTCTGATGAGGATAACAACACAATTCAATGAAGAAAGGACCATCTTTGCACCAAATGGTGCTAGACAACTAAATACATTTAAAAAAATGAAGTCAGAATTTATCTCACACTGCATACAAAAATTAATCAAAATTAATCAAAAGTCTGAAAGTTGTTACTGAAACTATAAAACTCTTAGAAGAAAACATAGGCATAAATCAAGGCTGTGAATAGCATGCCAGTTCCTCAGGTATGACACCAAATCAAAGCCAAAGAAAGTAAACTGGACTTTGTCAACAATGCAGATTTTGTCCTTCAAAGGATACTAGCAAGAAAATGAAAAGACAGACTGAGAAAAAGTGTTTGGAAAGTATATTTAACAAACAACTTTTTTTAAGTGTATGAGTTTATTTCCTGCATGCATATAAGTACAACCATATGTGCAATGCCCAGGGAGGTCAAAAGAGGGTTTCAGATTCCCCTGGAACTGGAGTTACAGATGGTTTTCAGCTGCCGTGTGGGTACTAGGAATTTAACCCTGGTCCTCTGCAAGAACAGCCAGTGCTCTTAATGACTGACCCATCCCTCCAGCCTTCTTGAAAAACAACTTGTTTCTACATTATATAAGGAACTTGGGTTGGAGCACAATGGTAGAATTGCCTAGATTATAGATTCTATGTTATAATTCAGTAAAACATGTCAATCTGCTTTCTGTTGCAACAATAGAATACCTGAAACTGGGTAATTTATGAAAAGAAAAATCTGGTTTTCACAGTTCTGGAGGCTGGGCAGTCCTACATCAAGGAGCCAGCACTGGGGAAAGTTTCTTGCCTCACATGACAATGAAGAGAAAAATAAGCCTGACTTGAAGCCTGTTTTACAAGGGTCTCAACTCCATCAAGAAGGAGACCTGAGACTCTAAATCACCTCAGAAAGGTCCCAGCACTCAATACTATCACTTTCCAAATGTTTGCTTTTCGAATCATAGCATTACACAGTTTTATAAAGGATAAAAGGATTTGAACAGGCATTTCTCCAAATAGCAATTTCAATAACCTAAAAACATGCTTTTTGGTTATTAGGGAGATACATATCAAAACCATAAAGAGATAACACTCCATATCTCCTAAGGTAACTAAGATCCAAAGACAGAGAGCAGCATACGTTGGCAAGGATCTGGAGAAACCGGAACACCCATGTTTGCCAGTGGGAATGTAAAGCAGTACATCCACACTGAAAAAGAGTTTGGCAGTTCTTCAGAAAGTTAATCATAGACTAACCAAAACAATGCAAAGTCCAAAGATATTCTAACATAAATACTGTATGCAAATGTTTATAGTGCGTTATTCATAATGGCCCAAAGAGGAGAACAACCCGATGTTAACAAGTTGGTGAATGGATAAATAAAATGTCATATATGCATATAGACACACAGTGGACTACTACTCAGTCTTGAAAAGGAAGAAATCACCGTTACATGACACAATGTGAATGAGCCTTCAAAAAAACACTATGTGAAGTACAAGACGCAAAGACAAAAGTTTACATAATGCCCCATGAGTCTATTAGGATGAAGTGTCCTGAATTGGCAAACCCAGAGACAGGAAGTAGATGAGTGGCTACAAGCCATTGAAAGAAGAAGAAACAGGGGACAACTGCAAGTAGGTGCGTTGTTACTTCTCGGAGTGACAAATCTGCATTGAAAGGAGATGATGTTGACTATTCTGAAGTCTCTGAATATACTTCAGACCACTGAACTACTGATGGGTACATTTTAGTATGTATGAATTATATCTGAGTTGTTCACAAAAACTTTAAACTCAAGTCATATACAGGATTTAAAAGTATACCAAGTTTCTGTAAAGCTCAAGTAACTCCATCAAAATGAGCCATTTAACAAACTGTATACATAAAATGACACGTTGGACATAAAGATCTCAAGTTATGATGGTCCTTAAAAGTGTGACTGGAGACCTCTCCAGGAACTTATCTAAGGAGTCCTCATGTTCCTAGCAACTCCACTGTTGTCCCCTGTTCCTCCTCACAGAATGAGACCACATCATGTCCTCTTCTAAATCTGAAGTGAGGAGTCCTCTTGGACTCCCTTTGGTCTGAAGAACAAACTCAGAGACTGCTGATGGAAGTCATTAGCAACACGAAACTCATCCAGAAACCTGGTTTAATGAACCTTCATCCTGAAAACAAATAATGCTAATCTACTTCCTAAGCAAGTAATATGCAAGGTCTACAGCAGAGCTGTTTTACAGGGCTCCAGGCAGACCCTGGCCTGAGCGATTCCAACTGAAACGCACTTGGCTCTCTCCCAGAAACATGTTCTTAGGAAGAGAAAATAGAAATACGCCAGACCAGACCTGCAGAGAGCAATTTGTCGGCAAAGACCAGGGAGGAAGGAGGCAGCTGCCGGGCTACATGTGCTCAGGTCACTTCAGCTCTTTGTACCTGAGGCTTCACCACACTGAGGGGCCTCGCTCCTGTCCACAAGTGAGTGGCCTGACATGTATGCTGAGAATGAGGAGATGTAATTATCTCTTTCTGAGCCATGCAGGTTGACCCTGCAGCCTCTACAGTTGCATAGTGACCTTGACAATGACTTAGCAATTTCTACTCAAGGGACCTCCAAGAGGGAAATCCCTCCTTCTTCATCATTTTAAATTGCACCTTAGCCGGGCGTGGTGGCGCATGTCCTTTAATTCTAGCACTCGGGAGGCAGAAGCAGCTGGATCTCTGTGAGTTCAAGGCCAGCCTGGTCTACAGAATGAGTTCCAGGCCAGCTAGAGCTATAAGGAGACCCTGTCTCAAAAAGGAAAAAAAAAAAATGCACCTTAGAGAAGAACCATTTGTTCTTTCTTGAAACTTTTTGTATTTATAATGTGCTGATAAGAACATTTTTAATTATAAATTTGGTTTTTTTTTAATGCTCTTGGGCATGAAGCAAACATATCATATAACACAGTTCATCTCTAAGAAAAAAATTTTAATAATTAAAGTAGCTAAAAAACTTTGAAAACCCCATTGCAGAGCCAAAAAACTAAGACTACGTGTGACATCTACCACATGGGTCCATCCTTTGTAAAAAGGACAAGTTTGTGCAGCCTCAGGCCATGTTTCAAAAGTAGTGTGAAATTTTCACTCTTATGAAGTGGTCCTATATAAAGGAAACTATTACCTTTGTTTTATAATTATGAGACATGGTCTCCCTGCAGCCCTAGCTTGCCTGGAACTCACTATGTAGGCCAGGTTGGCCTTGAACTCACAGAGATCAACCTGTCTTTGCCTCTCAAGTGCTGGGATTAAACGTGTGTGCCACCATGCCCAGCAACTATTACATTTTTTTACATGTATGAGTATTTTGTCTGCATATTGCAAATCCACCACATGCAAGCAATGCCAGTGGAGGCCATAAGAAGGCATCAGAGCCTCTGGGACTGGAGTTATGGATGGTTATAAGCTGCCATGTGGCCGCTGGGAACTGAACCTGGGACTTCTGCAAGAGCAGCCAATATTAACCACTAACCATGCTTCTTATGGACCCAGAAAGGTCACAGTTTCTTCTTCAGACCTCGTCCTTTATTCCTATAATCTGGAGGTAATATCTCCCCCTCGAAGTCACCATGACAACGCCATGCCAGGACAAGACAATCATCGCAGTGAGTACACAACCCCGCCCAGGACTCTAGAACAAGGCACAAGTTCACATCCGGCTGCTGGCGACACCTGTCTTCATTTACTAAAAACACTTCATTCACTAAAATTTCAACAAATTGAAGTAATAAAAAAAAGTTGAGGTATAAAAAGAAATCAATTGGGCTGGAGAGATGGCCTAGCAGTTAAGAGCACCAACTGCTCTTGCAGAGGACCCGGGTTCGATCCCCAACACCCGGGTTCGATCCCCAGCACCCACATGGCGGCTGAGAACCGTCTTTAACTCCAGTTCCAGAGGAATCCAATGCCCCCTTCTGACCTCCGCAGCATTGCACGACATGGGTGCACAAACCTACATGCAGACAGTACATTTATACACATACAAGAATAAATAAAAATTAAAAAAAAAAGAAATCAAGTTTTGCTCTATGTGTTTTACTGGTTATGAGTGGTATATAGCATCATCTTAAAACAAGATGAAACTGAATTTAAAACCCAATCCTACTATAAACCATATAGTGATTTCAGTCAAACTTCACAAAGTTCCCAAACTCAGTCTGTTTGTCTTTAAAATGGGAGTAATAAAGTGCCTCCTTTCGATGGATTGTGGTAGGGTTTAAAGAAATGTTCTATAAACCACTTAACAAAATGTTCAACACATTAGAAAATATAGCTGTTAGCCGGGCGTGGTGGCGCACACCTTTAATCCTAGCACTTGGGAGGCAGAGGCAGGCGGATCTTTGTGAGTTCAAGGCCAGCCTGGTCTACAGAGTGAATTCCAGGACAGCTGGGGCTACAGGGAGACCCTGTCTCGAAAAGACGGAAAAAAAAAAAAAGAAAAGAAAATATAGCTGTCACTTAACAAGCTTTTCCTGTGAACCCCTACCTCCCACTGAATTGCTTTGTAGGAAGTTCTGTTAAATCCCTGTCATGTCACATCAAAGTGCCATCAAGACATTTACACCTGCAGACACTTGCTATCTCTGGTACATAACCCTCCCAGCCAGAGGGCTGTGTTCTGTTGTCATTTTAATTATAACCGCACAAGATATACTTGAGAGACTAATTGTAGATTACTTTTACTCTCTAAATCCTGCCAGGAGGAAACTAAAAGCCAAACCTTACCTTGTTGGAGCTGTACAAGGGTCATCTGAGGGATGGACTCATCATGCTGGGACAAGCTCTGTAGCTAGCCGTCTCAGTGGGGACATCAGATTGCATGGTGAATCCCAACATCACAGAAACACTGCAGGAGGCACCAGGAAGAAGCACCCCCTTTATATCAAAGCAGCATGGTGCACACATAAGTAACCAACTGAAACACATTCAATGAGCCTTGTAAATAAGGAGCTCCTAGGAGCCTTGGACAAGACAAAAAGACCTTGGTAGAATGAATCATCACTCTAACACCAAAAGGTCCCTGCCCTGCTACTTTGGAAGTCTGGAAACTGTATTATTTGGGCAGTCAGGAAAGAGAACAGAATGAAGACAATGGGGACTTAAGGGATCTGTCAATCTGGACTTGGAGAGATGGCTCAGCAATTAAGAGCACCGGTTGCTTTTACAGAGGACCTGGGGTTCAATTCCTAGCACCCACATGGCAGCTAAAAACCATCTGTAACTCCAGTTCCAGGGGACCCGATACCCTCTTATCACCTTCGCTGGCATTGAACCACATGGGTGCACCTACTCACATGCAGGCAATATACAGTAGATAAAAATAATGAATAAAATATTTTAAAGAGATCTGACAAGCTGCACAAATATGAAGCCAAAATGTTGAAGCCACCATTTATTAAGAAAAGAATCAGTCGGGAGATGCAGATTCTCTTTATTCGCCCACTATCTAAGCGGGATGTTGATTTCATCCCATCTGCTCGACTCTGACTTGTCCTAACACTCAGCAGGACAGTTTTAGATTCTGAACTGGGATCTGTGAAGTATGTGTAGATTGACAAAATAAAGAAAACTGAACGCTCATATACAGTAGCGAAGTGAGGCGGGTCAGGCTCTTGCCTCCATTCGTTGCCTCCATTTATTGCTCTTCTCTCATTACTACTGGCACCCGACTTCCGACTTAGGAGAGAAGACAAGCAAAAAGCAGAGTGCAGAACCGGGCACAAATCACACTGTTATCGCTCCAGTTTCTCGGCTGCCTCAGGCCACTCTCCACTCCATCGTGCGCGTATTCTGACTGTCCAGGAATCACGATTGCATCATTTCTCAGCTGGAACGCAAGAACACCCCTGTGCTCCTTCCAATACTAGTCAAAACAGCTATCACAAAGTACCAACAAGGCACAAAGACCTTCCCTCATGATTCCTACTGCTTACAATAGCCCTAGAAGGAAGCTGTATTTTTAGCCTTTTTTCCACTATCCTTCTGGGCCCCCAACCAATTGCAGCAGATATGCTTTATTGAACATGCACACCCTGTTTCAAAGCCAATCCTAAGACATCTCCAGGAGGATTTCTTACCCTCTTAGCTAAAAGCATTAATAATAAACTTTTTCCAGACCTTTTAGTACCACCTCTATGAACCTTGCATTTAATTTTGTGTATCTCTCTTCTCTTCTGAACTACCATCCTTCAAGGGGTTGGCTGCTTCAGACTGACATCTGTGTCGTACACATTTGTTCCAGGCACACCTTACGATTAACCATCAACTTCGAAAAGAAACCCTGTTGTTTATTTTCAGTGTCTTATATATTCTGCTTCTCTCACTGATTTTCTTGTTTTGTTTTTCCCTAATTTATATCTTCCATTCACATATAAAAAGACCAGCATCAAGCCCTCCTATACATTATTTTTCAAAATACATATAATAGCTATTTAATCAGGGCTCTAGTTGGTATTATAGCAAGTGAACCTTAACGCAGAGATAAGATTCTGTACAGAAAACCACCTATGTATGTTATTAACTATTTCAAGTAATAAGATTACCTGCACTTATTTCAGCAAGATTGTAAGACTAGGATTAAGCATTTAATGTCCCTCTTTTTCATTCTCCTGGGTAACACTGAAGATGTCACTGCATATAGACCTCTGAAGGTATTTTCAACTTGTTTGTTCACAATCTCCATGGAAATTAATGACCCCAAAACTTTACATCTGTTTTGAATTGTTTCTAACTTTAGTAAACTGTTTCTCACAACCTGAGATTAACTCATCCTTGTCAGCTTACAGGTATAGGTGAGCATCTCCTGAGCTATTTCCACCAGTGATGATAAAAATTGTTCAAGCTTTCATAATCTGGTAATTATGGCTCAACAAATAATTTAAACATAGTGTCTTCCTTACAATCACCAAATAGGCAGGGCAGAAGAGAATGTGTAAACACTCAAGTGAAGGAAGATGAATCAATAATCAAGAGGTTAGAAAGAGGAGATTACTTCTGAGTGTCTTTAAGGAGACTCTAAGTGGGCTGTGAAAAGCATGCCCATCTGGAAGAGAAATGAAACTCAAGAGAGTAAAAAGAGCAAAAGTACATGTGAGCAACTAAAAGGAAACAGGCAAATTTGAGGAAACGCCTGAGAGGTTACAAGGGAAACACGATGGACTGAGGTATAAACATAAATGACAATGAACCTTTGCCTGATTTACAGCTTCATTTTTGGGGAAATATTTTCCTTTATTCTTTGAACAGTTTGTATAGTTATGCAATGTCTTTTGATGATATCAATCCACCAATACCTCCCTCCATCTCCTCTCAGTACCCAAATCCTGTCTTTCTCCCAAATTTATCTCGTCTTGTTTTATTTTTATTGTCATTAATAACCCAAGTCTGGTTAGTGATGGATGTGGGACCATCCACTGGAATGTGGAACCTACCCACAGCCACATCCCCAAAGGACAGTGACTCTTCCTCCAGCAGCCATCAACTGTCAATAGCTCCTCAGCTAGGGCTGGAGCCTTAGGGGCCCCTGGCCCACCCATGCTGGAATTTTGACTGGCTTGATCTTGTGCAGGCTTTGTGCAGGTAACCACAGATGCTGTCATTTGATGTGTGTGACATCCATGTCATGTCCAGAAGTCAGCATTTCACACTTCTCCTTCCCCTCCGCTGGGCTGGCTGTTACGTTCTTTCTGCCTCTTCTTCCATGATGTTCTCTGAGTCTTGGTTTGGTGTTTTTCATCTCAAAAGCAATGGTGGTCAAGCCAATGTTAGGTGTGAGAGCAGGTGCTGGAACTGAAGGGCTCAAAAAGCTCAGAATTGAGTTAGTGTGATTCAAGAGCTATTCAGTGAGGTCCTACTAAGTGAGCGGTACCATGCTTAGAGCCGCTAAGTTAACCTTGCCCTCCAGAACTGTAAAGCCCAGAAAAATAGTGGCAAGAAAAGATAGTTCTGCCCCTAGTGACCAAGATTCATGGAAGACTGGGCTAACTACTAGAGAGAGGCTCCAGGAGCAAGGTCTTTAGGGAAAGACGTGAGTGGCTCGTCATGAGAGGCTGGAGAACCTGCTCTCCTCAGTCAGAGAAAAAGCATTACACAGGTAAATTAATAGATCAATTGACAGGGAAATTGTCAGACAGCACTAAGTGGTTTCTAAAGCAACAAGAGGCAAGCTGAGATCTGAATGACAAGAGCCAGTCGTGGAGGGAAAGCAAAGGATCCTCCCCAGTGGAGGCAGCACTTAAAGCAGAAGCAGGCCACAGAGTCCAGGAAGGAGGAACAAGGATGAAGCAGACTGAGCAACAAAGGCAAGGAACTCTCTCGAGGAGGACAAGGGAACGTCTCTGTTATTTTAAGTCACTATTAAACTGTAGCCAAAGGAGTGATCCAATATGATTTTCATCAAAAGAAGTGTCAGTTGGGAGCCAGAAGCTAAATGAAGTTGTCCAGGCATGGATAACGATGGCACCTGGGACTAGGATGATTGCAGGAGAGAGCCAGAATTCTGGGAAACTGTGAAAGTACAGTTGCAGAAACAGACTTCTGAGTAAGCTGGATGTAGAAGTCATTCAAGGAACCAAATTGAACTAAACTTTATTTTTAAAAAGTTGAGTGGTGGGCTGGAGAGATGGCCTAGCGGTTAAGAGTGTCGACCGCTCTTACAGAGGACCCGGGTTCGATCCCCAGCACCCACATGGCAGCTGAGAACCATCTGAAACTCCAATTCCAGGAGAACTCCAGTTCCAGGGGAATCCAACACCCTCTTCTGACCTCCGCAGCATTGCACGACATGGGTGCACACACTTTCATGCAGACAGTACATTCATACACACACAGAAATAAATAAATAAAAAATTTTTTAAAAAGTTGAGTGGTGCCATTTTCTAAGACCAGTAATTCCCATTTTCCAAGATCAGTAATTCAGGGAGAAAGTAGCCATGAAAAAGAAATGCTACATCTGGTTCTGGGCATGTTAATCTTCAGAGATTGGTGGGCCATTTACTAGAGATGCTGAATAGGTATTTACGTATAAGCAAGCACCTGAGGCCCTTGGGAAAGCCCTGGCCGCAGGCCTGGAAATCATCTATATTAAGTCAGCAGCAGTTTTAAAGTCATGGGGTTGAATGGATTTGCCTAATCAGTCAGGAAAAGTCCACAGAGGAGGGAGTCCTGGGACCTTCCCACACTGAGATGTCATACAGAGAACTATGGCCAAGTTCAAGAAGAAGAAACAGAGGCGGCAAGGGAGGTGTGATATCATGAAAGCCAGGAGAGAAAGCAGTACAAGAAATTAAAAAAAAAATCATGTCTGTCCAGGGCTGCAGGTGGTAGAAAAGCAGCGCCTTCTGGGATCACCTTGAAGCTGGCTCAGTGAAGTGGTAGGAACTGAAGAGCTGCTGCAAGGAGAAGAAAACACGAACTGAAAAAATGAAAACAAGAAACCTGTCAGCACACACCCTGATGCTGCTGAGGTCTTGTCTTCCAGGGAGGCATGCACACAGATGCATGTAACCTTAAATATTAGGAATCCATTAACCCAGGTCCCTCTAAAATCTTGAGCTCCCTACAGTGGTGGGTTCATAGTAAAACCATACTGCCAAGGCCAGTTTCTCTTACCAAATTGACTGATTCTCAGATTGATACCATGAGTCCACAGAAAGTTCCAGGATTTTAGAGTCTTATTGTCACCCTTTTAGAGTTGTCGCCTCATTAGCATTCCCCTATTTCCATGAAGTAGGATCATGTAGATTCATGATCGTAACGATGAGTATAGGCAGAGTGGCTCCGACTCTTTTGCTGACTCCTTTAAGGATCACTTTTAGACAGAGGAGACTGTGCAAGGCCCATGGCTCCTGAGAGGCCGTCCATATTCAGAAGCTTGAAAAGCTCATCTTCTTAACTAATTTGCTTTTCCAGCCATCACAGATGGGGAGAACATGATTAGCATAAAGTATTTTACTAACAAGGCAGTTAAAATAGTATTATTATTCAAAATCTTCCAGGAGAGACTCTGATGTCATGCGAAATGAATGAACAGCCAGTATTATTGAACCATCAGACCATACAGTGTCAGAATTTGATAAACCAAGTGGTGTTCAAGGAGCTAATTATTTATATCTCTGGTTTGCTTTAAATTGCAACTGTGGTTGGCAAGTTGTCCTTTGGTATAAGGGGAGAATAGCAGACTGTGTAGGGCAACTCTAGTCGATGTTTTTAAAGCAATGAGAAGATGCAATAACAGACCAACAGAGCTCATTTGGATTGTGCTTTGCAGCTCCTGCAAGCACCGAAGCAGACCTTAAGCACCAAACAAATAAGATAAAAGGGGAGGCTGAACCTGGAATGGATCATTCTCACTCTCCCAGGTCTTACAGAGCTCATCCACTGGGGCCTTTGGGAGGATCAGCACAGCGCCATGACCAAGGTCCCTAATCCAAAACAGGGGGGGGGGGGCTCTTATTTTTAGAAGGTGGCAAAAGACAGCAAACAAATGCAAAGAAATTGGTAGGAAATTTTCAAATGAAGTTTGCTTTGAAAAAAATAATAATTTTACATGTGCCCAAACCCCAAAGCTTTCCTCATATATGATGCACAGAGAAGAAGATGCTGGACCGAGACATGAACGGCAAGGCAAATAAAACCAGGAGGATCTGCAGAAGGGTCTTCGATTTCCATCTTTATAATGACATTTCTAACAGCAAGCTGAAAACCACCAGCAAATACCCTAAGTTCTGCAGTTTAGCGGCACATGTTTAATAGCAGGAAAACAAACAAGAACTCAGGGGATTGCCTATAAAACAAGAATGAGTCATTACTCTTTTTATGAGGTTTTCAATGACTAATTAGAAAAGTAGGAAACAAAATTAACAACTACTGTACATTTACTGCCATGTCTAGGCATTACATCATCTTCCCAAACAATCTGTCCCCACAGCAGGTCTCTGTCCTAAATTAACATCATGAGTTACTAATATCTTAAGCAAAGAAGGATTTGGTTCAATTAGTCTAAGCAGTTATACAAATTTCATGCAGCCTAATGAAAATGTTCCAAATACAGAAAACAGAACTAAACCTGAGATATAGAAATATAGATATTGGATGTGCACTGGTCTTGATGTGGTCAGACACCTTGCTAAATTTCACTAGCTAATTCTGACTTCCTAGAATCATTTTTTAAAAAACCATCCTAACAGAATCCTACTGACCCCATTATATCCATATCATCCCCGGCAATGTTCTTTGACAACTACATAAAGGAACAAGTCTTCTTAGTGAAATCTCAGAGGTAAAATTTAAACATATCTTGCTTATGCCAAAGCAGAGTTAGTACAAAGTGAAATTCATATCGATTGCCTGGTGAAAACACATTTGGGGGGGGGGGGCACTGATTGATCTTTGCCTCAGATACAACATGAAGATAATATAGGCAAAGAGCTTACAAAGTCTATAAACCCCAACTTGTACCATGTATTGTTTCAAAACCTCTAAGGGGTAAATCCCACTGGATATGAACTTATAAGTGAAGACTGAATTCATCTATCTAAGGAAACTAAAATTTCCAAACAGTGAAGGCCCAGCTTAAAGACAGTTCTTAGCCGCCATGTGGGTGCTGGGAATCGAAGCCAGGTCCTCTGCAAGAGCAGTCAGCGCTTTTAACTGCTAAGCCATCTCTCCAGCCCTGGAAAAGTTTTATGAGATTGGAAGTATAACTAGTTTCAGGGGAACTGGAGCACAGAGAAGGTAAGACATCTGCCCCTATCCTGGAGTTTGCAAGTAGCGGAGACAGAAAATTAACTCTGGATCAGAAAACTCACCCCAGAAGCTCTGAATTATACAGATAATCTACAGAGCTCAATAAGAGACTTGTAGTCCTCATCCCTGGTTTAATTTGTCCTTGGAAAAAGCACCTCTTCATGTCTCAATAATTCATCACTGTCTATGATTCTGAAAACAGACTGATCTGGCATTATAGGTCACAGTGAACGTTCCTGACATAAGTGATAAGCACCAGTGGCCACATTACAGAACCTCTCACAGTCTTTAAGATGTAGGTGTGCACACTTCAAAAAGCAGTCAGACAATCAATAAGTAAGCAAGCAAGGATCTCTGAAACAGGCCTGATGACACAGACAGTAAATATCCCCAAAGGCCCCTGTGTGTAAGGCTTATTCTCATCCTGTGGTGCCATAGGAAGAGATGGTAAAGCTTAGGAGGTAGGGGCTGGTGGAAAGAGGATATATTAGGATTCCCACTCCTTCCTCGTGTTTTCCCCAGCTATGAGCTAATGGGCCTTGTCAGTGATGAACCCCAGCTCTCTTGTCATGTGATGTCCTCTGCCAGGATGCAGTGTAATACCAAAAGCCACCTATCAGATCCATCACTGAATACTACTTACAGCATCTCTGTGTTCATTCTCCCTTCACAGTATGAAAAAAAAAATACCCACCAAGTCAGTAAGTTGACTAAAACACCACCAAAGACTATATAACTCTGACAGGGAGAGGTGCTGGCCCAATTCATCATCACTACTAACATGAACCAGGAATCTAGTCAAGGTACCAGTGTGTCAAGGAATAGTTAAGGCTTTCTGTCAGGATGGCTTCCTGGAGAAGAGTGCTTGTTGGCTATAAGTTTTGTGGAGGAACAATGAAACTTGAAGGAAGGACCAAAGAAAGGAGGCAGGGAAGCAGGGGAAGAGGGGGTGCTCCCCTACAAGATGAGCAAATGGGAGTAGAAGCTGCAGACCAGTCAGGAAATGCATAGTCCAAATGTACGTTTCTGCTTACATTTTGTATAAGACAACCACAAGTAAGATATTGCTGCCATAGTCTATTTTTCTCTTCCTCTAAGCTATTTTTCTACAAATAATGAAACAATTTTAATAATAAATGAATAATAAAACCTTGAATTATTTTTAAAATCTGAAACATTTTTTCTCTTTCTGTCAGTTGCCAAGCAACGCATTTTTGCTGTGCTAAGATCATAGACCTTGATTAGCATTCTTAGTTGTATAGAAGGGATACAGTAAAAGAATATCTGGAATATAGAATAAGGTCTGAAAAATAAACACATAAATGAAAGAAAAATCACTGGAGTTTTATCCTGCAAATAGCAAGCCACAGATTCTTCAACTTCAGAAGCCTGTCTCATGCATGGAGCTAATAACAGAGAAGTACTGTATGTACCCACCGCAGTTGCCGCAGGCTTGTAATAACAGAGCAATGTCACTCTTAGCACAGCAGTTACAATTACTCACTTTCAGCCACTGAATGGCTTCCAGTGGCTTTCATTCCTTTCTGGAGTAAAAGTGTTAAAAGTTGTGCACTACAATTACTCAAGATATATCCTCTAAGTTGAGGATAGTCAACCTTCTCTTCCCACAGGCTTGCATTAACAAATCAACCAACAGCTCCTCAAAACAGCCAGGAAAAAGATCTGTATCTATATAGAACATACATGGACTTTGGGGGTTGATGTTTACTGAATAATACAACGTAACAACTATTTCCATAGCACTGACATTCACTACTTTAGATAACCTAGAGATAATTCAAAGTACATACATAGATGCACATGTTACAGTCAAAAACTACACAAGAGACTGGATATACATGTACTTTTTATAAGGGACCCTTCAACTAATCTCCAGTGGATACTGAGGGATGAATATACTGAAATGAATACAATGAAAATATATTGAAATGAATATGTTGAAATGACTATAATGAAAAAAAAAGCTATCAGTTCTCCATTGTAAAAACCAGAGCTGTTGCCTCAGTCTGTCCTAATGCCTGATATTCAAACTGTAGGAGAGATTTTCCAGGGAAATCTGAAAGGCGTGGCCACCCTAGTTACTGAGTTCTCAGTCATACAAAGCCAATAGAAAGAAAGGAGCAGAAGGATGGCAAATGGAAGACACAAGATGAAGGTGTATTGGTATATTTGGAAGACACAAAATATAAGACCCAAGATGAAGGTACTACCAGTCCATTTGGAAGACACAAAATACAAGAGATGAAACTCAAAATCTCAAATTAATAACACCAAATATAATGTTACGTGTTGAAGATAAAAGGCACAGATTGGGAAAGGAATTTATTTGTGTAAGCCATGAACTTTTCATTGAATGGAGGTTCAATGTGAAGCAAAGGATGGCATGGTTGCTGAAAAGCCTTTGTAGAGACAACTGCAGGGCTACTAAATGTTGGGCATTGTGGTAGGGGTTTCCAGTTCCAGTAGCAGCTCTTGGAGTGGTATCCATTAACTCACCCACCCACTCATCAGATAGCTATTGAGCATCTGTTCTGATCCTGGCACTAAAACCCTGGTAACTACATAAGCAAAGCAAGACAGCATGAAATCTGTACTCTATAGAAGTTCTAACATCTATCATTCTCTTTATGGATGAAGAAATTAAGGGGCATTCAAGTAACTTTTGCAGAAAGCTAGTAGAAAACCAAACCTTGAAATTTAAGTCATCTGTTTGACTCCACAGTCTCAGATCCAAACCTCAACTCGCTGCATGTGCTCTCAACACAGGAGATGTTAATTCTACTCTACTTTGCAAAGTGCAAGATAGAAGACTGTGCAGTCCTATGTGACACAGTTTAAGAAAGGCACAGAGTTTCTCTACATGGATTCCAATTTGTCAAGAGGAGGAAAATTAAATATCTGGAATATCCTGGCCTAGGCAGGATTGAAAACTTGGGTGGAGTCATCCTAAATATCTTTATGTAATTAAATATTTTTACACTAAAAAGCATGAGGTTTACTCTGGTGGAACTAATAAATTTACTGTTGGGGACAAATAAGACCAAGGAGAGGAAATGAAGAGGATGCCAGGGGGCAGAGATCCATATAACACAAAGGACATCTTCACACAAAACCTCTCCAAATGCAGCAAATAAGACTTCAAGAGGAAAATGAAACAAGACCCTGGAACTAATGTTTCTTAACTGGAGACTGGCCAATAACATCTTGATGGTGGGATGAAAGATACCTGTGTTGAACTGGAGGTTGGAGCTAATCATTTCTAACCCATCCTCTTTAATACCCTATTAAAAACGGACACATTTTTACATACGATTTTATTAATTTAGCTCTTTAATGATTTTATACATGTACAATCTCTCCTGCCTCCCCTACCATCCCTCCCTCTTCACAAACAGGCCCTTCCCCAGATTCATGACTTTCAATTTTGTTTGTGATCCAGTTTATCCAGGGCCTTCTGTGTTACCCTGGGATCAGGACTATGTACTGGATCCTGGTAAAGCCACCAGTGGGAACACGCCTGGGGGGGTGACAGCTCCCTTCCTCCTGGAATCTGTCAGTAGCAAGCAGTTCATCATGAAAGACAGGGCCCCCTCCATCCATGCCTGACCTGGTGTAGTGCAGACTCTGTGCAGGCATCTGCAGCTGCTGCAGTTCCTGGCTGCAGGGGCTGTGACTTGCCCAGATGTTTTTTCACACCCTTTCCCACACCTTTCAGCTCTCTCAGACCCCTCTTCTATGATGTTTCCTGAGCCTTCAAGTAGGTGAAAGAAATGACTTTTTTTAGAGCTGAGCTTGCACTCAGTATCCATGAGTGTGCTGGATAGCTTTAGTGTCAACTTGACACACCTGGGTTGAGGGAGCCTCAGTTGGGGAATTGGCTCCATTGGATTGGCCTGTGGCCACATCTGTGGAGTATTGTCTTGATGGTCGAGCAGTGTGGGAGGGCCCAGCCCACAAGAGTGGTGCCACCCTAGGCAGGTTGTTGTATACTGTATAAGAAGGCGGGCTGGGCATGAGCCGGAGAGCAAGCCAGTGAACAGCATTCCTCCATGGCCTGTGCTTCAGCTCCTGCCTCCAGGTTCCTGCCCTGAGTTCCTGCCTTGGGCTCCCTGAGTGATGAACTGTGAACCAGGAGATGTAAGCTGAATAAATCCTTTCCTCTCCAAGTTGGTGTTGGTCAGAGTGTTTTGTCACAGCAATGGAAGACAAACTAGAACAATGAGTCTGCACTGACTGCCACTCACTAACACGAGCCCCCTGTCTAAGGTGTAGATTCAGGTTTCTGTGGGTATAAACATAAATATTGAGAAGGTGTTTGACATTATGTCAGTTTAGCCAATGCACCTGTACTCTCTTTATCATATGTTGACCTCCTTACTAACAAACAAAAATCAGAACAGAAATAATAGCTGAGAAATGGCAGGTGGGTGGCTAAATCCAGGCTGACCCAAATGCTAAGTATGTAAACTAATAGACACGTGTAAATGATTATATATAAATATATATATTCTATTATACGACCAAATATCACATTTGTATAGTTTAGTCTTTGTGTGGTTATTCACTGTATAATTTTCAAAGCCCTCCCTATCCTCCATAAACAGGTATGACTAACCCTTTTCAAGTTACAATAGGTACAGAGATCAGTTTCCATTGATACCCACAGCACTGTAAGCTCCATTTACCTTCTCACCAGCATCTTACAACAGATGTTGGTACATATTTAGGCCTGACTAATACCACTGTTATTAAACTAATGAGCTTGATCTCACAGGCCTACTGCTCCAGGTAAATAACCTAAGCAAGCACTTTTGTTTTAACAAAAAGAAAAATCAGAAGGGAAAGATAACAAGGGAGGTGAGGGAGAGAGAGGGAGAAAGGGAGGGAAGAGGAGGGGGTGAGGGGGAGGTAAAGAGGAAAGAAAAGACAAAAAAGAGCTTCAACATCAAAAAGTAGGAACATTCACACATTGCCTATGGGACCATAAAATGGTACAGTGACATTGGAAACAGCCAGAATCTCCTCACAATAATAGACACATTATACAGCTAACAGATGTTTATATATGAGGCAGCCATTCCATTCCTAGATATTTATTCAAAATTATAAGAGATTTCTATACAATACTCATAATTGGCAAAACCTAAAGCAACCTCTCTATCAACTGATTAATAGATTTCAAAAATCATATATATACATAAGCAATATATTACTCACAAAAATTTTACATGTCACTGATACAAGCTAAAAGATGGGTATTCCTTAAAAACTGTTTACAATAATCAAAAAGGACCATATATTATATAATTTTATTTGCAGGAAGTCTCTACAGTCAGAAGTGAAATCCCCTATAGACACATTTATGCCTTGGGCACTCAGAATATTATGTTATACATTTGGCCAAAATTTTTCTTTGATACAATTGGTTGTTCAATCAATGCTAATTACTGTATAAAATAAAGAAACAATAACTTTGATGGATATTTGAAAATGAGATATTGTGAGCAATTTGCTTTTCAGGAATAGTGCTGTGATTCATATACTTCCACTGAATTACAACATGCTGCTGTGTTTCCAAATAAAAATCTGTGAATTTATTTATGTAGTATTTGTTTTGCATAGAGTAAAATGAGTGTGACAGAAATACACAGAATATAAAGTCTAAAATATTTATAGTTTGCCTTTTTACAGAAAACTTCTGCTGATACCTCTCTAGAAAATATTAATGGTTGAACTTTTTAAACAGACAATGTATGTATAACATAGTAAACAATTTATGCATAACAGTAAACACAAATTGTTTACTATGCACAAATAAGCACACGCTCACCTTGTGTGCTTCCTGTTTTGTTTCAGTGGCATTTGTCATCACTCAAGCATTTCCTAAATTTCACCTTGGGACTATTAGCCCTGGGATGTACACTTCTGAACAACCCACCTATAGAAAATCTTGACATTTATTTAGATCAGTAGCCATTTGGAGCCAACATGGTAAATCACAATAGGTAAAACTGCTATTGGTTTAAAATCAGGTATGTCCCTGAAGCAACTGAGCTGGGTTCCCACAAAGCATGTAAATTGCCTTTGAAAGCAATTTCAAATGAGTTCTAAAAATGATTTTGAATAAAGACAGCATCTTTTGAAATAATTGTAAGCTTCATACTGTCATTATTTTGAAAAAGCAAGCTCATTTGGGTGTCTAAATTCTGGTATATTGGTTAAATCTGTCTTTTTATTTCCCAGTCACATCTCAAATTGGAGACTTAGTATACATTTGTTATCAATGGGTGGGAAAATGTAGCTGATATGCCCCTGAATATCATGTGCCAGGAAAACAGATTTACAAAGACATTAACTCTCCATGGTTCAATTATCCATGATGGGTTCCCTAATAGCTGGAGAGCCTGCACAACTCCTTCCCTGACTAGGTTCAGAAATTCATTCTATAAAAGTGAAGTGTTCCAACCCAGTGCCCTCACAGGGAATATTCCTTTTTCATGGCTGCACACAAAAACAAGGAAACCTTATATTTCAAAGTCTTTACAAGTAGTCTGCCTAAGATAACAGGAGTTAGCCCATTAATTTTTTAAAAATATATAATTTACTTATTTTTCTTTTATGTATATGACTGTATTGCCTACATGTATGCAAGTCCACCCATGTCATGCAATGCCTGTGGGGATCAGAAGAGGGCATTAGATGCCCCTGGAACTGGAGTTAGGGATAGTTGTTACTGCCATGTGAATGCTGGGAATCGAACCTGGGTCCTCTGCAAGAGCAGCTAATGCTCTTAACACTGAGCCATCATCTCTCCGGCACCATCCATTAATATTTAAAGGTTAGGAATAAAGTTATATGTGGTACACCATCATGCTGTGTACCTTAAATTTAATTAAAGATTAATTTGATAGTCATCATTAAGATATAAATATAAATATTAGTAAAGACATTTCTCCAGAGGCTGAATGGTAGCACAAAAATACAAACTGTATCACCTATATTTTCTAGTTTTACTATCACTTTAAAATGTGCTGGACATAGTGATAGACCCGTTAATCCCAGCACTCAGAAGGCAGAAGCAGGCAGAGTTCTGTGAGACATCCTGGTCTCCATAAAAAAAGTTCCAGGCCAGCCAAGACTACACAGCATGACCTTTTCTCAAAAACAAAATAGTGAAACATTAACAATACCTAAAAATGCTAAGGTGGAATGAGAAATGTGTAATGTAGCAAATTCATTCTAGATTTTATTTATCATGTTCCCAAATATTTTACCATTTTCTTGCCCATCTTTAATTTGACAGCAATTTTCATTAAACAACTTTACTGACACTCTCATGGTATTTGATTAACCTTCCACAGGGGAGGGGGGAAAAAAACCTTGTAATTATACTTCATCATCTATGTTCTATTTCATTAAGTAATAAAACTTTAACAAATGCAGGTAGCATTTAGCATGCCTGCAAACACACAAGCTAACTTCTAGAGAGGTTGGAACAACTATTGGAACATTATACACAAGCATCCTAAGGAGTATCCGACTAGTTCCAGTTCACCTAGAGCAACCTTCAGTATGTTCTACAGAGAAAATGGGGAAGAGGGTAAAGTGGAGGCTGGTTAAATGCACATCCACTGAATAATAAGTACATATGCCTTACACAGACTCATTATGTATAAAAATGCCTTGGCAGTTGATCATTTTATTTTTTTAATTTTTTTATTATTAATTTTATTTATTTCTGTATGTGTATGAATGTACTGTCTGCATGCAAGTTTGTACACCCGTGTCGTGCAATGCCGCGGAGGTCAGAAGAGGGTGGCGGATTCCCCTGGAACTGGAGTCCTCCTGGAATTGGAGTTTCAGACGGTTCTCGGCTGCCATGTGGGTGCTGGGGATCGAACCCAGGTCCTCTGTAAGAGCGGTCGGCACTCTTAACCGCTAGGCCATCTCTCCAGCCTGGCAGTTGATCATTTTAAATGCCACCTGAAACCATGGACACCGGCAGATTCTATTCTTGAGTAGCCACCTGTGAATCCAAGCTTACCTCAGACATTTCTGTGTGGTTCATATTTTATTCATAAGCCAGTTCTTGTTACAGGTATAACAGGATATGAAGTCAGAAATGTGAAGAACCAAAGAAAACGCCAGGAGAATTAGAACTTTAAATGCAGATGCTATCACAAAATAGGAATTTATTTTGAAAGGAGAAAGGATTCAGTCCAACCTAGTACCCTAAATGTGACTGGCTGGAGGGGTTCCTTTGGTGGCAATGAAGAAGCATTAAAGCCAATCATGAAGACCTATCTATACCCTTGGCCATTTGCATGTATTTCCCTGGAGATTTGTGGCAATTTTCATTACATGCTTTTTTGTGCATGACAAAGAAGCAAAAGATATGAAGGCATCAATGAAGTTCAACTTTTCTTTCTATTCTGCTAGATAAAACTATTCACGCTTGGCTTTTAGGCAATCCATTTGTGGTTTGTCCTATCATTAAGCACACTGACATTCTGATGTGCGATCTTCCGGAATGCCATTTAGCTACTGAAAAGAAATAATGAAGTACAAACTGCCTTCTCAGAAGCATCTGAGCTGCTAAGCTGCCTACAATGAGAAGAATATTAAGTAAGTTTCTGGAAAACAACAAACCACTCCCTGAACGTGGTTTTCTGCCCCAGCCTGTTCTTGAAAGCATATCTCTCTTTCTTCAGAATCATTATTATAAACATAAGCCATCTTAAATTGCAGAATAACAAGATAGCTATAAATAATCACATCTCATTCTTAGATGGTGTTCATACTTTAGTTTTGGCCTTATTTATACAAACTTGACTTCAAAATAAACAATTCCTACTTTCAGTACATGAAGGATCACTGATCTAACAGCCTTTTAAGGGAAGAATATAACAGTAGATTTTAAGATAAAACAGGAAACAGAATCAAAGGGGTTTGCAAAAGAGAATGTTTGTACCTATACTGACAAATATCCTACCATGAAAGAGAGGATGTACTACAGCCACTAACATCTCAACTCCTTGGCATCTGGCCACCATGTCATTCCCCTATGTACTGCTCCCCCCCCCCCCGCAATGACCATCCTCACCTTCTCTGCCTGGAAAATACCATCGGTCTTAAGAATTATCCTCAGGCTGGAGAGGTTGCCTAGTGGTTAAGAGAGCAGATTGCTCTTGCAGAGGACCCGGGTTCAATCCCCAGCACCCACATGGTGGCTGAGAACCACCTTTAACTCCAGTTCCAGGGGAATCTGACACCCTCTTCTCACCTCTGTGGCATTGCATGACATGGGTGCACAGACCGACATGCAGGCAGTACATTCATACACATACAAAATAAATAAAATTTAAAATATATATATTTAAAAAAAAAGAATTATCCTCATTCACTCTTTCCAATGTGGTCATTTACCCCCAGTCCTTTGTTCAGAGATCACTGTAGATTTCTGCACCATGTTTATAACACTACTGCTAGTGTTCAACACCGTCACTTCTACAGTATTTAAGTCCTTGAAGACAAAGGCAATGTCTAAGTTTTATCTACCTAAAGACCAAGCCTGATATACAATGAGCACTGCAAATTTTTTAAAAATAGATGAAATGGAAAAAGGAAAATCTTTACTAAAGGGGTAAACATAAAGTTAAGATATTGTTTGAGTGAAATAGAAGAATATTGTGCAGTCACTCTCTTTTGTAAAGGCAAAGATCTCTAAGAACACAAAGAAGAGGAAAAGTCAGGCAGGGAGCTGAAGGATGAAGAGAGGATCTTATACAGCATGGGGAGAAGAGGATGCTTCAGACGGAAGAAGCAAGCTAAAGGGTAAAGAATCCTGAATGGTTGAGAGCAGAGAAAGGCCAGATTTGTATACCACATAGCAAGCAGTTCATTACTATAGCAGGATTAAGCTGGGAGTAGTTCAAACGTGACACCTGATCATTTAAATGGGTGTGCTTTCTCATATGTGAATGATAATTCATGATGTTTGGTTTTAGAATGAAAGATCATGGATTAGGTTCAATGATATGTTATTGCTCCAAGGGTATTTTCTAACTTGGTCCTTCTCTACTCATATTTCTTTTTTTTTATTTATTTTTATGTGTATGAATGTACTGTCTGAATGTAGGTTTGTGCACCTGTGTCATGCAATGCCTCGGAAGTCAGAAGAGGGCGTCAGATTCCCCCAGAACTGGAGTTAAAGATGGTTCTCAGCAGCCATGTGGGTGCTGGGGATCAAACCCGGGTCCTCTGCAAGAGCAGTCGGCACTCTTAACCGCTAGGCCATCTCTCCAGCCCCCTCTACTCACATTTCTAGTAGGATGTATCTCTATAATTACACTGTAGGGATTCCTAAGATATCATCTTATTCATCTTTACATCTCCCAGAAAGTCTAACACAAGCCATAACACATTGAAGGTTCTGTCAACTCTTGCTTTCAACAGTGGGGTTAAAAGTCCTGTCAATAAAAAAGGTTGTGTGTATGTGAGTGTGTGCGGTGTGGTGTGTTTGTGTGTGGGGGGGTGTATGAGTGTGTAGGTGTATTATATATGCATGTGTGTATATGTTTGAATGTGTATGGCTATATTCATATGTGTATATGTGTATATGTGTATGTGTATGTGTGTGCATATATGTATTTGAGTGTGTGTTCGTATGTGTGAATACGTATGTGGTATGTAAGGACACATGCACAGAAAGTCAGAATGAAAGCAATGGTGTAAACACAGCTTTGCAAAGGCACACTACATAAAGTGGTGCTCATATATAAAGAATTTAGAAAACTCAAAGCTTCACAGTATAGAAGAAATTCATAGACTAAATATGTAAGTAATGACTAATGAGCATATTTTGGCAAATGAATAAAAGGATTTTCTCTTTTCAGTGATATATTCATGTCTACCTTCTCCTTGCTGTGGCTTCTGTCTATTCCCCTCTAAAACTCTCAGGAGATGAATTTTTAATAATTTAAAGGCTTAAATACTACTTCAGAAAAATGCAATATTGATAATATATGAAAGCAGAACAACTCGCTGAGGTTCTAGGAAGGTCAGTGGGTTCAGTCTTCCCTCGAGATAAGTAGACAAGTATTACATTTTGGATATGATTGGTGATAGGTTAAGAAATAAATTTACAATGGGCTTTTCCAATATGGCAGCTCTGGAGGCAGTCGGTGCATTCTGAGCAGCTAAGGGCAAAGTCGGGGAGGGGGACTTAGGAGCCCCCAAGAGTAGTGGGAAGCATTGAAGGTGGTCCAAGGGCATTTGGATCCTTCGGGATTACAATTTGGTGCTACAGACATCGCCCTAGGGCATCGGAGAGAACAGGAAAGGCCTGGTGTCCACTGAGCCTTTCTCCTATTGAACCCAGGCTTTGTCTGCTTATCCTATGGTGTTAAATTTCTTCCAGTCAGTGTTTATGCAAGGCTTCTTAGCCTTTTCTTCAGGTTTTATCTAAACATGATACAGTAATTAAAAGTGCCAGATTGGTGTAACAACTTTTTTGGATGTTTAATGCCCATACCTAAGGCCCATGCCAATCAGGCCAAGGGATTTAAGAGACAATTTTGTTCCTTGCCCTCTGAGGTCAATTGATCTCAGGGGATTTTGTTCGGGGGCATCTCTTAAAATGTTCTGCAATTGTGCGTCACCAGGCTTCCTGTGCAGGGAGGTCTTGGAGAGCCACCAACAGAACCCTAGCCAGTGTCCAGTCTATAAAGAGAAGCTCAATATAGAGGAAAGTCGCCTTGTGCTCCAAAGGGAAGCCCGGTCTAGCAAGACCTGACCTTGCCCTCGGTAGATGGAACTGGTTAACAGTGGCCAGAAGGAGCCAGGTGCTCCCCCCACCCAAAAAAACCCAAGTGCTCCCTGAAGACCAGAACCTCAAATAAACAAAGTTTGAGTAAACAAAGTTTGGTTAATCTGGGGTAATTGTTTGGACTTAAGCACCCAAAAAGAAAGTAAAACCAAAAGTCAATATATTTCTTTTAAAGCCTAAAAAATTGTGCCTCCACATATTGGGCATAAAGTTATATGAAATAATGTTAAACAGACATAAAAACCTTAGATCTTGGCCTTGATTAACAGAGTAGGGTCACCTGCAGCCAAAGGACAAGTCCACTATTGTTGCTAATTAATGCTCAATAATAAAATTTCCTCTTTCTTTCTAGCAACTATGGAAATTCATATCCTGACTATTAAAAAGCCTGAAGAGGAGATACCAAGTCCAGACATCATTGGCAAAATGAACGGAAGGAAAAACCTAATAAATGGACACCTTGAAACCCCTCGTCAAGAAATTCCAGTGGACTTTTAAGTTGGACATTGGAATTCACCCTGTTCTTACTTCTCCTAGTCCCCTGTCTTAATCATGTACCTAACTACTCCTGCCTTCATTTCACTTTCAAGGGCACCAGTCAAGGACTTTTTCCCCTCTATAGTTATCCTTTTGGGGGTCCTTTAGATTGACCCTCTGAATGGGGGATACCCCAGTTGCCACACCGAACATCCCTTTTCAGCATAGAAGAAGTCAGAGTGGTCAGCGTCCCGATTCTCTTCTGGCAATTGGGGTGACCCTTTTCAGAGGGTCAGGTAACTAAACAGGAGCCAGAAATTGATTAGGCAATTTAGGGATGAGACCCCCCCCAAATTAACCAGACTGAGAACTCAAGGCTTCCTGGACTAGCCAGCAAACACATATTCTTCTGATAGCCCTGAAAGGGCAGGAAAGGAAGAAAGAAAGAAGGCAAAGAGAAGTACATACCAAACCCTACAGATAGATTCTTTTCACCAGAATGAGAAATTGAACCCCCCCTTTTTTCTGTTCTTATTGCTTTGTTTTGTTATTGTCATTTTGTATTGTTTCTGTTTTCCTGTGAAAAGAAAAAAAATCAAGAAAAAAATGAAAAAAAAGAATAAATTTACTGACATTGTAGAGATAAAATAAAGCTTGTCATTATTAACTGAAAACATCAGATGACCAATCAGCGTGTAGAATCTGGCATTAACTACCAATCAGCATGTAGAATCTGGCATTAACTACTAATCAGAGTGTAGAATTTGGCATTAACTTGGTTTATAGAAAACAAATACATTTCTACATAGACGTGGCCATGACAAATGGACAACAGGTAATCACTCTGCATGTCAGGGAGTTGATGCTTCACTTTCTTGAATGTTATTATTTTTACTTTGACAATTTTCTATAATAGTTATTCCTTTTGTTACTAATAATTAAAAGGTATTTTAAACCTAGTCAAATGCCCATGGCCAGGGAGATTGTAGGCCCCAGGGGATAACCTACTGGTGGGGTTTCACTAAATGGCCATGTTATCAAGCCACCTTCTTAATATTTAGGTGCATAACACATAAATTTGTCCTGCTCTCAACACTGGTCAGAGGAGTTACTTTCTTCACTGGGTAGTAGTTAACACAGAGATTCACAACTGGTCAAAGCACTGAAAGTGACTGTTCGTACTCAGCTGTAGATGTACATGGGGCTTCTATATATCAAATCTCCCCACTCACTACCAAGAAGACCCAGGAAATATTGCAGAAGAGGGAACAGAAAGAATCTAAGAGCCAGAGAATGGGGAGATCTGTGAAATGCTGTCTTGGACATAACATGGCTGTGCTTACCTGCACGAGACTGAGCAATCAAATTTGAGCACAGATGGGAGAGTGTGTCCTGAGGCAGCTGAGGAGCCATTGAAAGAGGAGGAGTCAATATTTTTGTGGGGGGGGATATGGCTGCTGGTAGGTTGTCCGTATTGACAATGGACAGCCACACACCCATGTACCCATGGGCAGCACTAACTGGACTCAGAGCTAGTCGTAGTCACAGTAATAATAATAAGAAGAAGAATAGTAAAGGAGGACATGAAGTCAAAATTGGTTGATAACAAAGTAAGGTGGAGGGAGGTACTGAAAGATGGATGAGCTCGAAATACACTGCATACATGTGTGAAAGTTTCAAAGAATAAAAATTATTCTTTTAAAAAAATTCTGTTTAAATACCTATATATCTAATTGTTTGTACTTCATTAGTAGGATTGAAAGGTTATTCCTAGACAAACTGTCAGCCCATGAAGGGAAACAGCCAGAATTGACCAGAGTCCAAAACAACAGCTCCAGAGAAAGTAGACAGTTTTGCTTCTCGTCCACCTGTGCCTCTTTTCTAAGCATAGGGAAGAATCTGTGGAAGAGGGGGCGTGGTGGGATGTAAGGGCTGCGATTGGGGTGAATGGTGAAACTACAGCAATATAGTCTGGACACTTACTTGATCAACTTGATTGAACATACAAGCCCCCCCAGCTGGATGGTGGGACCCTTGGGCCGTGTGGGTTTGGGCACAACTGCTTGCAAACTGGTTTTACATGAAGGATGCTTGTACTCATAAATTATTACTTATTGTTAAAAAATGAAAAAATAAAGTAATAGAAATAATAAATAAATAAATAAATAATTCTGAAATGTCCTACCATCATGTGATTTTGTTTTAAAATATTTGGGGACTATTTTATTTATTCTCTCTTACATGTGTGTATTAGTCAGGGTTCTCTAAAGAAACAGAAGCAACAGGACAAATATATAGCTATATACAATTTATTGATTTGCTCACGTGACAGAGTTCAAAGAGTCCAACAGTAGCTGCACCACACTGGAAAGGCGGAGAATCCAGGGAACTGCTCAGTCCGCAAGGCTGGATGTCTCACTAGTCCCAATCTAGTGCTGAAGGCCCGAATGGATTCCAGGAGATCTGCCGGTCTCAGTACATGCTGGGATCCGAAAGGTTGATCACAGCAGCAAGACAAACTCACCAGATGAGAGAGGCAAGCCACAGGAGAAAAGGGACCAGCTCCCTCTGCCGTGGCCTTAAATACTGCCTGCCGGCAGAAGGTAACTGCCCACATTTGGGGTGGGTCATCCAGGTTGAGGTGGTCCAATCAGAAGACACTTTTTCTCTTATTTGTTCCTTAGTCCAGTCAAGTTGACACCCAGGATTAACCATCACAATGTGTAAATTAATCTTTCAGATTAATTCATCTTTCAGATTAATTTCCATTTTTTACAAATTTGTTTTAAACTCTTCTCTCTAGAAAGAGGATATTTAGCATTGTATCTGCAGTCACTGTGTATAATATTTGTTTGAATTAATAAAGAGTATTCTAATTGGAGACATTTCATACTGAAGTTTATCCTGATTTTTCTTGCTTTAATTTTGGTTTCTCAGCAAAGTTCTTCACAGAAGATGTCTAATCAGACAAGATAGTGTATGTCCCTAAGCCTCAGCAGGAGCAACTCAGTCTGTAAAACAAATTTAATGATGTTTTCCCATAAATTGACTTCCCTATGATCCTTAAAATATGCACATATTTTAACAAGCCAATAATCAGGCAAACCTAATTAAGAAAGAAATTATTGTGACTAACAAAAACGATTGGCAAACCACATTCAAAGATGTATAGTCAGATGTCTGCCATGATTTTCATGTGCAATTAATATAACTATACAGCATGTGCTTTAATCCTCGGATAATTAAGAGTACTACATTAAGCTTTTAGAGGAAACATTATATTTTGAGCTTTCTGTATTGATTCAATATAGAAAACCATGGAAATGTCTTCTGGTACCAATAGGGACATGTTTCTTCTTTTATAAAACAAGGGGGTACTATAGGGATAACCTCTGGAGAAACCTAACTCTGTAACCAAAGTTAATCATGCATTTGATATCACTTAACACTAATAAAGCTTGTTTATAATGTAAACAAGTTTACTATGCCTTGAGCTCCTTATAACCTAAACATAGAGCTTTGATCCTTCATGATCCTTCCTTGCCCTTGACCCACAATAGTGTTTGTGTGTGTGTGTGTGTGTGTGTGTGTGTGTGTGTGTGTGTGTTATGAAGATGATCAAATACTGCAAGCAGTTTGTGGAAGGAAGAAATTAGCCCATTTCTGTTGCAAACAACAGGTGGTATTAGATTGATAATGTCTGCTTATGTTGTGTGTGCTGTTTTGAGTCAGTAGAGGTCAGAAGGGACATAATTTGTTGATAATATAGTTCTGCTTTTCCTTCCCTATTTCATGCTGGACACACAGTTTCAATAGAGAGCAAGACCTTTGTGTGGGAGCACAGTTCTGGGAGAAAATGGAAGGAGTAAGTTCTCAATACAGTTTGAGTTCTGCTCTTGGTTAAAATGAATGTTGCGAGTCAGGCTATTTTTGTGCAGGCATAATGGTAATAGTGCATCATAACAATGAAGAAAACAAGTTGCTATCCCTTCTAGACCCCATCCATTCCACATATACATGCTTTGGGAAAGAAATAATTTGCCAATCCTGCCTCCATGGCATCACATATATGAATTTTAAGTGAAATAATTATGTACTTCTTTTTACATTCTAATGCAAATTTTATTTTAATTTTAATGTATATGAGTATTATGCCTGCATATATGTCATCTATACCTGGATCATACAGTGCCCACAGATGACAGAAGAGGGCTCTGGATCCCCTGGAATTGGAGTTGTTGACGGTTGTTATGTGGGTGATGGGATTTGAATCCAGGTCTTCCGTAAGAGCAGCCAGTGCTCTTCACCACTGACCCATCTCTCTAGCCCCAAGAGTCATTTATTTTAAAACACCAGAAACGTATGTCTTGTTTTCCAGTCAATAGGTAGGCACAAGGATTCTACTTCATGATCAAAATGAAACAGAGCATTAACATTAGAAATGAAAACTCTAAAAGCAAACTGTGAAGCACAGCTAAGCTCCATCTCCTCGCATGTCAGAGGGAAATGGTTTTCTTAAAAACTTTGCAGACAAGTCTCCAGAGGGGGACCTATCCACTCTGAGTTAACCAAACAGAGAGATGTCGGTCTCGGTCAGGACTGTATGGGCATGAGTGCAGGTAACTGTGGATGACAAATGAAGGCATGAGATGGTTCACAATGCAAAATGTATGTTTATATATCTATATATCTATATAGAGAGATATATATACTTTGAAAGTCAAATAAAAAAGTAATTTGGCTAGACATAGCAAAGAATCTACAGTTTACCAACTTCTGCTCTACAGCAATGTAAGAAAAATTCACAAAGCAAAACTACCTGTAACTCTAGCTCCAGAAGGTCTGATGCTATTGCAGTGGGTGCTGGGAATTGAACTCAGATCCTCTGAAAAAGTAAAAGCATTCTTAACTGCTGACCCATCCGTCCAGATCCACAATCCTTTTCTTAAAAGTAAGAAACTTAAGTCCCAAAGAGGTTATGTAATTTGTCTAAGGTCATTCAAGTAGCAAGTAGGAAATCCAGGAAGTAGACCCTTTCTCTCCTCAGAGCCTACACTTATTTAATAGTACAAATACTAATGGTGATGTTCTTCCCAGAATGTTCCATTTACCCACATAGTCTTGTCTTACTAGTGGTCAAGATGACCACCTACTATCAGTCAAAGCTCATCTCTGTCTGCCCAGACTTAGTAACATGTCTGAAGCACCTCTATTGCTGACTACAGATCCTCTTCCCCACCAAGTACAATTCACTACTGAAGCTTCCTCTACTACATCTAAGCACTACGATCAAGTCACATCTATGAGAAGAGGCTATTTTGGTTTGTGCTATTTTCAGTAACTAAGCTTTGCTCCTTCTATGCCTGAATTGAGGCAAGTCTGGGGAAAAAAAAATCACTTCAACAGCAACTTTTTATACTTGAAATAAATACTCTTTAATATCTAGTCACTAAACGTGCATTAGTCTCTTTTTAAAGGTTCCTAGAGTGCAGAATAATAAAAATTTTAAGAGGTAGTTCAATCCTTGTTTGGCCTAGTTCCTAGAGTCTGGGGATTCAAGCTGAAGTCATCTATTTCCTTTCCTCTTCCAATCTCCTCCACAAATGACAATTCCTAGAAGAACTCCTTTTGTTTAAAACAGGTAATTTTAGCTTGGACTCTTGGCAACACAAAACCTGCTCCTAAATTGGAGGCAAATCTAAACTTCATCAAACAAGGTGCTCCCAGCTTGCTTCACCACTGAGCCATTCTGAGCCTGTTTCTACAACGTGTAAAATAATGTAGATAAGTGGGAAATGTTAATGCATATTGGAAACAACAACAACAACAACAGAAAGGACTGCATCAAAGAACTGACTGAAACAGTGAACTTCTGCTCAAAACAGTCAACTTCCTCATGGAGAATATTGAGAAAGACTGAGAAAGAGATGAAAAGCATGTTTGGCAGAATGCATGAGCTCTGGCGGGGTGGGGGAATGGGTAGGAACACGGGTCTAGATTTGTTAAAAAAAATAAAAATAAATTTATGTGAAAAAAAATGGGAAATGTTGGCTTCATTCCCTAAGAGTATGCCGCTAGATTCCAGGCCTAAGTGAGGCTCAAATTATAAAAGTCTAAAGACATTAAAAGCCTAGCTTAGTGCCTATTACTTTTATAAACAACAGTGACGAAGTGATTCATTTGAAAGTTATCATAATAGACATAAAGGAACTGGGCACAGTGGCCACGTGGGAGGTAAGGGCAGGAGGATCAGGAGTTCAAGGTCATCCTCAGCTACACAGGGAGTTCAAGGTCATCCTCAGCTACACAGGGAGCTCAGTCTGAGCCATATATTTGAGACCCTATCTCAAAAATAATAATAGTAGTAATCAAGAACCAGCATAAAAGTATAGGCTCTGTTCCCTGGAGAACTCTTCACCTCTTGTTTTCATTAATGATTAATAATTAACTCATATGTGAAGCTTACCAACCTCTTACTGCCAAGATGGAAATGATAAAATCAGCAGCTAAGAGTTGAAGAAGATGGCAATTCAGTTGTCAATCAAATATAAAATTAGAGGTACTGTTATCTTGTCTCTGGAGCAAAAAAAAAAGAAGATCTAATATTTAATACCATCCTCCATGAACTGCTCTTTACACTTTATAAACAAGATGATCCTGTCCCCAATGACATGAAGTTTAGGAAGAAACTCAAGCCAAGATCTGTACAAAGTGTGCCCGGCTCTAAAGAACATGTCCTTTCCCATCTCAGGCAACTTCTAATAGAATTTCTGTGGAAATGCAGGCTACTCACTGAGGGTACCAAAAAACAAGTCACAAGTTCAGGTACACAGGAAAGAAAGTTTGACTTGACATTTACAGGAGAGGATTATATCTAAGACTTTCCACTTCGGTGACACACACAAAGATATAATCAAGAGACATGAATTTTGGGTAAAGACTATCTGTATTTTCCTTCTCAAATATATATTTGTTTTTCTTGCCCTATGGAGAACACAAAGAGTGGTGTTCTCTCTCTCTCTCTCTCTCTCTCTCTCTCTCTCTCTCTCTCTCTCTCTCTATCTCTCACAGACTGCACACTGCCCTTAAGCATAAGGAGCCCCTCCCTTCAGCCAGCCACCCCCTTCATGAACATTTACCAAGAGATCTATTATACCAGGTATTGATAGAGGAGACAAAAGATAGTCTCTTCCTTAAGAAATCTAAATTAGAATTGGGTAGACAAAGAGTAAGCAATTATACTTGGATAAATGCTATGGCATGTCACAGAAACACAAAGATGAAACATTTGGCACAACACTCAAAAGCCTAACATAGATGGAGTCTTCCAGGGTAGAATCTGGCCAGACACACCTGCCAAGTACTTGGAAGCAAGCAGCCAGTGATGTCCAGAGCAGCATTGAAGGGATGAGGCAGCCTGGATATGTGGTCTAAGAGCTAAACCAAGTCCAGATCTTAGAGGCCTTTCTGTGCCATGTACAAAAAAGCAAACTGGATTTTATTTAGAAGCATGAGGAGTCCGCTGTTGGCTTGTTAACTGAGAATCAGTGTGATCCAATAGAGATTTTAGACGATCATTCTGAAACACAGAGCACTCTGAAATGGAAAGGTCTCAGAGGGGATGGGAATGTCAAGGAACATGGCCCACTACCACAGGCACAAGGGAGAGCTATGTTGGTCTGGGCTACGTGAGTAACAGCAAAGATGGAGACAGAGGAAAGACATGGAGGAGAACACACTGGCCCAGGTTGTTCATAGTCTGAAATGTTAGACGATAAAGAGTGCAAGCTTAACACATCCAGTATTGCAACTGAGGCAACTTCAGTAATTCACTGGAGGGAGGGATTTGTTTGAAAATGAAAAGGATTGTAGTGTTTTAGATAGTTTTCCTTAATTGTATTGAAACTGCACTTTCTTTACTTCTAAAATTTCTAGGAGAATATCATCACTAAATAATGTTTCATTACCTATTTCATTATCTATTATGTTAGCAACATTATCTACAGAACATTTTTAAGGATTTATTTTCATTTTTTGTATGAGTGTTTTGCCTGCATGTATATAAGTGAACCTGTATGTGCAAAGCCCATGGAAATCAGAAGAAGGGATCAGATTCCTTAGAACTGCAATTGCAGGAAGCTGTTAACTGTCCTCTGAGTGCTGGAATGGAACCTGGGTCCTCTGTAAGAGCAGTCGGTGCTCTTAACCGCTAGGCTATCTCTCCAGCCCTCACAGTTGCCTTTCTAAAGAGGCTCAGCACTGTGAGTCTATGCACTGTCTATTCTTTTTCCCCAAACTGAACACTCAGATTTCCCCAAAGTGGAACTCAGAGTTTGGAAGTATGGAGGAAACATAATAAAACTGTTCTATTGAAGCTTAGTTGTAGTGTAAAGGGGACTGTGCTCTGGGAAATGGAAGTGTATTTAGCTATTAGTGGTTTTAAAACTCAGTTACAAAATCTTGGAGATACAGCTCATCACCAGGTGGAGTGAATAACTTTATCAAGAAGTAATTTATATCGGCAGATTTGTGACTGCTTCCAACAAAGTAAAAGAGAGTGTCACCCTATGACCTCCAAAGGAACATCATCAAAACTTAGGTAGGTTGTCTCTTGCCTTGTTTTGCTGGAACACCTGTTCTTGGGTCACTAAGCCACCTTGCAGAACCCATGACTTTCTGAAGCCACCGGTTTACATCCTACACATGGAAAGACCACATGGAAATTCTGGAACCTTCCCAGAGTCTACAGCATGCCCAAAGAACACCTACTTCTCTTATCCCAACCATATGGCAGGTAGATAAAGATTAGATCAATCAATATAACTTCAACCCCCCTAATTGAAACCTTTCCAATAAGACCTCACATGATATGGAGAAGAAACAAACTATTCACAGTCTTCCCTATCCAAACTTCTGGTCCACAGAAACTCTAAGCACCATGAAAGGGTTACTGTTTTACAATGTTAAATATTGATACACAGAAATTAAAAAATCAGGGTGCTTCTACCAAAGGGGCAGCCAAGGCTCTGATTCCAGTGCTGCTATCCATGTGGAGGAAGGGCTGGGGTAAAAGACTGACAACAGCAGATTTGTGACTTTTCCAACTGTTAAACACTATATAAGCAACAACAACAAAGAATGACTGTGACTTGACTTGACCCATGGACCACCAGGTGCAAGTCCTCCTGTCCTCAGATTCCCTGGAGGCCAAAATGTTTGTTCCCCAGCAGCCCCTTGCAGAGAGCACTCAGACAGAGGTGTGAATCGCCCTTCCCTCACCACTCTGTACTGTATTAGCTCCTGGTTCTGTTTCCCTTACGATGAGTTCTGCTGAGCACTAAGTCTTCCAACAGCACTCCAAAACCTACTTTATACATAAACATCCCTTGATCTCAGAGTTCACAGAGTTACCTGAAAGCCAAGGAGATGCCAATCAAAGCTAAGGGCCAGTGGTAAATACGTGCTTATGTTGCTAGAAACCCAAGACCCACATAACAGCAACCTGAGTGTAAGTAATAGGTAAACACAAAGCCTAGTACATAACAGTAGTTCAATAGAAAACACACAATAAGTGAATAAACAGCTTTTTATGACAAAGGACTGATCTGGTCTTATTTTGTATTTTAACACATTTTATGGATACAAAATCAGAAACTCACCTAGGTTCATATTTTTAGACTAATGTACACTGTTAAATCTCAAAAGCAGAAATGACAAATTCTCCCAACTTTCTATAACAACTGGAAACCTACCAACAGAGCTAGTTCAGAGTAGTCATTAAAGTCTTTGCCTAAAATAAGCATACTGAACAACTAATAGAGGCCATTTTCATTAAACTACTCAGTAGGGAGTTTGTGCACATTGAACTCTGAAAGAAAAAGAAAAGAAAAAAAACAGATTTCTTTTTTCCCAAATATCACCCAGGTTTAAATTAATCTTGTAAGTGACTAAGGTTTTATTTGCTTGAGTTTTTAATTTTTTTCTTTCAAAGGAACACAGGGAAGAATTCACATGAGCTTCAGTAAGAACGCTTACATTCAAAAAAGTGGCATTCAACAAAACAGCATTCTGTTTACTTTTTGTGAAATCACTGTACCACGGCCATCTGCACGAGGTGCTGGACAGCAACAGAGAATTTCAAAGGCCTGGATCTGTGCTCAGGCAGCCAACTCACATCTGCCGCCATCTTCAGACCTGGTGACCAGGCCTTTCGGCTATGACAGCTGAGAATGGCCAAACCGACACCAGGACCAACAACTCTTTGCTTTGCCTTCTGGACGCCTGAGACCTGACCCACAAGGGAAGACTTGGAAAGCTCGAAGAATGGCTGCCTCCTCCTAGCAAGACTATAAGTAGAGGGTTGTGAGGTTTGATGCCAGGGATATTCGAGTTTTGTTGGGATTTATGATTGGAGACGGATGACCATGAAGTGCCATGAACTTGTATGAAGATGAGAAGCATCCTGAGAGAAAGAACCTAAGCTGCCAGCTCTCATAATATTCCTTTGTCCTCACCTCATTTTGTCCTGTCACATGCGCTGGATGATCCTGGAGAAGAAGAGATAGAGGCTGGGGGAGGGGAGAAGGGCCCTACCATTTTTGTCATCCTGAAGCCTACGCATTCACTATGAAAGCTGAAAGCCTCTCTCTGGGTGGAGCTGAGATCAAGACATGACTGACCCCCCTCCCCCACCTGAGAGGGATTCACTTATGTGCTCACTGAGTTTCTCCCAAGATGCAGTTCTCTGTTCATCTAATCAGGCACTTCTTGACATTCATTGACTCAGGAGTCCGGTGTGGAAGGAAGAATCCTCTGCAGTGCTGATGCCAGCCTTTCAAGATACTCTGCTGCAGTGGAACCATATCTCCAGTGAGTTACCATCCAATGTCAGCTTACACATGTTTGTGTACATGCAAATGGTATGACAGAGAGAAATTGCCCTAAGTCTTCATTTTATAGATAGACTGAGGTACAGGCAGCCATTTAGTATCGTTTCTTGTAGGCTGATAAAAATGTAGAATCTAGGATACTATTTAAAAAAAAAACTAATTCATTTATGTTCTTACAAGACTGCAGAATTGAAGGCAGACTAAGAAACCTAAAACTTGAACTCAGCCATTTTTAATGGTAACCCACTGTTGTCACAAAAAGATCATGATTACTTAAAGAATTAAAATGAATTCTGTACAAGTAGTTCCACAGTGATTAAGGAGAGTGTGTTAAGAGAACAGAGCAAGTATCACTGGATTCAAATGTATACACTAACTCCTGTTTCTTAAGAACAGTTTAGGGGCTGGAGAGATGGCCTAGCAGTTAAGAGCGCTGACCGCTCTTACAGAGGACCCAGGTTCGATCCCCAGCACCCACATGGCGGCCGAGAACCGTCTGAAACTCCAATTCCAGGAGAACTCCAGTTCCAGGGGAATCCGAGACCCTCTTCTGACCTCCGCGGCATTGCACAACACAGGTGCACAAACTTGCACGCAAAAAGTACATTCATACACATATAGAAAGAAATAAAAGTTAATAAAAAAATAATGATTAGAGTCTTTAAAAAAAAAAAGAACAGTTTATTACTTCCAAAAACACTGCAAAATTTTACTATCATGTCAGCAGCTTTAGATTGAGATAAGCAAGACTGGTTTCCTTAAAGAATTTATACTCTGGGCTGGAGAGATGGCCTAGCGGTTAAGAGCGCCGACTGCTCTTACAGAGGACCCGGGTTCGATCACCAGCCCCCACATGGCAGCTGAGAACCATCTTTAACTCCAGTTCCAGGGGAATCCGACGCCCTCTTCTGACATTCTTCCTCCTTGGCATTGCACAACATGGGTGCACAGACCTGCATGCAGACAGTACATTCATACACATAAAAATAAATAAATATAATAAAAAACATGAAATCTTAAAAAAATGTAAAAAAAAAAGAAAGAATTTATACTTTGTATCCTCTCCAACCCCAGAAGACATTGCAAAACTAAGAACAGATGGTGGATACAAGGAGGAGAAGCTGAAGGTGAAAGTTTAAAAATATGTAGCAATTTAAATGTCTACCTCTAAAAACTAAAAGCCTAGCGCCTATAAATTAACATGATCTTATGTGTCACTACACGCCTGCCATCGTAACTCAATGAAACTCATAGGCTTAGTTACTGCAGTTCTACACACAATGGCCAAATTAAGGAATCAGCAACAAATTAATGTCCATTAACAAATGAATGAATAAAGAAAATATGTTATATATACACAATGGAGTTTTATCCAGCCATAAATAAGAATGAAGTTGTGTCATTTGCAGGAAAATGGATGGGTCTAAAGATATCCTAAGCAAAATAAAACAGAATCAGACAGCTAGTACCTGTGTGTGATATTTAGAGCCTAGATGCTTTATTTATATAAACTATAGATGAGGGTAAGAGAAGGACTATTTGGGAAAAGGAAGCGGACTAGAAGGAGGGAGGGGACAGGCTAATGGGAGGTCCATATGACCAAAGAACCTGATATTGTTAATGAAAACATCATTACGACCTTGGGCCCTAAAGAAAGAAACAGTATTCTTTGTTCAGGAACAATTTATGGATCCAGAAGTCTGACTGAAGCATCCAAAATGATTGTCTCTTTGGATGTCACTGTGTTTAGACCAGGAGCTTTCCAATTTTGTAAAGTCATGTTTTTTTTCATGCTAAGACCTTAACCAGATGTATAAATTTCCACTAATTGAATAGAGAGATCCTTCAGCTGAAAGATACCTGTGGTGAGGTTCATGGGGTACTAAGACTCCACTCCTCTCTACATGCCTTCTTCAGCTTCTTCAACACTACATGTTCAGTGAAGCAGTATGGAAATCACTTAAGACTTAATAAAAATTACAACAAAGTAAAATACAACCAAAACACCACAGTGGAAAAACACAGAAATGAATAAAATGGAAAAGCTCCATTAACTGCTATACTAGACCAACAAAAGAGTTGACAGCATTGCATGATTATTTTTCTTCCTTTATTGTTGTAAGAGGATTAGTTAATTGATTTTCACTTAGCAGTGTATTTCTGCCTTCTGGGCAAATAGACTGTATTTTCCCCCAAAACCTTATAGCATCTTCATTATTGTCTCAAAAGGTTTAACCAGAAGATGGATTTCCTTAACTGATGACTTCCTCCTTAAAAAACTCCCCAATTAAAGCAAAATCATAATTCAGCATAACATCAGCTTGGCAAATAAAATCATAATTGAAGAGGATTAAATGGCTTGAATCTGGGTACATAAAGCCATCAAACACTGATATAAAACCTGTTAGTTCAGGAGCCCTTAAGAAAAGAATTTAAAAGCATAAACTATTAGAATTAAATTGAGTTATAAAATCCAGATAAGAAATTTTTCTTTATTCTAAGGACCTAACTTTCCTGGTACACTAAGTTTAATCACAAAGTCTAAAGGAAAAAGAACTAACTGTTCTGGTTGGGATGTAAAATGTTCTCTGCAGTGTCTTCTGTTCACACTCTTGGCTCCCAGCTACTGAAGATGATTTACAAAGCTGTGGATTTTTTTAGAGGAGGTCTTGATGTTTATACCCCAGCCCTGATTCCATCCTGCTCTCTTTCCTGTTCCACTAAGATGTGAGCAGACAGCTGCTCGAAGTCCCCACCTTCCACAGTGCTGCCTGCCTCCCTTCCTTCCCTGCAATGACCTCTGTCTGTATCCCTCAAACCATAAGCCATAATAATCCTCTCCCTTAAATTGCTATATGTCAGGAATTCTGCCACCGCAACAAGAAAAGTAACTAAATAAGAACATTTTACATTAGCCCTTGGTTGACAGACTAATGCTGCCATTTTAAGAATACCCAGAGGATAGCATTTAATTAACTCCCTATGGCCTCAATTCACTGTCCAAAATTATCTGCCACAACTAACAAAGACCTCAGTCAGCACAGACCTACTCATCTCTCCACTGACAAAGGCAACTTGTTTACTTTCACCTCTGCACCCCCCTCTCAGACCTCTCACTCCTCCTGAAACCTTCCCAGACTCAAACAACTGCTCATAAGTCAGCCATATGCATTCCTCTTCTGAGCAGCCAATGAGACATCTCCAGATCACAAAGGCCCATAGCTATCTACCCATGAACATCACAGGCCATGAACTCATGACTAGAAGGGCCTGCAGCTGACTTGTCACTGTTCTACTGGCACAGTGTCTATCACTAACGGCACCCACGTGAAACACAAAGGGAAATATTTGTGGAATAAATGAGTGTATGTGTGTTTTCAATCTTCCATTTGCATATGGAACAGCGTAGAAATTTTTTTTTTCTGTATATGTATGAATGTACTGTCTGCATGCAAGTTTGTGCACCCGTGTCATGCAATGCCACGGAGGTCAGAAGAGGGTGTCAGATTCCCCTGGAACTGGAGTTCTCCTGGAATTGGAGTTTCATACGGTTCTCGGTCGCCATGTGGGTGCTGGAGATCGAACCCGGGTCCGCTGTAAGAGCAGTCAGCGCTCTTAACCATTAGGCCATCTCTCCAGCCCCTCAGCATAGAAATTTATACACAGCAGTGGAAGTACAAGCAGACTTTGGTCGCCTACTTCCACCCACACACATGAGACTTTCATCAGGCCATGCTTCCCTTATTATCTGTTTGTTTCACTCTGTTGTTGATGTCGGGACATACTCTGATTAGCCATTAATTTGCTGTAATAAATCTCCATTATCCCTGACATTATTTAGAACACATGGCTGCCTGATTAGTTGAGGCAATGATTTATAATGAAATTGCTATAGATTTTACCCTTCCCTTCAGTTAATATTACCCTCTCAATTTCACTGAAGGGCCTTATTTCAAACTAGTGTGAACTGTAAAATAATCATATCAAAGTGTCAAAGAAAGGGGATAATGGGTATCTTTAGCCAAAGGTTCCTGGAAAAGATCACCAAAATCTGGTGCCGTGATTGAACGATTCCCTGTCAAAACATTCACTGAGCCTTGTTTCTCAGTGTAAACTAAGGGTTCTGACAGGTGGCAGGGTCTTTAATAAGGATTAATGTCTTGGGAGACCAGATGAGTTCTCGCATGATGATTAGTTATGGAGATGGTAGGTAAGCATGGTGCCTTTGCCTTCCTGCCATCCATTTTCTGCCACGAGTTGGAGCAGCACTGGCCCTCACTAGAAGTCAGGCAGATACCAGCGCCACACTCTTAGACTTGCAAAGCCATGAGCCCAAATGCATCTCTTTACAAATTACCCCCCCCCAAGCATTCTTTTCTCAATACTCAAGACTATAGCACCCGGTGAAACAGGACATGAGAAAGAACAAGCAAAGTGTCGTCCCGTGTCTCTGCTTTGGGTTTGCTCTCCTAAACATTAGTTGATGGGCCATACTCTGCCATCTGAGACAGACACAGTAGATTCTTGAGACAAACCAGTGTACAGTGGAACAGAAAGTGAAATCCTTCACTGTGATTTTCAACTTAGTATTGCACTAATCGACATTAGAGAGTAGGTAAGGTCAAGACAATGCACAGATCACAGGGGCCATACGTCTGTGTATGCCATCTGAGAACTGCCCATGCAGAAGAAACCTATTATCAACAGACATTGAATTGTATAAAGCCCACATGATCTCCCCACACTTGCTGTGGCTCCTCATTCATTTACAGGGTTCAGATTCACCTCTGTGTGGCTTCGGGGAGGACAGGCTCCATCCAACATGCTAGATGAACTGCTACAACTCTGACGTGTTTTCTGTTTGCTCCAGGGCACAGAAGCGCAGGCCAAATTTGAGGCAATGGTTTTAGGATGCTAGACATAGTGAAACTTCCACCTATGCAGAGAATTCCTCTTGGAAACCACCATCATTTTCCATGCTGGAACTTCTGAAAAGCTGGTGAGGTCTCAGACTGGGAGCAGTCCCCAGTCCAGTTGATCAAACCCGGAGGCTGATAAATCTTTCTTTCTTTCTGAGAGAAAATATAAGAAGCTGGGGGCGGGGGAGGGGGAGGCTGGAGAGATGGCTCAGCGGTTAAGAGCGCAAACTGCTCTTGCAGAGGACCGGGGTTCAATTCCCAGCACCCACATGGTGGCAAAGAACCGTCTTTAACTCCAGTTCCAGAGGAATCCGACACCCTCTTCTACCACATGGGTGAACCAACCTACATGCAGACAGTACACTCTTACACATAAAAAATAATTAAAAAAAAAGTAGTGGGAACCACGAAGGCTGCGTCTCCTGGCTTCTTACCTAAACTCTGCATATGTCTACCAACACTTAAACCTATGTGAAACGAGACTTCTATGACGACTAGGGAAAAAAATTAAGTTATAAAGCATAGTCTGCACTAGAAATGCTCTGTATGGCACTGTTAAATCTGAACCCTGAGTTCTATGTTCTTATTTTTAAAAATTAAAGATCATGCCGGGCATGGTGGCACACACCTTTAATCCTAGCACTCGGAAGGCAGAGGCAGGTGGATCTTTGTGAGTTCAAGGCCAGCCTGGTCTATAGAGCAAGTTCCAGGACAGCTGGGGCTACAGGGAGACCCTGTCTCAAAAAGAACCAAAAATTAATTAATTAATTAATTAAAGATCCATGTCAATAAAATGTTACCAACTATTTCTCTGACACAGACTGATCTTTGTTAAACTTATGAATTTGTTTTATTTTTAAATGCCCAAAGGTATTCTTTGAGGAAATGATGGTATTAGTAGATTATTATCTTACTGTTCATACCTAATGAAGCAAAGGTTGGCAAGTTTCATCTGTGACATCCAAATTCTGAAACTGTTGACTTAAAAATATCTATTCCTAGCTCCTCATAGGTAAATTAATTATTCTGCCCAGAGTTTCATGGTGTATTAAAGGCCACACAGCAATCAAGTAGCAAAGCTGATTCCACCTCTAAATCCTGACAAGGTAGTTGTACCATTGTACCCTTTGTGAAGTTAGAGAACATGGTTTTAATTCTCAACCCTACATTTAATTATTTTAAGCTGTTCTACAGCAAAATTTTGTCCTTTATTCACAATTAAGATGGAATTTAAATTAAAGAAATTTATAAAAATGTTTGCCATTGCTTTAAATCTATCAGTGAAGCTTAGATGCCAAATGTCAATTTAAAAATGAGCATCTGGGGCTGTAGAGATGGCCTAGTGGTTAAGAGCACCAACTGCTCTAGAAGAGGACCTAGGTTCGATTCCCAGCACTCACATGGCAGCTGAGAACCGTCTTTAACTCCAGCTGGAGGGGAATCCCACTCCCTCTTCTGACCTCCGAGGCATTGTATGACACAGGTGCACAAACCTACATGCAGACAGTACATTCATACACATGAAAAATAATAAATTAAAAAAAAATTTTTTAATGATCATCTACCTGTTACTTTAACATGTGGGTGAAATTTCACAGAGAGATTCATACACGTGAAAATAACCAGATATTTCTGGGTATGGTGGTGCATGTCTTTAATCCCAAGGATCAGGAGACAGATGCCAACAAATCTCTGTGAGATCAAAGCCAGCCTGGTCTACACAGAGAGTTTCAGGCCAGCTGGAGCTACAGGAAGGCCCTGTCTCAAACAATAAACAAAGAAAAATAAGCAGGTATGCTCTGTTAATGAGTATAGTACTAGCAGACATAGTTCCCTATTTCAAGTCAGTGCCTGGTATACGTACAACTGTAAACACTCTGGCTAAATGTTTCGAAAGACAGACTTAGGTGCTAGACCAATAATCCCTAAAGTCAAAAATCTGGAGACTGCAACACATAAAAGCCAAAGAAATTAAGCATGAAAACCACATAGCACATAGTTTTAGGATAAGAATGGCTAAAGACCTGATTTCCATTTAAGTGCTAAAGGGACACTGTAAAAATTAAGGCTTTCAACACTCTTCTCCCACAGATTTGGGAAAGTTTAATTCCTAACTGTTTCTCATGAAATTCAGTTTATTAGGGACTGTTCATGGGAAGCCACCTGGGTAACATTGATTTCTAGGCCTCAAATGAATCATAATTATAAATGCATCTTCCTCATAGGCATCCGCATATGTAGAACAAGCATTATCATATCAGTTTATCCAGTTTCCCCCGTGGCTCCACAGGAAGGACAATTCTGGGTATCTTCTATAGCAATAAATGGGCCTGCACTGCCAATCAGCATATACCTGTGAACAGCATGCGAAGCCCAACGGACAGGTTCATTTATAGAGATTCCCTCACAAACATGTCTCTGGGCTGTCTTGCTTTGTTATTTCTCCCCTTTGTTACAAGTTGACTCTTATCTCCCTTTCCCATTAAATCCCCTCTGATCTATCATCTACAGATATGACTAGTGACTCACCTTTCACAGCCCTATTATTCTGTTTGGGTGGAAGGGTGACTTGACACTTGCTGTCTAGGAAAACAGGAGAGATTCTGAATTAATGAATACGGGTAACTTGAATTCTCAAGAGAAGCTTGACAGACCAAGCTGCTAGAAGCAAAAATCTGCAACTCAGATACCCTGACCTTTTAAATGCCTTCGGAAGTGGAACACGAGTGTACTCTTTACTTCTGTCTATAGTAGCATATATCAGAATAACTGGCTTAATTAGTTTTGTTTGCAGTAAGCTGAGTTATTAAAAACTCAGCTCCTTGAGAGCAGGTGGTCTCGCCATCTGGCCGATCCCCTCCTCTTGGTCTCTCTTCTACTGCTTGCAGTCCAGAAGCCAACACCTCTCCAGACACATTAGCTGGCAGTTAATACAAGCGGGTATGTAAGGATCCAGTGAAGGTCAGCCAATCTGCCAAGTACGCATCTCTGAGAGGAGCACAGTCTTGGTTGTGGGCAGAGTCCATATGAGCATCTGGACCCCAGACTAAGACTGGAAATACTCCATGAAAAGTGAGTTTGGGTGGTTATTCAGCCACCTATGAGCTGGGAACCCAGTGTGTATGGGCCAGAGAACCTGAGGAAACAGACTGGGCTCACCGCACCTTCTAGAAGGGCAGGTTTTCTTTGGTACTTTCACTAAATCAGAATCTAGTGACAGCCACACATCTCACATGCCCATCTTCATCAGGTGTCTCTCGTTTTCTGAAATTTTCAACAGGAATTGAAAAGGAACAGTTCCTGTTCCATTAAAACTACCCCATGTGACAAGTTGAAAGCTATAAGAACGAATGTCTTCCTTAAAAAATTCCATGCCCTGAAGTAACTGGATTTCTCTAATCCTCTACTAACTGGAAAGGGGTCTTAGGCAATTGAATAAGTTTTGAAGGTCATTTTTTTCTTCTTTAGGAGGCTTTAATACTTTTGTATCTCTGATGTACAGGGCTTTATAACTAAGTTTTACTATTCTATTATCTTTCTGAAATAAACAGAACTATATTGACCTAATTTTTATTTCTTTGGCATTAAAATAGGTATCTAATCTCAAGTGAATTCATAAAAAACAGAGAGGGAAGGAGGGAGAGAAAGAGAGGAAGGGGGAATAGCTACATAGCATTGGTCTGTGGCTACCAGACTACATGCTACTGTACTGAGCACCATAGGCAACTATAACACAGTGAGATCCACATATCTAGACAATCTAAACATAGAAAGTGTACAGTAAGGAAGGATACTGACAATACTAGCAGTAAGAATGTTACAACTCATCATAATCACAATCTTTTTTTTTTTTTTTTGGTCTTTTTAAGACAGGGTCTCCCTGTAGCCCCAGCTGTCCTGGAACTCGCTCTGTAGACCAAGCTGGCCTTGAACTCACAAAGATCCGCCTGCCTCTGCCTCCCAAGTGCTAGGATTAAAGGCGTGCGCCACCACGCCCGGCATAATCATAATCTTAAGGGATCACTGTCAATCATATGCTGTCCATCATTATGTGAAATGTCAGCTATGCGGTTAGTGACAGTAAACACACACATGTACACATGAATACATATATACACATACGCACATAATTGGATTTGCTTTTTACATTTTTTTTAACCAACTAGCATTACAAGTGCTTCAGAAGTTGTAAGCACATACAATCTGACTCAGATCAGTAATTGGGAGAAAGATCAGAAGACCTGTTACCTTTATAATCAGGTTAAGAGGCAAAGTTCTAAACTGGGAGCAATGATGAACATTCTTGACTAGAACAACCAACTCAGGAGGCATCAGGAATACCTTCAATGCACGTCATGAAAAGTCAACTGAAACTAGCAGGCAAAAATGGTGCCGTAATTGTCTGCCAGATTTAATGGATTCAAATGAAGGTGGAAGAGGTAGGAACGGAAACAAGTCATCCAATTCTTTAAATTCTAAACAGCTAATGCTGCCTTGGTGTACGTTCAAAATACTAAATGCTGTGTGTATTCAAGGAGGGAGGGCCGAGCAGACAGCTCAGTTGTAAACTGCATGACACACAAGCATGAGAAGCTGAGTTTGGATACAGAGCACCCACATAGAAGCTAGGCTGGAAGGTTGCACGCAGTTCTAGGACTGGGGCAGGGACATGTGGATCACTGGAACTTACTAGACAGCCACTTTAGCCAGTCTATGAGCTCTGGACTCAGTGATGACTATCTGACATCCCCCTATGGCTTTCATATGCATGCACATGCGAACCTGAATATATATGTGTACACAGACATACAAATGCAAATAAACTACACAAAGAAAAAAACTAGCCAGGTGTGGTAGCACACACCTTTAATCCCAGAACTCAAGAGGCAGAGGCAGATGGATCTCTGTAAGATCAAAGCCAGCCAGTGCTACAGGGAGACCCCAAAATTGTTTTAAAAAGGAAGGGAGGATGAGGGAGTAATAAGAGTAGAAAGGAGTGGGAGGAGAAAGGACGTGAGTAACGTGACCGCAGGCTTTGAGCAATTATGAAATGCAGCTCTCTTCCCTTGTCTCATAGACAAGCCCCAAGGACACCTCAATAACTGAAGTTCTAAAGAATATAAAGTTAAACAAGTAGGCACTGGTCCTGAAGTGTCATTAATCCAGTAATTGAAGGTGTGCCCAGTTTCAACTGAGGAACCTGACAAAAGTGCCAAGACTTCTTGTATTCTGCCCTAAAAATCTGAGTAATAGAAGCACCATAACACATATAACTTAAGAGCTATGTAACACCATAAATAAACAGCCATGGCACTCAGCCCCATTATTGCCTTTTATCTCAGGAAAACCAGCCTTGCTTTTGTAAGGATGATAATGCAATCTGCTGTGCCCTTTGCCATGCTCCTGGTTCTAAATAACTCTTCTGCCTCTCTGCTGATTAAGGCTCCTTTGCTTAAGAAAGAGCAGTGTTTATTTTTCCTATTGGAACCACTTGAATGGCACTCTAAAAAGAAAGCACTTTATATCAGGCACAGCAGTAACTTGAACCTCACTCTTTTGCAGATTACAGACTCTCATAAATTAGTGCTGAGATTTCGTGTCTGTACACTCAACTATTCAATAGTCTCCTCATGACATCAAGTCTCAAATTTCTAAGTTCTCTTAAAATCAACCCATTTTAGGATATGAAGCTATCTTTAATATGTCTCAGAATGAGTTCGAAATTAATTTCTCAAATATGTACAATGCTCATCAGAAATATTATGTGATAAAATACTATTATGTCCCAAAGAACCCAAAACTTAAGTATTTGAGTTCTTATTTTTTCAGAGATAGTTTAATTATCTGAAATATAGCTGAAAAAATTGGGATAAACATGGAAGAAATCAAATAGAGGCTTGGAGATGGTTCAGTTGGTTAAGTGCCTGATGTGCATAAGGATGAGGACCTACGTTTAGCTCATGCACATCTGTAACTTTAGCACTGGAAGCCCAGGTAAGACAGGCAAATCTCCAAAGCTTGCTGGCTGGCCACTCTAATGAGCTCAAGGTGCAGGAGAGACCCTGTCTCTAACACCAACTCCTGAACCCCACACATATGCACACATACAAGCATGTTGAACACATTGATTATACAAATACACAAAGCTTAAAAACAAATGCTCAGTATGGTTGTACATGTCTTTAATCCCAGCACCTTGGAAGTAGAGGCAGGTAGACCACTGTATCACAATGAGATCAAAGCCAGCCTGCTATGCTCTACATAGCAAGTTCCAGGCTAGACGGGGCTACATGAGAGTGAGACTCTGTCAAAAAAAAAAAAATATTTCTACCACTACCACTGCTCTCCCACCGTTGCCATCTTGTGCAGCGGTCACAGCCAGCAGGGAGCCTGGGATGAGCATTAGGGAGGGGGAGTGCCAACAATCCTTAGGAAAAATACCTCTGAAATGAACCAACAATCCATTAGCAACAATCAATGAGAAGATCTGAGAGAGCTCGCTGTCTCACCACGGTGGAAAACAGATTGTCCTACTTCTCTCACCCACGTCAAGGCCCAGGGACTCTTGCAGAAGAGGTGGACAGAAAGAAAGTAATGGCCAGAGGAAGGGTATTGTGTGGTGTGCATGGTCCTCCGAAAGGACTGACCTTGAACATCAAATGCCTGCCTATAATTAAAACTTGACTTACATTGTGCTTCTGAGACAAAGGAAGAGCCAGGGATCCAGCAACCCTCCCAACCAGGCAGTTCACCTTGGCTGTATAAGAGAGAGGGGCCAAGGCTATATAAGCAGGGAATGCTGGAGGCAGGGGCAGATCTCTCCCACCATTGCCATCTTGTGCAGAGGTTACAGGGGTCCTGGCCAGGACCCAGGTATGAACATGAGAGGAGTGTCAGCAAACCTGTAAGTGACCCTCTCAACAATTCACTCTATATGGAAGCCTAAGTAAACTCTCTAGAATCTTCTAAAAAAATTTGCTACTACTATAGAAGCTTCTTCAAGTATGTAGATTATAAAAGGTTTCACAGAGTTATCTTATAACTGAGGGACATTGCCCCTACTAGACAACGGAAGCTAGCAAAGAAAACCCCGATGCCGGGGATAGACTACCGTTTTTGAAACTGTTGACCAAGGGACCCATAAAACCTCAAACAACATTGGCCATTGCCATCCTCTTGGGTGCCCACAGTAAAACCCTATGGCTGAAGACACTATATATATACATATATATATATGAGACAGAAAAACAAAGAGAAATCCAGCTGATACTGACTCTAAAGCTTCATCTCTACCAACTACCTTTCATAGCGCTGGAAAGTACTACGCATGCTACCAGAAGAAAGAAATTTTCATTAACGTTAAGCAGCTGTGAATCCAGTATGTTTCAACAAGTGGTCAGGCAAAATATGACCTCTGATGCAACATCAGCAAGAATATTATGGGATGAGCCAATGACTTTCTAATTAGGTTTAAAGTCTACTTCATAAGACAGAGTCCAACTCATTTGATCAACTTGATTGAACATACAAGCCCCCCCCCTGCTGGATGGTGGGACCCATGAGCTGTGTGGGTTTGGGCACAACTGCTTCCAAATTGGTTTTACATGAAGGATGCTTGTACTCACAAATTATCACTTATTGTTAAAAAAATGAAAACAAAACAAAACAAAAAAAAAAAAGAAAAATGCAGAAAAGTTACGGCAGAATGCATGATCTGGGATGGGTAGGGGTGGGGTGGGGGGAAGGGAAAGGGATATATGCCTGAACTGAATTGGAAAATGATGTGTGAAATACACAAAGCATCAATTAAAAAAAAAAAAAAAAAGACAGAGTCCATGCCTGACATTGATATCAGGCCTAGGAACATGTGCCTAGACAGGCCATAGGCCATAGGACCCAATGTTATTATTCTGCTTAATAAATATAGTAGTAAAACTACTCCTAATGACTTATTCTTATAAACATAGATAGAATGCAATACTATTATTCTGCTTAATAGATATAGCATAAAGCTACTCCTAATGACTTATTTTTATTCGCATAGATTAATGCATCTCTTAACTCTCAGCAAAGAAGCTTCCTTATGCACCTGATGATGATTAACACAGAAACCAACAACTGGCCAACATACAGAGAATAAGAGACTGCAGAATGGTTATCCCTGTCTTGGACACTTCTATCAAATTTCTGATCCAAAGGCTCAGGCATCATAGCAGAAGAGAGGGCAAAAGATTTTAAGAGCCAGAAGTGGCGGATGACCACAAGGAATCAGAGTTTTCCAGATAGCTGGGAAGTTATTCATATGAACTCAGAGTGACAGTGACAGCATGTACAAGTACCATGGAAGCTTAGGCCAGACAAAGTCCCAGCATAGATGTGGGTAAGAAACCTCAACCCCATCTGAGAAACTATGAAAACATGGCTACTGGGAAAGGGAGAGTCGGTCTCTTTTAAGGGTATAACTCCTGGTAAGTTAACTAGGCTCCAAAAGGATGGATCCATATAGAGAGGCATTTTGGGGATACAAATTTGACTCTGTATGCATATAGATAGGTAAGTAGGTAGGCAGACAGACAGACCGACAGATAGATAGAGGCTGACAGCCTCTATCCTAAAGGAAGACAGCTGACAGCAAGCTAATCTACTACTGGGTTTTAATGAGACAATGGGGGAAAAAAGAAAAGGAATCTCCACCCAGGGACATTTAATGAAGATTCCAACAGAAGTACGGGGATTGAATTTGACAAGTTTTACAGTCAAAGCTCAGAACCTTAAATCTGGAAAATATATTCCCATCAAGCATGCCCTGGCCCAGTGCTACCACACAGTAAGACATCGTTATTTATTTTCTTACAGCTTTGCCAGAATTTGGCTTGACATTTTTATTCATTTCTAAAAAGTATTTTATTTATTATTTTTATTTTATGTGTGTAAGTATATTGGCTACATGTATGTAAGTGCACCTGTGTCATGCAAAGCCTGTGCAGGTCAGAAGAGGTTGTTGGATCCCCTGGACCTGGAGTTATAGAAGGTTGTTAGCTGCCATGTGAACCAAACCCAGGTCCTCTGCAAGAGCAGCCAGTGCTCTAAACCACTGAGCCATCTCTCCAGTCCCTGACATTTTCATTTCTGACCAGTGGAGCTTAAGGAAAATCCCTACACTAATGCTTCCAGAATAGTGTATCATTACTCTGAGTAGACAGTCCTGTGCACTTTGTGTTTGCATTGGATTTATTGCTCAAATATTTATGAATATCTATCCATTTGTCTCTATCCACTTGACATTTTTAAGTAGTTATTAGTTGATGAAATGGATCAACTCAAAAGTTTGTATTTCCCATGCTTTGCTCTAAATTATTTGAGTTAAAAAATCATCATTAATTTAATGACACTATTTCTATTTATCTTCTGAGAAGTTGCAATAGTCAGAACATTTAAGTGATTTCAAGATTTCAATTGGCTCTAAAGGAATAAGATCATAATCAATTGGAAGAGATTCATGATTTAATTCATGGCAACAACTGGCTTACGTGGCCAGGTGCCAAATACGTCTCAGTATTTCCCTGAGTTGAATTTAGTTGAATGTTTGCCATTGTTCAGTTACAATATTTGAGTTATTAAAATGTACATAAATATATACACATATGAAAACTTTGCTAATCTTCCTGTAAAAAGATTAAGTTTTCCATCCAGATTTAAGGAATATACAGAGCTTTGCGCTATCAACTCCAGTGGAGTTGAAAAACTCGAATTACAATTAAAAATTGCCTTTAAAAAATCATCTAAGTTTTCCAATGAATTGCCTCTCAGATCTTGTGATTTTTTTGTAAATAAACTACATTTCTAATATTAAGCTTTTGTGTCATTAAGTAACAATGCATCCTTCTGATTAATGCAATATGCTTTGCACAAGTCAGTATGAGTAACTGTACTTTTTTTTTTAATTTTTTTTTTAAATTTTATTTATTTCCATATGTGTATGTATTGTCTGCATGCAAGTCTGTGCACCCGTGATGTGCAACGCTGCAGAGGTCAGAAGAGGGTGTCGGACTCCCCCAGAACTGGAGCTCTCCTGGAATTGGAGTTTCAGACAGCTCTCGGCCGCCATGTGGGTGCTGGGGATCGAACCCGGGTCCTCTGCAAGAGCGGTCGGCGCTCTTAACCGCTAGGCCATCTCTCCAGCCCCATAGTAACTGTACTTTTCAAAAGTTCTCAAACTGCTGTTCTATCAAAGGACATATAGGGTTACCAAATTATCATATTAAAGTCTTAATAAAAAGCACTGTCTATTTCTTTAAACATCTAATTCAACAGAAACTCCATTCAAACCTTCTATAAGTACAGGTCTCTCAAGAGACCTTCTATTCCACTGTCCAGATGCATATATATAAATGATGTTCTGGCTTTTTCTTAGGGAAAGAAAAAGAATGAAACTCAGGGTGAAAAAAAGAAACCTACAGAATGGGAGACTTGAAGTGCAGTGTTGTCTTATGGGACATGCTAGGCATTACGGAGCTTGCATGATCTACGCACACCACCAACATTCATTGTCAACGGGTTAGAAACACATGTGCTTCATTTTCCATCTAGACATGGCGAGTTTAAACCCCAAACAGTCCTACCCTACACATATGCTAGTTTCCTTCAAATTAGTCCACCAAAAATACAAATTTTGTGCATCAAAGCAGTGAATACTCTGACAGCCTTGGCCTATAATTGAGAGGAGTAAATGTCCACAATACCTTTTACAGCCAGTCCTACCCACTCTTGGTGGTAGTCAAAGAAAAGGAAGACTTAAATCATCTTCTTCCCCAAGCCACTTAGAGAGGGCATAGTTTTTCACCCACTCTGGTCATTCAAATTATCTAAAAGCTCTTTATGACAATGCACAAGACCAAAATTATATTAACTCTATCTGAATCCCTTAGAAAGGTCTGAATCAGAAATATTTTTTTTACAGCGAGACAGGGTCTCCCTGTAGCCCCAGCTGTCCTGGAACTCACCTTGTAGACTGGGCTGGCCTTGAACTCACAAAGATCCGCCTGTCTCTGCCTCCCAAGTGCTAGGATTAAAGGTGTGCGCCACCACGCCCGGCAAGAAATATTTTCAAAACTTCTACAATGATTTCAATCTACCAGAATGAAAACAACTGCTATGAAGAACAATTTTAAACCAAGGGGGTCTGGGCTTGGTGAAACACCCTTGCAATCCCATCACTCAGGAGGTTGAAGATGAGGCAGGAGGAGCAGTAACTTCAGGTTAGCCTGGGGGCACTCTGCTGTTGCTGCGATAGAAACACTGACCAAAGTGATTTATAGAAAGGTTTATTTAGCTTAAGGTTCCAAAGGGATTAGAGTCCATCATGGCAAGGAGGCATGATGGCAGGAAGTGGCTGGAGGACCACTCACGTCTTCAAGCAGGGACAGGAAACAAAAAGGGCAGCTAGAAATCAGACAAGGCTTAAGAACTCAAGAACTGCCCCACTCACCTGCTTCCTCCAGTAAGGCCACACCTTCTCAGATCTCCCAAAACAACACCACCAACTGGGGACAAAATATCCAAATACACTGGACCATGGAGAAAATCCCAGTCTTTAATTGTGCCTACCCCCAACCTGGAATAGTATTTGCTCCTGAGCAAAGTCTTGTGATGCTGATAACCCCTTAAAATGTATCAGAGATGGAGATCTCCCGAGACCACCTGAAGCACAGGTAGGTAGGTAGGTAGGTAGGAGCTGGGTGCTTCAGCAAGGCAGATTGTTGTTTGATGTAATCTTGTTAATCTAGTTGTCTTTGGCTTAATTGGTTTTTGTGGCTGTGGGGGTGGGCGGAGTTATCCTCCCAGCTGGTATAAAAGGTGGGGTTGTGTGAGTCTTGAGATCGGAGATCTTCCAAGACCACTGGAAGCACAGGTAGGTAGGTAGGTAGGAGCTTGGTGCTTCAGCAAGGCAGATTGTTGTTTGATTTAATCTAGTTAATCTAGTTGTCTTTGGCTTAATTGGCTTTTGTGGCTGGGAGAGCAGAGTTATCCTCCCAGCTGGTATAAAAGGTGGGGTTGTATGAGTATTGAGATCAGAGATCTCCCAAGACCACCTGAAGCACAGGTAAGAGCATCCCCCCACAGCCCCACGCTCCCACACACCCCCACACCCCACACACCCCCACACCCCCACACTGCACACCCCCCACACCCCCTACCCCACCCCCAGCCAACTGGGATCACAAAAGCATCTGAAGTAGGCAAGCAAAGCAAGCCTTCAACACAGTGAAGATACATTTGGGACTCACATTTGAATTCAGGCAAGGAGAAGACCATATGCCAGGAAGGCTAAGAAGAGACAACAAGGGAAAGGTGCTGGATAATCCCACACCAAGCTCTACCAACCCCGTGGAAGATTCCTACAGTGGGATCCCCCTGGGGATAGCCCAGGACACAGATATCAGAAGCACAATCATGAACATACTTAAAGAAGTACAAGATTATAAAGAGCAAATCAAAGAATTAAGAAAAGAGAACAAAGAATTCTATAAGGAAGTGGAAACACTGAAAAGATCCCATGTTGAACAAGATAAGGAAACCAACCATTGAAGCAAAAAGCTACAGGAAGGGATTGAGAAGCTCCAAAAGGAAGTGGAAATACTAAAGAAATCAGAAGAGAAAATGAAAAAGGAAATCAAACACTCATCCAATCAAGAGGAAAGGAATGGAAAAAGCCTCAGAAGCAGAATGGAGGAAGCAGAACAAAGAATATCAGACCTGGAAGATAACATAGAACAACTAAAAACCTCAAGTAAAGATTATGAAAAATTTAAAAATACACAAAAGTGGAACAACCAGGAACTGTGGGACACTATGAAAAGATAAAACCTCCACATCATAGGAATAGAGGAAGGAGCAGAATCCCAAGAGAATAGTAGTAATCATATCTTCAACAGAATAATAGATGAAATTTTCCCCAAACTAAAAAAGGGCAAACCAATACAAATACAAGAAGCACATAGAACTCCAAACAGACATGATCAGAAAAGAAACTCTCCACGCCACATCATAGTTAAAATGCTAGACACCCAAAACAAAGACAAAATCCTTAAAGCCACAAGAGAAAAACAAGTGACCTATAAGGGGAAACCTAACAGAATTACAACTGACTTCTCAGTGCAGAATATGAAAGCAAGAAGAACCTGGAGCAAAGCATTCCCAGTGTTAAAGGACAATAGATGCCAACCCAGGTTACTATACCCAGCAAAAATGTTGATTATAGTTGAAGGAAAGAGAAAATTCTTCCATGACATAAAATGAAAGAATACATGCCTGGAAAACCAACCCTTCAGAGAATACTTGAAGCAATTCAAAGGACAGAAGAAAGAAGCAACCATCCCCAGTCACCTAGAAAGAGAAATCAATAAAAGCATAACTGCAGAAGTAGAAACATAAACCCAAACCACAAATGGATAATAAGGCAAAAGGAAGCAACACAAGCCTATCAGTCATAACCTTAAATATTAATGGACTAAATTCCCCAATCAAAAGACATATACTGGGAGATTGGATTAGGAAACAGAACCCATCTATATGCTGTCTACAAGAAACACATCTTACCTTCAAGGACAGGCACCACCTTAAAGTGAAAGGATGGAAAAAAATATTCCAAGCAAATGGTACCAAAAAGAAAGCAGGTGTGCTGGATAGCTTTAGTGTCAACTTGACACACCTGGGTTGAGGGAGCCTCAATTGGGGAATTGGCTCCATTGGATTGGCCTGTGGCCACATCTGTGGAGTATTGTCTTGATGGCCAAGCAGTGTGGAAGGGCCCAGCCCACAATGAGTGGTGCCACCCTGGGCAGGTGGTTGTGTATGGTATAAGAAGGCCGGCTGGGCATGAGCCAGAAGAGTGAGCAAGCCAGTGACCAGCACTCCTCCATGGCTTGTGCTTCAGCTCCTGCCTCCAGGTTCCTGCCTTGAGTTCCTGCCTTGGGCTCCCTAAGTGATGAACTGTGACCCAGGAGATGTAAGCTGAATAAACCCTTTCCTCCCCAAGTTGGTGTTGGTCAGAGTGTTTTGTCACAGCAATGGAAGACAAACTAGAACAGCAGGTGTTGCTATTTTAATATCAGACAAAATAGATTTCAAAGTAAAAGAAATCAGAAGAAACAAAGAAGGCCATTACATTTTTATAAGGAACAATTACCAAGAGATTTCACAATTATGAATATTTATGCACCAAACTCTGGTGCACCAAACTTTATTAAAGACAATTCTCCAGGATCACAAGTCACACACTAACCCCAGTACACTCATAGTAGGGGACTTCAATACCCCCACTGAGCCCTTTGGACAGGTCAACAGGACAAAGAATAACAGAAGACATCTGAAACTGAACAATATGATACACCAAGTGGACCTCATAGCCTCTACGAAGTATTCCACCCTAATGCAAGAGAATACACTTTCTACTCAGCACCCCATGGAACATTCTCCAAATCGACCACATACTGGGACACAGAAGAACCTCCACAAATAAAAAAGATTGAAATAATTTCATGCATTCTATCAGACCACATCCAATAAAGACTCAACATCAACACCAGGATAAACCCTACTGCCTACAAGAACACATGGAGACTAAACAACACACTCTTGAATATGAATGGGTCAAGGAAGAGATAAAGGAAGAAATAAAAGCATTCCTGGAACTGAATGACAATGACAATACAACACAACAAACCTATGGGATACCTTAAAAGCGTACTAAGAGGGAAGTTTATAGCCCTGAATCCCTACTAGATAAATAAATAAGAGCACAAGTGAATGATCTAACACTACAGCTAAAAGCACTCTAGAGGCAACAACAGATGAACACTAAATGCAAAAAAAAGGAAAAAATAACAAAAATCAGAGCAGAAATCAATGAAATAGAAGCAAAAAAATATTACAAAAAAAAAAAATCAATGAATCCAAAAGTGGTTCTTTGAAAAGAAAATACAAGATAGACAGACCTCTAGCTCAGTTAACCAAAAGAAAGAAGGAACAACTCCAAATCAATATAATCCAAATGAAAAGGGAAATATCACAACATAGAAGGAAAGCTTCAGAAAATCATACGGGAAATACTTCAAAACCTATACTCTACCAAGTTTGAAAACCTAGAAGAAATGGATGAATATCTGAAATCCTGGGAATCACCAAAGCTAACAAGAAGAGATCAACAGCTTAAACAGACCCATAATATATATATATATAATATATGAAGAAATTGAAGATGTAATAAGAAACCTCCCACTAAAAAAAGCCCAGGCCCAGACGGTTTCATGGCAGAATTCTATAAAACATTTCAAAAAGACCTACAACCATTATTACTGATGAAACTGTTTTAGAAGGATACAACAGAGGGAATTCTCCCAAATTCCTTCTATGAAGCCACATACGCTATTACCAAAACCAGGCAAAGATACAACTAAAAAAAGAAAACTATAGACCATCTCCTAATGAACACAGATGCCAAAATTCTAAACAGGATACTGGCAATTCACCTACAGAACTCACATCAAGAAGATGTCCATCATGACCAAGTTGGGTTCATACCAAGATGCAGGGATGGTTCAAACATATGAAAACAAATAAACATCATCAAGCACATAAATGGAATGAAAGACAAAAATCATACCATCATCTCAATTGATGCTGAAAAAGCCTTTGACAAAATCCAGCATCCCTTCATGCTTAAAGTCCCAGATGGAATTGAAATGGAGGGATCATTCCTCAATGTAATCAAAGCCATATGCAGGAAACCCACAGCCAATATCATGCTAAATGGGGAAATGACAGAAACATTTCTTTCAAAGGTAGGAACTCAGCAAGGCTCCCCCCTGTCACCACTCCTCTTCAATATAGTGCTTGAAACACTTGCTGGAGCAATAAGGTAAGAAAAGGAATTAAAGGAGTTATAATTGGAAAAGAGGAAGTCAAGCTATCCCTATTGCTGATGGTATGATTTTTACTTAAGGGGATGCTAAAAAACTCCACAAGAAAACTCCCAGAAAATCGATTAACAGCTTCAGCAAAGTGGCAGGATACAAAATTAGCCTAAAAAATTCAGTGGCCTTTCTTACACCAACAAGCAAGTGAGAAGGGATTCAAGGAGAACCTTCCACTCACATAGCTCAAAAACAATAAAATACCTAGGAACAAACCTAACCAAAGACACCAAAGATCTCTACAACAAAAATTTAAACCCTTAAAGAAAGAAATTGAAGAAGACATCAGAAGATGGAAAAACCTCCCATGTTCATGGATTGGGAAAATACATTGTAAAATGTCTCATTCTACCCAAACTCTTGTATAGATTTAACACAATCCCCAATTAAAATCCCCAGATTTTCTTCACAGGCTTGGAAAAAAAAGTCCTTAAATTCATCTGGAAAAACAAAAGACCCCAAATAGCCAAAACAACCCTGAGTGAAAAGAGCTACACAGGGGGGATCTCTGTACCAGACTTCAAACTATATTACAGGGCTATAGTCATAAAAACAGCCGGTACTGGCACAAAAAACAGACCTGTTGGACCAATGGAACAAAACCGAAGATCCAAACTTGAGCACATATAATTTCAGTCTTTCTATTTGACAAGGGGGCCAAGAAGACACAATGGAGAAAAGACAGCATCTTCAGCAGTGGTGTTGGCAAAACTGGATCACTTGTAGAAAGAATGAAATTAAACCCCTACCTCTCGCCCTGTACAAAAGCAACTCCAAGATCCAGATAATAGAAATCAAAGACCTCAAGTGGAAACCCCAACCTCGAAGATGATAGAAGAAAAGTTGGCAGCAACTACAAACATAGCGTAGGAAAAGACTTCCTAAAATCAGACAGCAGGACTGCACGAGAGTTAAGGTCGACAATTTACAAATGGGACCTCATTAAACTCAAAAGCTTCTGTACATCGAAAGAAACAATCAAGGAAGTGAAGAGAAAATCCCACAGAGTGGGGGGAACCTTCACCCCAAGAACATCTGACAAAGCATTGATTTCCAGAATATATAAACTACTCAAAAAACAAAGAAGAAAGAAAACAAATGACCCACTCAATAGATGGGCAAAGAGCTGAACAGAGACTTCAAGTGAGGAATTAGAGATGGCTGGGAAACACCTTAAGAAGTGTTCAACATCACTAATCATTAAGGAAATGCAAATCAAAACCACTTTAAGATATCATCTTACTCCAATAAGACTGGCTAGGATCAAGAAAACAAATGATACCAAGTGCTGTAGAGGTTGTGGGGAAAGGGGAACACTCATCCACTGCTGGTGGGAATGTAAACTCATGCAGCCACTATGGAAAGCAGTGTGGAGAACCCTTGGAAGACTTGGAATGAACTTGCCACCTGACCCAGCCATACCACTCCTAGGCATGTACCCTCAAGACTCACCCCACCGCAGAGATACGTGCACAGCCATGTTTATTGCAGCTGTCCTCACAATAGCAAGGAGCTGGAACCAACCCAAATGCCCCTCAACTAATGAGTGGATAGAGAAAATGTGGTACATCTACACAATAGAGTTCTATGCAGCAGTAAAGAAAGATGATATCATGAGCTTTGCAGGAAAATGGCTGGAGCTAGACGACATCATGCTGAGTGAAGTAACACGTCTCAGAAAAACAAACGATGAATGGTATCCCACATCTGTGGATGCTAGTGCCAATTACCTAGTTGTAAGTATTTCTTGTGCACGGCCCCTTGAGCTTGAGCTGTTGTCCAAGCAGTTGGGAGTGATGCATATTGGAAACAACAACAACCACAGCAGCAACAACAACAACAGAAAGGACTGCATCAAAGAACTGACTGAAACAGTGAACTTCTGCTCAAAACAGTCAACTTCCACATGGAGAATATCGAGAAAGACTGAGAAAGAGATGAAAAGCATGTTTGGCATAATACAAGAGCTCTGGTGGGGTGGGGGGATAGGGTGGGGGACACGGGTCTAGATTTGATAATCTTGTACAAAATATTTATTTAAAAAATGCATCAGAGAGCCTCATACAAACAACTGTGTGCTTCACGATGCCAGTAGTGTTGATGTTGAAAAGTTCCAAAGTAAAAAAGGAGTTACTGGTAGAAAGAGCCTCTCTTTCTGACTCTTCCTTCTTTTATGAGAATATGTTACCTTAGCCACTGGGACAGAGTTGAACAACATCTTTCCTTCCATTAGACAAGTTCCCTTTAGAAGAGCTTTAGCCTCACAGGCTAGAATGCCAGGGTTTAAGTCCATCTCTCACTCTGTAACCAACAATATGTGCCTTTGGAAGTAAAACCAAATAATTTTATTGCTTACTAAAATTATTTGAGGTATTTATAATGTCAGGGGGTGAAGTATCCATAAGGGTTTCTGGTTATGAAAATCACCTCCATCTGGAGGTCAACAACAGACAGAGCTGTTGCTAAAAGGACCTGGATCATCCCAGATATCCATGACTGAGCCAAAAGAGTTACCTGTTAAAAAGCAAGGATCTAACAGTTGGTGTCTGGAAACAAAATTTCCTTGTGAAAGGAAACACTTTCACTTCCTAAGGAAGTTCAACTCAACATTGGATTTGAACAAAATTGAATGATTAATATCCTCATTTCCAATTGCTGAAGCTGTCAGTTTTGTATATTTATAGCCTGGAGTGGCTATCCATAATTTCCCTAATTAGAAATCTATAATATATCAAACAACTTGACTAAGTGGACAAATGTCATAATATTTAGATATGTTAAGTGCTTGGTCTGCTTCTTTTTTGATGTAAGTAAGCTGGAAAAACTAATAATAATTTCCAAAGAAGCAAATCAAACCACTTATGAAGATTTTGGTTCTGAGGTTGTGTGCCACTCTGTGTGCATTCATTTGTATTGTTTTGCTTTTGTTGTTTTCTAAGCAGCCATAACAAATGATTATGTAAACTTAGGTAGTTTTACCTGAGCAAATATTTATAATATACCTTTCCATTCTAGTTGGAGATTACCCAATAGTTTTAACTGTCTTAAAGGCAACTGTGGTATATAAAGTTCAACTACTTCATCCTCTTGAGTTTATAACTGAACATAGAAGACAACTTAAAGATGTTCAAGTTACAGTCCACTAAGACAGCAGTCTTTTCACAGATGATCCCTCGGCCTGCAAGAGTGTGGTTTTTACAGATGATCCCTCAGCCTTCAAGAGTATGGTTTTAAAGAAAGCACATCTTCATAGGGAAACAATACCCTGCCAGCATGTCTCACTTCTACTTCAGTTTGCAATAATTCAAACAATATTCCCACTTGCTCTTTGTCCATGGAAAAATATGCAAGGGCTCCATCCACCACATTTCTATTTCACCCTAACCTCCAACAGAACGGCTCTGGAAATGAGTCAGCAAATCTGCAATTTGGGATTAATTTTGTGGTGGTTCTTATCTGTTTATACACCAATGACTAAAACAAATTGTGTTCGGATTTAAAAGTATGGAAAAGCATGCCTTACCATCCATATCAAAAATTAATTTGTAATGGCAGAATAAATACAAGCTACCAATGCCCAAGTTTACAGGCTGGTGATCCGCAAACATCTCATTGTGCCACTTCATTTTTCAATTAATTACTGAAATAAATATGCAATGTAAATATGCTGGAAATGTACTCTGGCAAGAATATCAACTCTCAGCAGACTTAGCACTTAAGAATGAAAACTTTTAAAATAGAGGCAAGAATTGAATTTTGTATATTTTTAATACTGTAGCTGTTATTTCAGATTTATAACATTATATTGTGAAATTTTAAGGAACATTTGCCTTGTTTACTAAGCCTACCTGAATATAAGGCATTATGTAATACCATCTTTAGCTAAAGAAATCTTTTAAAACATTTGACAAAATTCAGCATCTTTTCAAAAAATCAAAGCCAACACATTAAATACAGAAGGAATGTAGCTCAGTTCGTAAGAGTCAACATGACAAACCCGTGGCTCATCCCATTCTCAATGTTGAAAACCTGAACATTATCCTCTATAATGCTCCCTGCCCTCAACACTTATTTAACTGGAAGTCCTTGACAGAGCAATATGTAAGTGATGGCAGTAAAAGGTATCCTAATAGGAAAGGAAGAAGTCAGAATGCCTGGATTTTCCTGATAACATTATTTTAAATGGAAAAAACAAAATCTAAATTCTTGACAAAAAGGGAGTGGAGATATGGCTCAGCAGTTAAGAGCACTTGCTGCTCCCACAGAAGGCCTGGGTTCAATTCCCAGTACCCAGATGTCAGTGCAGAGCCATCTGTAACTCCAGTTCCAGGAGATCCGACATCCTTTTCTGGCCTCCTGAGACACTGTATACATATGGTACACTTAAATAAATGTAGGCAACACAATCATAAACTGAAAATAAAAATAATAAATTCTTTAAAAAAAATTCTGTTAGAGTGTGTATCCCTGGATAGGACTCCTATGTTAAACCTCTCCTGCCCAAGCTCAGGAATCACTGAGAAAGAAGTGGAGGTTTCAGAAGATTGTAAGAGCTAGGGCTGGTTCATGAACATATGGAAGCAGAGGTGTTCATGCCACAAGAAGCTTGCACATATGTGGCAATGGTGGGTTCAAGCACAGGATCCATGCCAACTCAATCAAAAAGGGTCCAGAGTGCAGCAAGAGAAATGAGTGCAGGCTGGCTCTAGTCTAGGAACTACTGGGGACTGACTACTACTGGATGAGAGAGAGTAGGCCTTACGATCTCTAGCTAGGCTGACTAGAGACTCCAGTGCATGAATTCGCACTGTAGGAGGACATCTGGAACAAATGCTTGGATAGAACTTAACATGTACAGTGGAATACATGAGTTCTGGTGGGGAATTAGGAGGGCATGGAAGGGGGAGGGGTTGTAAATATGATTGAGAGCTATTGTATGAAATGTACAAAAGTTCAATAATTTTTTAATATGTTCCTGATGATAAAATTAGGTAAAGTTACAGGACATAAACTCAATGTTCCAAAATAAGTAACATTTCTATCTACCAATAATGAGCTGTTCAACAAAGAAACTAAGAAAACAATCTCACAGTAGCAAGAACAATGAAAAAGCTAAAACTTTAAAAAAATAAAGTTAACCAAGGAGGGGCCGTTGAGATAGTTCAATGGGTATGAGTCCTTGCTGTATAAGCAGGAAGACTTAAGTTCAAATCCCCAGCATCCACATAAAAAAGGCAGGACTGGCCCCATATACGGCAATAAGCCCAGCACTACAGGTGGCAGAGACAGGAAGATCTCTGGGGTTTCCTGGCCACCAGTCTAGCTCCAAGTTCATGGGAGACCCTGTCTCAAGGGAGTAAGTTGATAAAGGATGGAGCAAGACACCTGGTGTTCTCCTGTTCACACACATCATACACTACACACATATAACATAGGTGTACACACACACACACACACACACACACAATTAATCAGTGGGGTAAAGGCCTGAATACTGAAAACTATAAAATATTGATGAAAGAAATTAAAGAAAACTAGAGATAAAATGAAAGAAATTCTATATACATGGATTGGAAGAATTAACTGTGACTCGACCCTAAGCTGTCCAAACATTCAATGTAATTCTTATCAAAATACAAATATTCTTTTTCACAGAAATGATTTTTTTAACTTTAATTAAAATGGACATATAAAGACCTTAGATATTCCAAACAATATTAAAGAAAAAGAAGACATCCTGCTGGGCTTGGTGGCACACGCGTTTAATCCTAGCACTCTCGAGGTAGAGGCAGATCTTTGTAAATTCAAGGCCAGCCTAGTCTACATAGTGAGTTCCAGGACAGCTGGGGCTACAGGGAGACCCTGTCTCGAAAAGACCAAAAAGAAAAAAGAAAAAGATAAAGAACAGAGTGGGAGGCATCACGCTCAATTTCAAAGCATATTATAAAATGATTATACTAAAAACAGTACAGTACAGTAATAAAAGATGCAATGAAGAATAGAACAGGATAGGAAATTCCAAAAATATACCACATAGTTATTTCTAACAAAGGTTCCAGAATCTCACAATGGGATAGGAAAGCCTTTGCTACAAATGATTAAAAAAATAAAACTGGATATTCACATACAAAAGACTGAAACTTGACCTTTATCTTATGCTAAACACAAAACTCATCATAGAGCATCAAAATGGATCAAAGATTTGAGTACAAGATGTGAAATTATAAAACTACTAGGAAAAAAAAAACAACAAAGAATGCAAGTTCCATGGCATTAGTCAGGGCTGTGATTTTTCTGGATAACGCCCCCAAAACATAGGCAAAAAATTAAAAATAGAAAAATGGTACTACAACAAAGTAGAAAGCGTCTACCCAGCAGAGGAAATGACTGACAAGGGGAAGAGAGGACAACCCACGGAATGGAAGGACAAAGCTATAAACAATACCTTTGACAAAGGGTTGTTATCCAAAGTATATAAGGCACTAGCTTGGTTCAATACAAAAAAAAAAAACAAAAACAAAAACAAAAAACAGATTAAAAATAGGGAAAGGACCTTGTGGTGGCTATAGCTGGCAACTTGACAAAGTCTGGAATCACCTGGGACACTGGTCTCTGAGCATGCTCATAAGGGAGTATCTTCATTGCCTTCCTTGAGGTGGGAAGGCCACCCACTGTGAACAGCACCCTTCCCTGGCTGGCATCCTGGACTATATAAATGCAGAACAGAGAACAGGAGCTTAGCAGCTTCCATGCATTCGCTGATCTCTGGTGTTTGTGGATGTGTAGTGCCCAGCTGCTCCAGGCTCCTGCTGCCTTGATTCCCCACTAACACGATGAACAATGATCTGAACTTGATCTAGAAAAACCTGTGATATAAATTAACTCTTTATCCCTTAAGTTGCTTTTGTCAGAGTATTTTATCACAGCAACCACAGCAATGAGTATTTTGTCACAGCAACAGCAAAAGAAACTAAGGACCTGAACAAATACTTCCCCAAAGATATGTAGTCAACAGATACATGAATGTGGTAAGCTCTATTCATCTTTTAAAAAAAATAAAAACCACAATTATATGTCATCCTACAGCTGTTAGAATGACTTTCATCAGAAAGTGGGAAGATAACTGTTGAAAAGATGCAGAGAAAGGGGACGGGTTTCTTTAGAGAACATTAAAAATGGGATGGAGTTTCCATTTGTTGCAAAAGAAGCTTCTTTAATGAGTGGTGAATGGTATACTTGTCTGTAAACATAAGGGTTTCTATTTAGCATACAGTAAAAATTACATTTGTGGAACAAAACTGAAGATTCAAACTTCAGCACATGCAATTTCAGCCCCCTCATTTGACAAAGGGGCCAAGAAGACTCAATGGAGGAAAGACAGTATGATTACCACTTGTAGAAGAATAAAACTGAACCCTTACCTTTCACCCTGTACAAAAATCAACTCCAAATGAATCAAAGACCTCAATGTGGAGCCTGAAACTCTGAAAATGATAGAAGAAAACCTACAAAACATAGGTGTAGGAAAAGACTTTCTAAATCAGTCAGCAATTGCACAGGAAATAAGATCAACAATTTATAAGTAGGACCACATTAAACTAAAAAGCTTCCTACAGCAAAAGAAACAATCAAAGAAGTGAAGAGAAAACCCACAGAATGGGAGGAAACATTCACCAGTGACACATCTGACAGAGGTTTAACATCAAGATTATATAAATTATTCAAAAAACAAAGGAGCCAGAAAACAAATGACCCACTCAAAAGATGGAGTAAAGAGCTGAACATAGACTTCACAAATGAAGAAGTAAAGATGGCTGAGAAACATCCTAAAAAGTGTTCAACATCACTAGTAAGTAAGAAAATGCAAATTAAAACCACTTTAAGATTTCATTTTAACCTGGTAAGACTGGCTATGATCAAGAAAACAAATGATACCAAATGCTGGAGAGGTTGTGGGGAAAGGGGAACACTCATTCACTGCTGGTGGGAATGCAAACTCGTGCAACCCCTATGGAAAGCAGTGTGAAGACCTCTTAAAAGATTCAAAATTAACCTACCACTTGTCCTGGACATACCACTCCTGGGTATATACCCAAAAGATTCATTCTATTGCAGAGATACATGCACACCATGTTTATTGCAGCTCTTTTCACAATAGTGAAGAGCTGGAAGCAACCCAAGTATCCCTCAAGTGATGAGTGGATAATGAAAATGTGGTACATCTACACAATGGAGTTCTATGCATTGGTAAAGAAAGACAACATCATGAAATTTGCAGGTAAATGGATGGAACTGGAAGCCACTATGCTAAGTGAAGTAATGCAGTCCCAGAAAAACAATGTGTGGTGTCCCTCATTTGTGGATCCTAGCACCAAATCCTTATATGTAAGTCAAGCTGGGTAATAGTTCAGTAAAAGTATCACATTGACTGATGCTACTATAGATATAGCTTGAAGTTTGTCTCTATTTCCCTAAGTTCTAAGACTTATGAGGAAGAGTAAATCTCTTCTTTAAAAGTACATTAATGGATGGGCTGGAGAGATGGCCTAGCGGTTAAAAGCACCGACCGCTCTTACAGAGGACCCAGGTTCGATCCCCAGCACCCACATGGCGGCTGAGAACTGTCTGAAGCTCCAATTCCAGGAGAACTCCAGTTCCAGGGGAATCCGAGACCCTCTTCTGACCTCGGCGGCATTGCATGACACGGGTGCACAGACTTGCATGCAGACAGTACATTCATACACATACAGAAAAATAAATAAATAAATAAAAGTACATTAATGGGCCGGGCGTGGTGGCGCACGCCTTTAATCCTAGCACTTGGGAGGCAGAGGCAGGCGGATCTTTGTGAGTTCAAGGCCAGCCTGGTCTACAGAGTGAGTTCCAGGACAGCTGGGACTAGCGGTTAAGAGCGCCGACTTCTCTTGCAGAGGACCTGGGTTCGATCCCCAGCACCCACATGGTGGCTGAAAACCGTTTTTAACTCCAGTTCCAGGGGAATCCAATGCCCTCTTCTGACCTCTGTGGCATTGCACAACACAGGTGCACCAACCTACATGCAGACAGTACATTCATACACATAAGAAATAATAAATTAAAAATTTAAAAAGTACATTAAAACATACCTCAACTTGTTATGTAAGTTAGGAATGGAAAGTTATATTTATTTTTACCTGCATGCAACATTACTGTTAAAATGTGAATCCCAAACGTGTTTTGGAATTAACCTTTAGTTTATTTTCAGACTCTGCCATTTTGGTCTATGTGTGATGTGTATACATGCGTATTTTGGAGTAATATAAAATTAAAGGGAAAAACAACAACAAAAGACTTGTTCAAAAACTGACCAAAACAGTAAACTTCTACATCAAAAAAGTTAAATAAGACTAAGAAAAAGATGCAAGACAATATTTACCATGTATGGCAGAATGCATGTGCTCTGGTGGGGGGTGGAGTATGGATGGGGAAACTGGTCTAAACTGGATTGGGAAAGGTTGTATGAAATGCACAAAAGCTCAATAAATTTTTTCAAAATAAATTATATTTGTCTAGGGATATGACAGATATAGGGTTATCTCTCAGATCTATGACCTTGCCAGTCATGTGAATTTGGCTATGTTTAATCCAATAAAAGATATATATGTATACTGAAAAAAATGGTATGGAGTTTCCTCATTAAACTAAATGACCCAGAAGTCCAACTTATGAATACATTTACAAAGGAACTCAAATCACTAGGTAGAAAAGATATCTGTGCTCTCATATATATTACAGCAATAGTCACAATAACCAAGGAATGGATCAACCTAAGTGGCTATCAATAAATGACTACATAAAGAAAATGTGATGTGTGTATATATGTATGTGTGTGTATTTACCTATATAATCCTATTCAGTCATACAAAAAGAAGAAAACAGTTATTTACAACAACCTTCATGAAACTGGGTAACATTCAGGCACAAAAAGACAAATGCCACATGATTGCGCTTATGCATAGACTCTAATAAAGTTGACCTATAGAAGTAGAGAACAGAGTAACGAATTACTAGAGGCTGGGTAGTGAGAACAGAAGGAATGAGCAGTTGTTGATCAAAGAACATAAAGTTTCAGACAGAAAAGATACGTTCAAGATCTATTGTACAGAAGGGTGACTTTAGTCATTAATAATTAATTATGCATCTCAAAATAACTACAAAAGAATACTTCAAATGTCTAACCATAAAAAGTGTTTGGTAAGCTTAGTGAGATAAATGTTAATTAATTTGATTTAGCTATACCACATCATATGAAAAGATCAGCACATCACATTTTACCCAATAAACATATAGAATAGTAATTTGGTAATAAAATAACATTAAGAAACAATAAAATAAAAAATAGAGTTCCTTATTCTAGGAATTATTTCATAAGTGAACCACTTGTTCCTCGCTATTTTCTTTTTATGAAGTTTCCTTCAGCCAGGCATAGTGGTGCATGCCTTTAATCCCAGCACTCAGGAGGCAGAAGGAGGCGGATCTCTGTGAGTTCAAGTCCAGCCTAGTCTACATAGGCCAGCTGGGACCAGCTGGGACCCTGTCTCAAAAATACCAAAAACAAAAAACAAAACAAAACAAAAAAACCCTTTCCTTCAAATAGTGCACAGTTACTTCTGAGCCTCACTGAAAGTAATCAAGAAATGGAAAAGTCATGAATTTTACCTTCCCACTAACCACCTGGGCCCCTGAAGAGAAGCACTGTAACCAATGACCCACCTCATAACTTGCAGCAAACAAACTGTCTTTTTAAATGGCTCTGAGCTCTCGTTGGAGCTGTGGAGCCAAGGCTGCCCACAGCAATCAGTGACATCTGCTGCCACTCTAGGCAACAGTGAGTCCAGACTCAGTCTGACCTCACCACAACAGGGGACGGGCCTCTCCCTATCACCTCCCAACAGGAACGACAAAGAAACCAGCAGCTTCCTATGTTCCCAGTCCCTTTCTGGTTCTCTTTTTGCCCAAACGAACACTGGCTGCCTCGGAAGGCAAGCTTCCAGAGTCAATTTTCAGCACTATGAGAGAAGGATTAGGTTGAAATGGAATCCAACAGGTAAATCCCCAAGTACAATATTGAAAATTTATCCCTTTGTGTCACTGCTAAAAACTGGCAGCCACCTCCACGCCTCCTTGGAGCTGCCTGCCCATACAGTCCATAGTAGCTTTCAAACAGAATGGTAAACCTCAAATACTGCAAATGGAAAACCCACAGTTTATAAAAAACCCAATCACGTCCACTCAAACTCAACCATAGATATTATAAAAGAACTGTTGGGGGACTCGGGCTGTTTGTTGGGTGCATTTGTTTGTTTGTTTGTTTTAACAAATGATTTTTTTTCCCAAGTTCAAAAGTGATTCGAGAATCAAGATTCGGAGAATTAATCCTCTTCCAAAAGGTTTAAAAGGTCAAGTTTAGTCTGCCTCAGCAAATACAGTGTTGGCTAGGCTTTGGAGCCTCCAACCCAGCATGCACATTTTAAAGAGGAGCATTAAATGACCCAGAAAGATGTCTCCTGTGGTGTAAGTGCATCCTATTCAGAGTCTATGTTGAGACTTTGGTAAGCGAGGTGGTAGGTCACAGATTCTTGCTACTACCCACGACCCAATGGGAAAAAGTCTCAAGATAAAGGGACACTTAAGAACCCGAGCAAACCCCAGGAAGTCTGTTGAGGAACTTGAAATTTCATTGTTGGCTTTTAAATTTGCCTCCTTTCCTAGACACAAACTATTAACTGGATTTCAAAATCATTTGGAAGCCATTTCACAAGTGATCCCTGGTAGGAAACAGCATACAACTAGGAAAACGTTCAAGGTGAAAGTCAAATCCCAATACAGAACATGTTTCACCCTGGCAACTCAGCAGCCCAAGAACTCACTGCTTGCTTCTTTCTGCCCTAACCCCTCAGGCCCAAGCTCCTTCAGGCTAACTTGGCTGATAACTGTATGAGATAAAACAACTGAGGTCGAGACAACATGCACACTATTTTAGGGCAAATATCAGGTCTCCTTACCCACCCCATAGCCAGCACTCGCTCTAATACTGCTGGAAAGGCCCTCCTCCTTCATAACAGTCTGCTGAGTTGCCTGGCCAAAGCAGCTCCCCAGCACATAGTGACCCACCGTTCATGCCACTGTAGACGTTCCGGTGATGGGGTGAGGCGTCCTCTTGCGCCTGCCGTCTGAGGGTGCCCTCCCTGCTGCCCCCGCCGCTGCTGCCTCCACCTCCTCCTCCATGTTTGTGGTCGGGGCTGGCCCCGTAATGCTGTTTGAGATGCTCAGGGCTGGTGCCCCTGGCTCTGGGAAGGTGCTCCAAGCTCCCTCCCAGGGCGTGTTTCTGAAGATGCTCTGGGCTTCCTCCGCTGTGCCTGGCGTGCTCTGGGCTACCCCCTGGCCTGTGCTTCTGGAAATGTTCGGGGCTCCCACTCAGCACGTGTTTGGGCAGCATTTCTGGGCTGCTCCCCGGATGCGGGTGCCTCTGCTGCTCTGGGCTGCCCTTGCACAAAGGCTTGTGGTGCTCAGGGCTGGGTCCTTTCAGGGCCTTGGGGTGATCTGGGGTCCCAGAAGCCCTGGGTTTCTGTAGATGTTCCGGGCTGGTGCTCCTGTGTTTGGGGTGCTCCGGGCTGCCCTCGCCCCTGGGCTTCTGCAGGTGCTCAGGGCTACCCCCGCTCGCGTGGTGCTTGTGGTGGTCTGGGCTATCGGTGCTGCCTGTGCTGGAGGTGCTGCTGCCGTCGCCCACATCCCGCACATAGGGCGCAGTGGAGGCCACCAGCTGGCACAGGCTGGCCTGGCTGTCGATGGAGCAGCGGCTGCCGGCACATCCCGTGCCTTTCTCCTCATCCAGCAGCACGCAGAGCTCCTTGAGCTCCATGTTCTCCTTCACCACCTCCTCCTGCTTCACCTCCAGCTCCTTCAGCTTCTGCAGGTACAAGGCCACTTCCTTGTGCATCACTCCGGCCGTGTAGCGGCCCAATCTCTGCCACTCCCGGGACACTCTCTTGCCTTTCTGCCGGTCGTCATCCAGGAAGCAGCAGAGGTCCCTCAGCTCCTGGTTGTCCTCCTGGAGTTTCTGGTTAATATCCTGAAAAGAGAGACAGCCACTCAAGGGAGGCAGACACAGGTGGTGGCCGCAGGCCCAGCCTTCCCCTAGGGAAGGTGCCTGGAACTGGGGCATTGAGGACAGTGTTGGGTGAGAGGCCACAGAACATTCAAGGAGTGCAGCTACGCATGAAAGTTAAATAGGTATAGCCGGGCGTGGTGGTGCACGCCTTTAATCCTAGCACTTGGGAGGCAGAGGCAGGCAGATCTTTGTGAGTTCAAGGCCAGCCTGGTCTACAGAGTGAGTTCCAGGACAGCTGGGGCTACAGGGAGACCCTGTCTCAAAAAACAAAAGCAAACAACCACAAAAAAAAAAAAAAAAGAAGAAGAAAGTTAAATAGGTATTAATTATGCTCCCAGTAGGATATGCAGCTTGCATTCTTTTTTCCACTTTTTCACAAGAGTATTTAGAGGATGATAATGATTCTTTTACAGGGGATACTCAGCCTCACAAGGTTTCACTTGTTCAGAATTTTGGGAGTAGCCAGTTAATATACAGGAAACTTAGTCAGGGACAAGGCTTCCCTGCCCCCGTAAAGAAGTAACAATGGGGGCTGGAGGGATGGCCTATTGGTTAAAAGTGCGGACGACCGCTCTTGCAGAGGACCCGGATTCAATCCCCAGCACCCACATGGCAGCTGAGAACCATCTTTGGCTCCAGTTCCAGGGGAATCGGACACCCTCTTCTCTCCTCTGTGGCATTACAGGACATGGGTGCACCAACCTACATGCAGACAGTACATTCATACACATAAAAAATAAATAAATAAATTTTTTAAAAAAAGAAGTAACAATGGAGCTGGAGACATGGCTCAGCAGTTAAGAGCACTGGCTGCTCTTACAGACAACCCAGGTTCCATTCCCAGCACCCACATGGTGGCTAACAACCATCTTTAATGCCTGTTCCAGGGAAATTCATCAACCTCTTCTGACCTCTCCAAGCATTGAATGACATGGATGCACCTATCTACATGCAGCCAATATACTCATGCACACAAAATAAAAATAATTAAAATATTGTGAAGAAATAATGATGGCCAACATGGCTGCTCACACTGGTAATTCCAGCATCCAGCAGGAGGAGGTTGAGGAAGGATACCCCCTAGAAGTTCAAGGCCAACCCGAGCAACAGAGAGAGTTGTAGGCCAGTCTGGGCTATAGAATGAGACCTTTATCAGAGAGAAAGCGAAAGAGAGAGAGAGAGAAGGGAGGGAGGGAGGGAGGGAGGGAGGGAGGGAGGGAGGGAGGGAGAGAAAGAGAAAAGAAGTAAGGAAAGTTTGCTTGTGACATTTTGTGACATTCATAGAAGCTCTGAAGCAGGAGAGCTTTCAACAAAGCTAGCAAATCATTGCTTAAGGTTTTCAGAGCAGCGAGGGATGACACACCCCAAACCACCACCAGGACCACCCAGGGAAAAGCACAACTGCCTCCTAGTGGCATTTCAGTCCTGCATATCCACCGTTGCTGGCCACACCCACCAGGATTTCACCCAGGCAGCTCACATTTAAACCACACTGAGCTGCTGATATTCTAAAGCTCTTTCCCACATTGCTCTCCTTAGCAAACTCCACCTGCAGCTGCCCTTCTGCTCTTTACAGGAACCCAGGGAGATCCCCGGCTTCTCCTCCCTCACCTTCCGAGAAGTCTGAGTGTGGGATAAATTATCTCTTCTTTGAAATGGGCTAAGACTGCAGCCCAGCTGTGCAGTGAGTTTCCCCACAGTGCTAACACCCATGCTATGATGCTGGTTTTCCCATGGAAGGTGCAGGAGACTTGGGAATTCTGGGACTTTCAAAGGGGTGGAGACATATAAAAGGCCCACCACATGAGGCTGGGCTGGCTGGCACTGACTCTCTCTCTCTCTCTCTCTCTCTCTCTCTCTCTCTCTCTCTCAGTCACTGGGGGCAGAGATCACCAAGTCTATGTGGGGACTTTGGACTTACATGGGAGGAAGGGAGCTGCTACTCAGTATGTAAGTTACTTCCATTCACTTTGTAGGCAAGTGAGTAAACTGGTTAGACTTCCCTGAACTGTGGTTCAGAGAGCCTTTCTTGTGGGTCTTGGGAACCCAGGGGTGGGAGGAAGCAAGATGCCACGTGTGTGGGCATCTCCCAGGTGGAATCTTAATTACACTGAGCCAGATGAGTCTTTAGAACTTGGATATCCAAACTTAATCTTCCTACTCCTATGTTAAAAAACACTTTAGTAGCTTCCTATTTCTCTTAGGATTTATATAGTGTGAAATCTCTCAAGCCTCACAAGGTTTCAAATGCTCTGTTTATTTCTCCAGCATGAATGAATGATTCGTTCTGGGTGAAATTAAGAAGTGAAAGTGAAGATTCCAGAAAGAGATAGTACAAGTGCAAAATCTCTAAAACAACGGGCACCAGTTAGGAGACCCCAAGCCTGGTTCAGGCGGAAGAGGATGCTAGCGGCTTGGATACATGAAGGTAGCAGAGAAGGTGTCCACCACACACAGAAAACCGATCCTGATCCCTCCAGGCCTTCTCCTCTTTCCTCTCAATGCTTTCCACGTTTCCCACACAACTTTCGAGCCTCATTCTATACCACTCACCCACCAGCACCGTTCTACCAAGGTCCACATCAATCTAAAGAAGGCTCTTATCTTAGCCTAGGGATGTGTCAACCTTGGGGTTTTCTCTCCAGTTGTGTGCATCTGGTTTACAGTACCACGCATGAGTTTCCTCCCACTGAGTGGACTTTAAGTTCAGTTAGTTAACTACTGATTGCCCCCAGGATAAAAGGGCCACTGCTGCACTTATGTTGCATGCGGTGCTGGTCACTGACATGGAAGAACTGGCCTTCATTAAGAGAGGGACTCTGGATAGGCTGACTAGAGCTCAGAGGATGAACTGGCACTGGAGAGTAATTTGGCACAATAGACCCCAAAACAAATGACAGAATGTATGAACTCCAGGGGTGAGGGTGCCCTGTGGGGGTGCCAGTGGAGAATCGGGTATAAGGGCAATCAATACTGTTTGAAAAATTATGTATGGAATACACAAAAAACTGAATAGAAAATTATAATAATAAAAAAGAAGGTCTGCTTCTTCTCCTTTAGACATCTCTTGTACTGATTATAAGGTGGCCACTTGTGCATGTGCCTGCTAGCTCATCTCCAGTGCCACAAAGACCTAATTTATTCCATTCCTCTGTGTATCCACAACACAGCACCCCCACATAGACACCTGAAACTTGTTCACCACCCTTTTTCAATTCATACATAGAGCAAAACCATCACCATGGTTTGACATGGAAGAAATGGGGGTTAGCCTTAGAGAGGCGACCTAAAGCTTCCCCTACTTTACAAAATCTGATAAGCCCTGGACTTGCAACTCCATCACCCAATCCAGAACAACATTCCCCTTGACACTGACTAGAAAATAAGCCTTAAACCATCTGTTAACCATGGCCTGTACTTCCGACAGTTGGAAGGCTAGAGGTGGAAGGCAATTTTGAAGGCAGAGGAAGAAGCTGGGGCATCTTGTTCCACTACGGCTCACTCTGTACCACCAGCAGCAATTCTGCTCCATTATACCAATGCTTGCCTCTTCTGTTTGCCTATTGTGGCTGTGTTATGGCTTTACCTATGCCACCTACCTTCTCCATGTGCCCTCAGTCCCTGCCTTCATCTATATGAAGGCAAATATAGCCATACTATATTTTCTCTTACTAACTCTGATCCAAGGACTCACCCATCAGACTGGTCTTCAAGAAACACTTTCTGCATGTTCAGCTCCTCCTGACTATGTTGGAGGAGCCAAACAAAGGCCAAGACTCCCTTTGTACCTGATTGTGTCAATGTATTCCAACCAGAAAATCTCTTCACCCCAGAATGAACTTACACAAAATGAGAAGTGTCCCCTAGCACCAGGGCATGAGCCATGAATGAGGTGACTCTCCTACCTGATGCCTAATGCCTTTGACACACTTGAGCACTCAGTGGACATCAGCTTCTCTCATGTATGAGCTGGCAATGTGGAAAGCAAATGTTTGATGTCTCTATGTCATCTATGGATGAGACATCAGTTCCTTAAAACCCTAGGCCTATGGTACACACAAGCTACGGCTCTAGCTACTAAGAAAGGTTTTCCTACTGTCAGCTAGCCCCTGCGATGTTAGGTTCTACAGTAGTAAGTCGATAAAGTATCCCTTAATGTTGCTGCTTTAGGAGGAAATCAAAGACTTCGGATATCCAGAGAAAATAATGCTAAACAAAATTAACCTTGTTAAACTTCAAAATTTATTCAAAGTTTAGTTCCATCCTGGAATTTGACTGGAAGTTCAAGCCATATTCTTAATCTGAATGAGTTTGCATCTAAAAACGCCTGGATTTGTCTGCTGTAGCTACTCATATTTAACCAGAATTGTGATACAAGACAGTGTAGTACCAGTCTCACGGGCTTTTCCTTAGGAAGTCAGTATTTCAGAGGGGGAGGGCACACTTATCACAGTTCCTTCCTATCATTAATTTTCTTGGAAATACTCTTTCTCTCCAATTCTGAGCTATTTTCTTCACCCTCTGGTGAACAGCTAAGCAGCCAGCTTGAATTAATAACCTTGTGAGCCAGCTTCTTCAAATATGGCAGAGTCAGATGTAGACTTTCTTTTTCAAAACAATAGCTGCTCTTTTTAACAGCCACAACTTGTTATTCTAAGTGTCTAAAGTGGACTTTTAAGAGTTTAAGTCGACTCAACCATTCAGCATCGCCTCTCAAGACTTGCAGCTATAGTATAAGAACTGTTTCAATTTGTGCTTTTTGGTTGCTGCAAAAGCAGAGGTTTAGGAAGCATGCGATGAAACTGATGCAACCCAGGCAACAAAGATACAGAGACTCCCTTACTCCAATGCAGCCCCTCCCTGAGGAGTTCAGGTCAGACCCAAGTCTTGGTGCATGTTCCCAGTCCAAATTCATGATTCCTTGGAATCCAGTTCCTTACAGCACCCTAACCAAAATCTTTTCCATGCTTTCTGAATCCATACATTGGAAGCAAAGAATGTCTATTAAGCCTGTTCTGAACATCCATTTGACCTTGAGGAAGCATTCTAACCTCATTGGCATTTCCACGTATGTGCAACATGTTAACCTTCATAAAACTTAATGTGGAATTAAGATCCCCATTGATTAACCCTGTGATGTCCAGTACTGGGCTCTGACCACCTGAGGACATGGTGCCCCTCCAGAGAGAAAAAAAAGGTATTAAAATCCCCATTGATCAGAACAGAAGACTGAGGCTTAGAGAGATTGACAGTTTTCCTAAGCTGACTAAACTGTACAATTTCAACCCTACCCAGTCCCCTTAAAGATGTTTAGATGTGGCTTCAAAGTTGGGTCACAGAACAGGGCTTTAAAAAGAAAATGTTAGAGCTAGGCGTTGTGGCACATGCCTCTAGTCCTAGCACTTGGGAGTCAGAGGCAGGTGGATCTATCTCTCTGTGAGTTCAAGCCAGCCTGGTCTACAGAGCGAGTTCCAGGACAGCTGGAGCTATAGGGAGACCCTAACTCAAAAAGACAATCAATAAATAAATAAGTAAATAAATAAATAGAAAATGTTGTGGCTCTAATAACCCTATAGTTAGTCATCAACTAAGAATGCCAAATCATCAAAAGCCAAAAATTATAGAAGCTCTTTCTTCCAGTTACATAAAACATAAGAAAATACACCTATCATGCATTCAGTAAAGCATATTCATGACTCACCCTGGAATCCAAGGAAGCTCTTATCTAAACTGATGAAGAGAAGGGAGAATTCCAGGCTCTGATTAAAGCCTTAAAAACACACAACACCTGGCTGGAGAGATGGCTCAGCAGTTAAGAGCACTGGCTGTTCTTTCAGAGGACCTGGGTTTGAATACCAGCACCCACGTGGCACCTAAGAACCGTCCATAACTCCAGTTCCAAGAGATCCCACACCCTCTTCTGACCTCCTCAGGCAGTGCGTGACACGGGTGCCCTTACATGCATGCTGGCAATATACTCATACGCATAAAACAAAAATAATTTTAAAAATTAGAAAAAGAAACACATCTTCAGAGTGGGTTAAAGCTCTGGATTCTGCCCGAAAGGAGTGGAGTCTGTAGCAGAGAGATCAGCCTCTATCACTTCTGAACTTGGTAAGTAGGGAACCTACAAAGTCTTGTAACTCTAGGTCATGATCCAACCCTCAGTGTTTCCTACTTGGGACATAATTGCTCTTAACTGGCCTAATCACTGTTCCTCTAGATGAGGCTACTGGATGAAGACTAACCAAATGGGTGGCCCATATGCCCCTCCCCAGTCTTCCCTAGACCCTCAAACACAGTCCATGCCCCTAGAATAATCCAGATGTCTTGACTTATATTTATTCTCTTACAGACTGAAATCTTTAGGAAACGAATGAATTAGAAACTCTTCAAAGCCACATTATATTTCAAACTATTGAAGAAGACTCAGTTGGAGCCTGAGAAACAAATCCTATTGTCCAGCCTTGCCTAAGGAAGCCAGATCCTGGCGATGCAGACCTACCTGTTTAGGCTTTTTCCTGACTGACAGTAGCTACCATATTGTGTATTGAATTCCACATTAAACCTTCCTCTATAGTGTTGTAGCTTACTCTCAAGACACCCTAGGAAATATCCTATTATTCATATTTTATTAACGAATAAAATGAGGATCTGAGAAACCCAAGTTCACCTCCTGGCAGATGAAGATTCCCGATTCAAACCGGTTTCTGAAATCATCTTCCCACTACTCCATTCTGCCTCTCAATTGCTTGTGGAGCCTGGTACTCAATCAATACCCCATTAGTAATGAATTAAAGCAAGAGAAAAAGCAAGCCCTGGGATTCTGACTATGGGAATATTCCTAACTACACGCGCTTTGGGGACTATGTGACAGTGGGTTTGGGCGAAGGAGCCATCTCTTGGAGCCCCCCACACAGGTGAGCCTAGGGCATCCAGACCCTCCCACTCCCCTGAGTCCCAAAAGGCCAGAGATGGATCCCTGGGGCAATTAAGGAACACCTCTACTGCCTGCCTCGGAATGCGAGTGGGAGTGGGAAGAGACGGAACAGTTTGTGCCTGCGGGAATTTGCTCCCTGAGGTTCAGGCACTGATTTCGTTTGTGTCTGGCTTCCTATAAACAAAACCAGAACAATAAGAGGAAGGAATACCAGAAGGCACCGGGCGAGCTGCAGGAGAGGAAGTTTGCAGTGCATGCCGGCAGGGCGGTTCCTGGCCTTCAGGTCCGCTATAGTCTGTCTGGCACATCGCTGACAGGCAGAGCTCTCCAAGGAGAAAAGAAACTTCATGGGGTTTCCAGTGCCCCCTAACGTAACAGCACAGGGAGATCTGGTCCAAAAGCAATGCATCACTAAGGACACATACCAGCACCTTCCACCCTGGGTCCCTTGCGCACACCCATGCTGCACAAAATTAATAACCAAGTGGGAGTGAATTGAGTAAAGCAACTCCGGGTGCTAGCAAGACATAGGGGGAAGGGAATCTCGGTGAGCCGGTGGAAGACTTAAAAGCAGAATCTAAGCCCAAGGTAAGCCCCACCGAACCCTGCACAGGGTCAGGCACACACAAGATCCTCTGGCGGCGCCCGATGCTTCTCTCCTGGCATCTCGTGTTCCTGGCCTCCATGCCCTTTCTTTGCCCTCTGTTAGCCAGAGAGACAGTGGCGTCAGCGCAGCTACACCCCGACCCCTAAAGGCGAAGAAGGCCTGTGCTCACTACCTCACTAGTCTTTTCGCCTTGGTAACTGTAACCTAATTCCCCACAGCATCAACTTTCCAGAGTCCTTAGGAAATTAAAGGTTCCATTCGCTTATCCTCTCCCTCCCTGATTTCCGCATACTTAGCGCCTGCTAAGTCTTAAGAGACAGAGCCAGACGCCAGCGCGGCTGGTCTGGGGAAACCAGGGAGAGCAAAAGACTCCAAAGTTTGGAAAACTTTCCTAAGGGCAGAAGTTGGAGGCAAGGGATGCTGACTGGGAGAAAGCTCACCTGTTGGAGCTGAAGTTTGCCTGTGTCCACCCACCCGCCCCCGGCCCCCACCCCGGGGCGCCCCGCTCGGGTCCCGCCGGGTCCAGCCTGCTCGCCAGGCCGGGCGCTCACCTTGAGCCCACGGATCTCGCCGAGGTGCAGCTGCAGGCGGCGGTTGACCTCGCGGATGAGGTTGCTGTGGTCCAGCATCGCGCTCACCTTCTCGGCCTCAGCGCGCCGCAGGCTGCGGATCAGCTCCTCCTTGCTCCACTGTAGCAGCTCCTCATCTGACACTTTAGACAGATCCTCCACGCCAGTGGCTGCCGAAGAGCTGGCGGGGGCAGAGGGACAACTTTCGGCCGCCGGCGCCGCGCCTGCAGCCGCCTTCGACATGGTATCGCGGTGGCAGGTGCGAGTGGGTGGAAGAGGCGAAGCGGCCGGGAAGGAGCGGGCGCGGCTGAGCGGCCTCCGCCCACACCCCCTTGCGCTCGGAGAGTCAGCGGCACCGCCCGGGGACCGCTGCGTGGGGACGCCGGGGATCGCGCCGCGCGCCCATCCTACCTCGCCATCCCTGCGCGCGCACCTGCCGACCCTCGAGGCCGGACAGCCAGCCGCGGGCGGCTGCAGTGGCCCGTCCCAACTCCGCGCAAGTCCATGGTGAAGGACGCTGGGCACGAGAGCGGCGGGGACACCCGGAGGGCTGCGCCTCAATCCTCCGCCCTGATGGAGACTGTGCTCCCCACGCTGTGTCACACACACTCGCGCACGCACACGCCCTTCCCTCCGCCTTGCCCAGCTGCGCCCCCGGGCTCCGCTGCTGTCCTAGATGCCCAGGGCGCCGGCCTCTCCCGGCTGGAGCGCGCGGAGCCGCTGCCCTTCCCCAAGGCTGCGTCCTCCGGCCGCGTCTCCTAAACTGCTCCGGGAGAGCCCAGCCCAGGAGGGGTGAGGGTGGGGGAGCGGCAGGGGGAGGAGGCTGGCGCCCCCGACGCCCGCATCCCGCAGCGCCTCCCGCACGGGCCAGATGCGGCTGCCGCTCGGCTCCCACCCGGGTCCCCGAGCGCTCTGCGCTCTGCGCTCGTGGCCGGGTAGGGCTGGGGGCGCGGCTCCCAGAGCGCTGGGACGCGGGCGGGGCTGGAGTCTGGAGCTGGTGCGGAGCCGGAGTCCGCCCAGCCTTGCGAGGCTCGCGCGCGCCACCGTGTGACCTGAGACATTCGAGGACAGTCAGCAGCTAACCAAAATGAAAGGCGCTCAGCACTTGGAGGACTGGGGAGAAAGATGGGGGGCAAGACCTACAGAATTCCCAGCCATGAGCACTCTGTGGAATGGGCGAAGAGGGGAGGAAGCGAGGACCGGGAGGTTACAGAATCCTAACGCTCTGAAACTGAGAAAGAGGCGCCGTGGAGGAGCCACCCACCCTGCCCCGAGGCCTTTGCCTTTTCTAAAACCCCACCACTTTGTGAACACTTTGTGAAGAAGCTTCCAGGAAAACTGCTGGACCTTTTAAATTTTTATTTGAGAAACATCAAGGTCTTTAGAAGAAGAAAAAAATAGCTTCAACTGCAGCTCCTTGAGGCTCGGATTTTAAGGTCAGCACAATAGCTTACCCTCAGCTAAACAAGACTGCCTTAGGCAAGCTGAAATACCAGTCAAGGAGAATTTCGTTTCCTCTGTGCTGCCGGCTGCTGGATTGGTTTCCAACCGCCCTTTCTGGAAGGAGACACTTTGGATTGGTTCTATCTTTGGGCTAAAATCAAGTAGAGTGGAATATGCTTTGAGCTGAAAATGCAGTTTTTCTTTCCCAAAAGTGCACACTGTCCTGACATGTCATTTCTGGATTGGGTTCAGAACAAGAAAATGGAGAGATCCTACAGTCCATCCCACCCTAGGCTTTTCAGTGCCACCCACCCTCCCCCAGCTGCAGAGGCCCGTCCCAAAGCTGAGCAAGTCCTTCCTTGATGAAGGTTGCTGGACATCAGGAGTGGTGGGGGACATCCAGAGTGCTGTGCCTTGGGAGCAGTGTGTATGTCCTCTGTAAAGCGTCCACCTGTTACAGATGATCAGCTAGGAAGCAAAGCTTGGGTCTCTGGAGAGCAAGGAGAATGGTCCTGCTAACCAAGACTCCTGGGCCTTCCTGATACACACGGCTACACTTTACACAGACTTCTTCCTCTCTTGAGCCCTTGACCTCCTTTTTCTCAAAGCATTTGTTTCCCAGACTCTCATTTATAAAATCTCCTGCTGACCCACTGCAATCTAACTCTTCTCCCCACCCACCTCTTGTCAGATTTGCAACCCAGAAATGTCTTTCTCAGGACCTAGACACAGCCTTTTGGATGTAATCATCAGAGAAATGGCCCCCTCTTCCATTTCCGGGGAGATGAACTTCAAGACACTTAGCTGAGAAATCCCCATGGCCTCTTGTGGAGACTAAGCCCCAGCACACACAGCCCCAGAGCTTTCCACCTGCTCACCTCACTGCAAATGGACCACCCCATCCTTTCATTTCAGGGCACTTGATCCCATTTGCCTGCACTGTGGTCATAGTCTCGGCTGTGTCTGCTGCGATTTTCCTTTGACATCTCCCCTTTCTCCCAAACCCTCAGAAGGTTTTCACCACAGTCCCTAAAACCAGTTTGGGGCCTGGAAGACAGAATGCAAGATGGAGAATTATTAGTCCTGTGTTACTTGTTAGTTCTTGTCCTTGAATGAATTCCCTAGCCTTACTGGGGCTTCAGCAGGCTGGAGATGAAATGCATATTCCTCAAAGTCAAGCTCACAGTGCCCCAGGGCAGCTCTATGTCTAAGACTGGAACCTGCCATGTGTGCTTATTCCTACACCACAAGAGTCCACTGCCCCCTCTGCTTACTCCCTCAGGATTGCTTAACCGTGTGTGAACATTACATAGCTGACAGATGGCTACAAGGAAGATTTTCCCAGTAGCAACAGCATATAATTAGGCTAGATAACCCTGATAAAGTTTTATTTGCAATTTGAGTGGAGGTGGGGCATGTTGGGGGGGGGGGTTGCTCATGTGTGTTGATGTTCATGGAAGCCAGAAGAGGATATTGGCTTGTGAGCTGCCTGATGTAGGTGCTGGGAACCTAAGTCCAGTCTTCTGAAAAAGCGTAACAAGTGCTCTTAATAGCTAAGCCATCTCTCCAGACCCCCTCATAAAGTTTTAATGTGTCTAATTTTGGCCATTGACTCAGGATGATTATTGAATGAATAAGGTTGCTTTATGTTGCTGAGGTCTTAGGTGGTCGAAGCTGGGATGGTTTTTCTCTCACTCCTGGCATTCTAGTTAGAATATGGTTGAGGGCTGGCACCACAGCATCTTGGAATGCCATCAAAGACCTTTCTATCTTCTTGCTCAGCCATCCTTGATATGATAGCTCTATGGCCAGAACATGGCCAAGCAGTCACCTAAATTTGGCTCTATGGCCACATAGTCACCTACATTTGCAGCAGAAAGAAGGTAAGGGTAAATGGGAAAAAGTGCCTTTTAAAGGTTTCCCTGGCAATATGGCCCAGAAAATCCCATATATGCCTATAGCCTGCCAGGAAGCCAAGGCATATATTTTAAGTTAGGCCTATTAATATTATAAGTAAAATTCGCGTTGTTTTAGTAAGAAAGAAAAATGGGTATTTGGTACATAACTAAGTTTCTTATGCAAACCAGGACACTGAGTAAAAGATAAATATGTGAAAACTACCTACTAAAAGTGGCCACAAGTCACCAAGGCCTCATAGGTACATTACATGCAATGTTCCACAGGATTTCATCCCAACTCACCATTGCTTAGCCCAGTTCCCTGGTCTCACCTGGCTCTCCTCACTGCACTTCTGACTCCACTTTAAGAGTGCTTGTATCCACTTTCTATAATAACCCAAACAAACCATCAGAAAAATTCAAGTCCAGCTGTTAAAACCGAATGAACTCTTGACCACGATCCTTCACAACCTCCCTAGAAATTCACACCATCGTTTCCCTGTGACTCCCACCAGAGGGGAAAAAATTGATCTCTGTCCCCAGGGAGGGTGTGCTTAGACACGAGACCTGCTTCTCTAGTGCAACGTGGTCGCCCCTGCTGCCGCATCCCTTCTCTGATGAAGTACCCACATCTACACTTTACCATGAAAACAGCCAACCATGGGTGGGACAACCATGCTGCTCCTTCAGTTTGGGGCCTGTACTCACCCAACCAGAAGACTGTAACTGAAGCAGAGCCATGCCCCCCCATAGCTGTGCTTAAAGGCACAAGGCTGCTATTTATTGCCCACTGCATAGGTCTATTCCTGCATAGTGTTATTAATGCACAGTTAGCAGATGTACCTCCCCTGCCTGAGTCCCTTCCATAGCCTTTCAGCAACTCTCCTCCATGAAGCACATTTCTTGGCAGAGTATGTAAGACGAGCAGAGGCTGACCCTTGACCTTCCCTTTGTTCCTCCACACATACCCTGCCTCGTCTTCATGCTTTTCCACTGTCTATTCAGCATTTGTGTTATTTACTTTTCCGTCGCTGTGGTAAAACACCGTGCCCAAGGCAACTTATGGAAAGCAGGAGTTTATTCCTGTTTATGGTTCCAGAGGGATAAGACTCGGTCCTGATCGGAGAGGGCTGGCAGGAGGCAGCAGAAGCAGAAAGTCGAGAGGGCACATCTTCAAGCAGATGCAGGAGGGAGAAAGAATGTGTACTGTGTAAGAGACCCTGACACTGAGACATAATACAGATGGAACACTTCCTGCCCATTCTCGATCCTGGGCAAGAAGGCCTTATTTTTTCCTCCAGCAGGGCCCCTCCAGCTGTGCTGCTTTAGAGTCGCATAGACCTGGAGAGCTCATCATTTGGAGGACCAAGCTTATTACAGCCCACTCTTTTGTTTACATTGACCAATCTGAAATTAGGGGAGACAAACCACCAAAATCCTTAAAATCCAGGTTTGATTTCCCGGTCCCCTCTCTACTTGTAGAAACCTTCATCTTTCTGTATGAATGTGTACGTGCGTGCATGCATGTGTGTGTGCCTGTGTGTGTACCTGTGTGTGTGTGTGTGTGTGTGTGTGTGTTCTACTTTGTTTTCAATTGCTATGACAAAACACTCTGGCCAATACCAACTTGGGGGAAGGGGGTAGGTTTTATTCATCTTACATCTCCCAGGCCACTTACTATTCATCACTTAAGGAGCCCAAGGTAGGAACACCTCGCAAGAACCTGGAGGCAAGAACTGAAACACAGGCCATGGAGGAACACTGCTTACTGGCTTGCTCTACTGGCCTGTGCTCAGCCTGTTTCCTTGTACCATACATAACAACCTGCCCAGGAGTGGCACTGCCCACAGTGGCCTGGGCCCTCCCTCAGGCCAATCCAATGGAGGCAGTTCCCCAATTAGGGCTCTCTCAACCCAGGTATGTCAAGTTGACACTAAAGCTGTACATTATGTATGTGTGACTATTTATCTGCAATATTTGGATTTGGGCTTTAAGTTTTTAACTGAGATGGTGATTTATGTCCCAATCCTCTGCAAGTTGTAGCTTTTGTCAGGTGTCTAACCATGACAATAAAGAGGTGACACCATTCAGCGCACTGTTGCTGAGCACCATTTATAGGTAGTTATGTTAGGGAGATTTTGGCTTCATGGCATTTTGAACTGCCAGTGTGCTGTAGCCCAGTCATAGGCCCATCTCTGTATAAAGAGGCAGAGGCTCAGACAGAGTTTAATGCCAGCTAGGACTTCATCTTTTCTTCAAGCAACACAGCCTTTTGTCAAACCATCATTACTCCAGAGCACAATCAGTGACATTTGTGAGCTACCTGATACACCTTCCTGTCCCGGATGACACCATGTCTTAATCCTGGGCTTCTCTCGGGTATGTCCTTAGTTTTCATTTTACACTGTGCTGACTCCTACAAACAGACATAAATTTGTGGCCCACTTTTCATCATTTGTACAAGACTTAAAGAACATCATCATTGGCTGACCTGACTTCCAACATTTTCTTACTTCCATATTTTCTCTTCCCAGTATCTTCCTTTTTTACTCAGTTCTGGTTGTATCTTTGTAAATTATTTCTGCTTGTTTTTTCTTTCAGTGAGGCAGTAAAGTAAGGACAGAGGAAAGGAGGAAGAAAAGGAAGGAAGGAAGGAAGGAAGGAAGGAAGGAAGGAAGGAAGGAAGGAAGGAAGAAAGGGAGGGAGGGAGGGAGGGAGGGAGGGAGGACAGGAGGGGCCTTGTCTCTGTGAGCTCCACATCATTTACTCTCTCATTTTAATGCCTATGAAGCTTTGAACATAAGTGTTCCTTCAAGCTTGAAATGTTGGAATTTAAACCCCACCCTGATGGTATTAAAGGTTGGAGCCTTGGAACATGGCCAAGCTATGGAGTTCCACACTTGTGGATGAGGGTGGTGCCTTAGGAAACAAGTTCAGTCCTTCCTCCATTCCATCTCTTCTGCCAGGTGTTCATCCCTTTGGTCTCTAATCCAGAACCTGAATCTACTGGCCCCTAATCTTAGACTTCCAAATCTTCAACACTGTAAAACGGAAATGTCTAAGATTTGTAAATTACCAAGTCATAGGTGGATTAAGAAAATTATCTCAGTTAGAAGGATTCCCCTTAAAGGTAGGAACTCTTGGCAAGGCTGCCTCCTGTCACCACTTCTTTTCGATATAGTGCTTGAAACACTTGCTAGGGCAATAAGGTAAGAAAAGGAAATTAAAGGAGTACTAATTGGAAAAGAGGAAATCAAACTATCCTCTTTGCAGATGATATGATAGTCTATCTAAGGGATGCTAAAAACTCAACCAGAAAACTCCTAGAAACGATTAGGGGTTTCAGTAAAGTGTCAGGATACAAAATTAGCCTAGAAAAATCAGTAGCCTTTCTTTACACCAACAACAAGCAACTAAAGAAGGAATTCAGGGAGACCTTCCCACTCACAATAGCTTCAAAAACAAAAAAATACCTAGGAACAAACCTAACCAAAGACACCAAAGATCTCTATAACAAAAATTATAAACCCCTGAAGAAAGAGATTGAAAACGACATCAGAAGATGAAAAAACCTCCCATGCTCATGGATTGGAAAATTAATATAGTAAAAATGTCCATTCTACACAAATTAATATACATATTTAATGCAATCCCAATTAAAATCCCCAAGACTTTCTTTGCATGCTTGGAAAAAGAATTCCTTAAATTCATATGGGCAAACAAAAGACCCCGAATAGCCAAAGCAACCCTGAGTGAAAAGAACAATACAGGGGGATCTCTATATCAGACTTTAAACTATACTACAGGGCTATAGTCATAAAAACAGCCTAGCACTGGCACAAAAACAGACCCATAGACCGATGGAACAAAACTGAAGATCCAAATGTGAGCACATACAATTTCAGCCACCTCATATTTGACAAGGGGGCGAAAAAGACTCAATGGAGGAAAGACAGAATCTTCAGCAAATGGTGTTGGCAAAACGGGATCACCACTTGTAGAAGAATAAAATTAAACTCCTACCTCTCACCCTGTACAAAAATCAACGCCAGATGGATCAAAGACCTCAACATGAAACCAAAAACTCTAGGTGATAGAAGAAAAAGTTGGCAGCAACCTACAAGACATAGGCATAGGAAAAGACTTTCTAAATAAGGCAGCAGCTGTACAAGAAACAAGGTCGATAATTGACAAGTGGGACCTTATAAAACTCAAAAGCTTCTGTAGTACAGCAAAAGAAATAATCAGGGAAGTGAAGAGAAAACCCATGAGTGGGAGGAAACCTTCACTGCTGATACATCTGACAGAGCACTAACTTCCAGAATATATAAACTACTCAAAAAACAAACAAGTAAGAAAACAAATGACTCACTCAAAAGAGGAATAAAGAGCTGAACAAAGACTTCACAAGTGAGGAAATAGAGATGGCAGAGAAACATCCTAAAAAGTGTTCAACATCACTTATAATTAAGGAAATGCAAATCAAAACCACTTTAAGATATCATCTCACTCTGATAAGTCTGGCTAGGATCAGGAAAACAAATGATACCAAATGCCAGAGAAGTTGTGGGGAAAGAGGAACACTCATCCACTGCTGGTGGGAATGCAAACTCGTACAACCATTATGGAAGGCAGTGTGGAGAACCCTTAAAAGACTCAGAATGAGCCTACCACTGACCCAGGCATACCAGTTCTAGATATATACCCAGAAGATGCATCCTACCGCAAAGATACATGTACAGCCATGTTTATTGCAGCTCTCTTCACAATAGCGAAGAGCTGGAACCAGCCCAAGTGTCCCTCAACTGACGAGTGGATAGAGAAAATGTGGTACATCTACACAATGGAGATCTACGCAGCGGTAAAGAAAGATGATACCATGAACTTTGCAGGTAAATGGATGGAACTAGAAGATATTATGTTAAGTGAAGTAACATAGTCCCAGAAAAATAAAAAATGAATGGTATCCCTCATTTATGGATGCTAGCACCAAGTACCTAGTTCTAAGGCAAATTGAGCAACATTAATGCTATATTCCTCACTATCTGAACACAACCGTGCTCTTATATTATGAATCCCTAGACAGGTCCTAGAACCAACCTACCATTTATTTTCAGACTATGGATTTTTGGTATATGATGGTGGGCATGTATACATATTACAGTGTAACATGAAGTTAAAATGGAAAAAGGTGAATCAAGAAATATGGTATGGAAATAACACACAGTTTGTTTTCCAGAAGATACAATTTTAGTATAGGTGTGATGCATCAGGCTGGTGTAACTTAGCCTTTCTGGGTGCTTAATGACCATAATTAATACCCAGACCTAAGGGATAACTTTGTTCCTTGCCCTTAGAAGTCAACTAAGTCTCAGAGGAATATGCATGGGGGCATCTCCTGAAATGTCCTGCAAATGTGAGTCACCAGTCTTCCTGTGCAGGGAGGTCTTGGAGAGCCACGGATGGAACTCCAGCCAGTGTCCATCCTATAAAGAGGAAGGTCTGCTCATGCTTCAAAAAGAGAGAAGCCTGGTCTAGCAAGACCTAACTGTGTCCTCAAGTGGATGGAACTGGTGGTTGAAAAACCCAAAGGAGCCAGGGGCTCCCCCCCCAAAAAAAAAACCTGAGTGACCCTTGAGGACCAGATCTTCAACTGACCTTGAGAAAACAAAAACCTTGGTTAATCTGGGATAACTGTATGGCCTTAAGTATCCAAAAGGAAATTATAACCAGAAATAATCAGTAAGGTCTGCAAAATTGTACTTCAGATATAAAACTTGAGAATCCTTCAAACCTTCAATGCCAGATGGGGACTACGGAGATGTCCAGCTTGTAGACTGAGCGGCTACTGGGATTTCAGCCTCTTCAGAGTGTAGACTGCTGTTGTTGGACTACCCAGGCTGTGTCATGGAGGCCAGTGCAGGAAGATCAAGACAGGACACACGCTTGCTGGACCTCAATTGGGTGACCATGGGGGGGGGAGAGACCCCAGTGTGGAGCACGGGGGCAGGATTGATGGCTGTTTGGGTTTGCCAAGGAGGAAACTTCAAGCACTTTCTTGGGGAAAACATGCCTTCTTTTGGTAAAAAAGAAAAAGATTATATTTAACAGTTAAAGATATTTTGTAAAATAATACTTTCTCTTTTTATTGATACAGGCTACAACCATTCATAATTTATCCTTATGTAATCCTGTGGTGTGTTCTATCATATAGGAATATTAATATTCTTATTCTAAAAAAAGAGAGAATGTAAAGTTATACTTCTTTTTACCTGCATACAACTTTACTGAATCTCTAAATGTGCTTTGGAATTAACCTATAGTTTATTTCCAGACTTTGTAATTTTGATTTATGTGTGGAATGTATATATGCATATTTTGGAATAATAGAAAATCAAAGGAGAACAAAAGAGAGAGAGAAATCTACTCAAAGAACTGACCAAAACAGTAAACCTGTGCACCAAAAAGGTCATAAAAGACTGAGAAAAAGATGCAAGACAAGACTTGTGTATGACAGAATCCATGAGCTCTGATGGGGGGGGCATGGGGATGGGCATGGATGGGGGAACAAGTCTAAATTTGATTAAGAAATGTTGTAGGAAATGTGCTCAATAAAAATTAAAAAGTTAAAAAAAAAGAAAATATCTTTTCTCTATGTAATCCCTTAGGTCCTTGAAGACAAAGTCTACTTTCTAACACAGAGTCAGCACTAAATAAAGGAAAGAAGGTGGAGAAGGGGGTGTTGGAAGAAAAAGCTTGACAGAGACCATCCTTTGTTCAGATTTTTTTCTCCTCTATGTCTGAGATGCCTCACCACCCATAACACAAACACAAGGCCTTTTCAGTTGGAAAGTATTAATTATTGTTTATCATTTGCTATTTGGAAATCCAGAGAAGTAGTATACAATTTAGAATGTTTTTCAAAACTGTTGAAAATTAGGATTAAATGGGACTTTCGTAAGTTAGTCTCAAGCTTCTGTAAAAAGGACTCTGTTCACAGATTTATTCCCTGTTGAGGCCAGACAAAAGAAATCTGCATAAGGCAGGGTGGACCTCACTCTGTGTTGGGTCCAGTAATATAGACAGCCACAGACATATCCCATCTTGTTCATCCAAGAACCAATTTCCCAGGCAATACTCAAAGTTAGGCATGAATGTATTAAAGTTGAGCTTTGCTACCTAATTCTAAGTCCACATCCAGAGAAGACTAGCATTGTATCGAACCAATAGGAGTCCCAGTAACTGGAGAGACCTGTGTAGGGGGAATTTGTAATTGATGGACACTTCCACTGGGAGGCTCTTAGATATGATTTGTCCACGGCCTCACAAGCTAAACACCGAGGAGCCTGCCTCCTTTTATTACACGTTGTTTTACCAGACCTGCAGCAGAACCCACCAGGGAGGGTCTGGTCTCACCTAACCAGCAGTGGCACCAAGGAAAAGGCAGGCAGCTAGCCTGACCTCCCAGTGTTGAGATGCAGGGTCCTTCGGCTTCTGGAAACAAACGTCTTCTCTCCTCCTGTTACAGACTGAATGTCAAATGTCCCTCACAGGCTGATGTGTTTGAATGCTTGCTCTCAGGAAGCACCTACTGGAGGAACCTAGGGAGGAAGGCCCTATGGGTAATAGCCTGGCTCTGGCTCTGCTGTCTCTGTCTGTTTGCTGCTTAGCAGAGATGTGAGCATGCAGCCTCATTTCTGCTGTCACAGCCATGAGAGGCTCCCTCCGCTGGGCCTGCATGATAGACATTCCCTGCTCAAATCATGAGAGGCAAAATAAGTTGATCCCCCTCCCTCCCAAAAGTTACTTCCTACCAGGTGTGGTCACAGTGGTGGAAAAAGTTAACTAATACACTTTCCACACTAGAGTCCATCACAGTCTGAGAAAGTGGAAGTGTACAAGGAAGAAAGCCTCTAGCAGAGGATACTGAGGAGTCCATGTTCTCTGTTCCTTGAAGAGAATGGATATACGTCTATGGAATGATAATTGGATCAGAATGCTGTTTCCACTATTACTCTGGATCTAGAGGTCCCCAGTTCCATGGCTTCGGCCTTGGGTGCATATTAGAATTATCTGGGGATTTAAAACATGCTTGCTGGTACAATAGCAGCACAAATATTATGGGAGTAGCTCACTGCTTTCTAATTGGACTTATGTTCACTTCATAAGATGGAGTCCATACCTGACATTTGTATTGGGGCCTAGGAACCTCTGGATGGATCCAAGATGGATCCAAGGCCATAGGAGAGGGCCTAATACTATTGTTCTGCTAAATACATACAGTATATATTCCTTATACAGCAGATGGTGATTAACACAAAAACCCATAACTGACCAATGTGTAGAGAATAAGAGACTTAATAATGTTTATGGATAGAACAGCTATGTCAGACTTTTCCCAAGGCTCAGGGATCATTTCCAAAGAGGAGGCAGAACGACTGTAACAGCCAGGGCGGTAGGTAACCACAGATAAACAGTGTTTGTTTCCAGATAGATGGTCAGTGTCTCCCATGAACTCACAGCAGTGGTGACAGCACGTACAAGCTCCATGCAAGCTCAAACGAAAATCCCATCAAGAACATGGATTAAATAAAAAATTTAAAAAAAAAAAGGGCTGGAGAGATGGCCTAGCGGTTAAGAGTGCCGACCACTCTTACAGAGGACCCGAGTTCGATCCCCAGCACCCACATGGCAGCTGAGAACCATCTGAAACTCCAATTCCAAGAGAACTCCAGTTCCAGGGGAATCCGAGACCCTCTTCTGACCTCCGCGGCATTGCACAACACGGGTGCACAAACCTGCATGCAGACAGTACATTCATACACATACAGAAATAAATAAAATTAAATAAAAAAATTAAAAAAAAAAAGAACATGGAGAAGTGGGTAAGAAATCCCAACCCTCCCTGAGGAACTATTGGCAACTCATGGCTGCTGCGAGAAGAATCAGTCTTGTTTAAGGGTAAGATTTTTGGTAGGTTGACTAGGCTGCAGTAGATGGACCTGCACCAAAGGACATTTGGGGACACGAGTATGACTCTATAGTGTGACTGTGTGTGGGGGCGGAATCTAAATATGACAAAGATATGGAAATTATGAAAATTGCAAAAATTCAATAAAAGGAAAAAGTAAATAAAACATGCAGATGCCTTGGCCCTGCCTGAAGCTTTCTAGTTTAGTAGGTCAAAGGTACATCTGAGCATCTCCCCAGGTGAGTCTACTGTACAGCAGGCAGTATGAGAACTACTGTCACAGGCCATCCAGACCACTGTTTAGTAGAAATGCAATAAAAACCATAAATTCAAGTCTCATATGTGTTTTCAAATGTAAGTGCATCTAAAAACTGGAAAAAAAAATCTAATATTAAGAACTTATATCCAAAATGTTGTTTCAACACATAGTCAACATAGACGTTGTTGAGATCATTTACTTTTAGTTTTAAGTGAGTCTCCAAAATCCAGTGTGTATTTTACAGTTCTGACATGTCTCAGTTCCAACACGCCACATTTCATGAGTTGCACAGCTGTGTAGGATCGATCAGTGGTGACCATGCTGGAGAGCACAGATGAAGACCATTTGTTCAGTAAGGTTTCAAAATGAAGGTGGCACCTCCAGTGAGCCAAATAATGCCCCCCATTGAAAAGATACCCACCATGAGCTCATTCTTAGAGCTGGTGAAGGTTGCCTTACATGACAGTAAAGCTGTTCTTGAAGCAGGGAGATCCTCTTAGCTTCTCCATGGGTCTTTGTAAGAGCAAGGCAGGTACAGTATCACAGAGGACAAGGAGAAGGCAGCGGGATCAGAGAGGCAGGGACTGGAGCCCCAGGGCCCTTTCCAGCCTCCATAGCAGCCAATGGAAGAGGCAAGAAACAGACACTCTGACACCTTGATTTTTACACCTTTATTAGTCACTTCAGGCTTTCTATGAAAGGATAAATTTCTGATGTTTTAAGCCAGTAGATTTATACTGAAAGGAAACCAATACAACACTGCTGCTCACAAAGCCTGGCTATGTTGTAGTCACTAGCCTCTTTGTGATTTTCCAGTCAGTGGACACCTATTGACCCCCCCTCCCCTTTTTTAGAGAGCACTGAGTCATCTACCACATCTGGCAAGTAAAGTGTTTGTTATAGAAGCTCAGTAAAGCTTGTTCCAATGTGTCTGAAGCTCAGTCCCCAGAGTGCCTGTGTTCTGATGTGTACACAGGAAAACTACCAAAGGAAGGCGGCTTCCTGAAGAGATCTCCATATGGGAAAGCCACAGATCACAAAGGACCCACAGCCACTGCCCGGCCTCCATCTCTTGAAGTGTTTGTGAGAAGTCATAACCCAGGGAATGAACAGAGGAAAGAAAGCGCTAAAAGCAGGGCCTACCCGTCCAGGTCTGACCTGCAAGGCAAACTCCCAGTGGAACTCTCCACTCTTGCCTGTCCCCAGCCAACACTTCCCACAGCATCTGGAAGTCCCTCTGCTCCACCTCAGCTTCACAGAGCAGACAACATCACTGACCAGTACCTCTGAAAGCCTCCCCCACATCTTGAATCCATTGCCTTATTTCCTTCATAACATGCAATATTTGCAGTTATTTACTACTCTTCTTTGGATTTTCACTTCAAGCTGTGAGAGTCATGAAGGGAAGAGCTGTTTGTGTTATGCCTGACCTGTCGAGGGGCTCAGTAACTCTTTTAGGAGTGAATGAATTTCAGGTGTTTATCATTTGCTGATAGGCACAGGGAAGCCACTGCGTATGCTTCATAACAACACACATTCCCTCCAGGAAATAGCATGCCACTGGTCAGGGCTGAGTCCCAAAAATGTGTATTGGGAGGCTATCTCTGTTCTTTTTAAAAATATTTATTTGGGGGGCTGGAGAGATGGCCTAGCGGTTAAGAGCACCGACCACTCTTGAAGAGGAGCCGGATTCTATCCCCAGTATCCACGTGGCGGCTGAGAACCGTCTGTAACTCCAATTCCAGGAGAACTCCATTTCTAGGGGAATCCGACATCCTCTTCTGACCTCCGCGGCATTGCACAACATGGGTGCACAAACCTACATGCAGACAGTACATTCATGCACAAAAAAAAATAAATAAATAAAAATAAATAAATAAAAATATTTATTTGGATTTTGTGGCTATCTGTGTTTCTGTGTCTGTGTATGTGGGTATGAGCAAGTGGGTGCACGTACCCATGGTGGCCAGAAGAGGGCGGCAGATGGACATAGGATCTCCTGGACTTGGAGTTACAGGTGGTTGTAAGCCAGCAAACGTGAGTGCTAGAAATGAAACTAGATGGCTGAGAAGCATTTTAAAAAGTGTTCAATATCATTAATGATTAAGGAAATGCAAATTAAAAACACTCTCAGATATCATCTCACTCCCATACTAAGATCAAGAACACAAAAGACACCAAATGCTGGAGAGGTTGTGGGGAAAGGGGAACACTCATCCACTGATGGTGGGAATGTAAACTTGTGCAACCACTATGGAAAGCAGTGTGGAGAACCCTTAAAAGACTCAAAATGAGCCTACCACCTGACCCAACCATACCACTCTTCAGTATATACCCACAAAACTTATCCTACCGGAAAGATACATGCACATCCATGTTTATTGCAGCTCTCTTCACAATAGCAAAGAGCTGGAACCAACCCAAATGCCCCTCAACTGATGCGTGGATAGAGAAAATGTGGTACACCTACACAATGGAGTGTACTCAGCAGTAAAGAAAGATGGGTCTCCCAGAGTCAAGCAAGACTCCATCGTCAGCACCAGCTACACCTCACCTGCCTGGAAATACTGTGCAGCAGAGGCAGCCATGTGCCTGTATATCCCAAATCTAATTGGCTATTGGCTCTCCCCTTGGAGAAATAACCCATGGCTGATGCCACAAGCTTACATCCTCTACAGGTTAGATGTTATAAGCCACAGTAAGACCCTGTCATATTTAACAGGGGGGAAAATTGTAATTCATGGATTAACATATCCAAACATGTGTCTATGCTAAAGTAACCTACCATAACTATTAGTGCTGCTTAAATACCTATATATCTAATTGCTTGTTCTTCATTAGTAGGATCGAAAGGTTATTCCTGGACAAACTGTCAGCCCATGAAAGGAAACAGCCAGAATTGACCAGAGTCCAAGTCAACAGCTCCAGAGAGAGTGGACTGTTTTACCTCTCATCCACCTGTGCCCCTTTTCTAAGCCTAGGGAACAACCTG
>VZQC01007945.1:2869083-3122956 GCA_009823505.1 Rhizomys pruinosus
AAAAAAAAAAAAAAAAGAAAGAAAGATGACATCATGAACTTTGCAGGTAAATGGATGGAACTTGAAGCCATTATGCTGAGTGAAGCAACACAGTCCCAGAAAAACAAGCGGCGAATGGTCTCTCTTATTTGTGGATGCTAACACCAAATCCCCAGATGAAAGGCAAGCTGAACAACATTATGGTTATATTTCTGTTTATCTGAAAGAAACTATGTTGTTATAATGTAAATCTCTTAATAGGCTCTAGAATTGATCCACTACTTACTTTCAGACTCTGTAGTTACTGTATATGAGTGGAAGGTATGTATTCATATTTGAGAGTAATATAAAATTAAAGGAGGAAAATCTGAATTCCTAAACATAAAAAAGACTGAGAGAAAGATGCAGGACAGTTATGGCAGAGTGCATGATCTGGGGTGGGGAGGGGGTAAGGGGAAGGGGAATATGTCTAAACTGAACTGAGATATGATGTCTGAAATACACAAAACATCAATAAAAGCATTATTTTAAAAAAAGGAATGAAACTCCAGTCCTCTGCAAGAGCAGCAAGCTTTCTCACCCAAGGAACCATCTCTCCGGATCGTAGGAAGGCTGTTTCTGATGTACTGTCAGCACAACTGCATGGACCCCAGCACGCCTCCATCACTGCCCTCACCTGATCCTTTTGTTCTGTGTGCTGCAAAAGTCATAGCAACAGCCTCTGTCAAGAGGACTCTTCTTGATCTTTGGGCATGTCTGGACTCTATGAATCTTGTTTGCATATGTATCACTTATCTGGCATAATCAAGACCCTAGAGATAATCTTACCTTCATACTGTGAGTTATCACTCATAAGCAAAAAAGAGAGACAAAACCACTGTAGTCTTTGAAGGAATATTTAGGAAAGCTAAGAAATTCACTATTTTGGAAAACGTATTCTAATTTCTTTGGGACCTGAAGTACCACACATCTGAGGACTTAATAAAGAACTAGAAGTCTTCAGGGAAGATAGACTGCTTAAGGATGGTCAAATGAACTTAAAGGAGGCCTGAACGAGCAGAGCCCCACTTAAATACTCTGAGCAATTAGATGAGGAATGAAGTTGAAAGTGACAGTAACAGGGAGCAGGGGCCCAAGCCTACTATGATCACAGCAAGTGGAAGAACAGAAAAGGACTAGACGACCAGAAAGGAGAGCTTTGCTTCGCATCCTTACTAGGCTTCCTGGGTCCCGTGGAGCTGGACCACTAGACTGTGGGGCTCTCCACCTGTTGACAGAGTCTCCAGGTAATTTGTAAACATGCGAGCATCTGAGAAGCAATAACACAAACCAAAGTCAAATAGAGGCCAGAAGTGAACTAGAAGAAATTCCTCAGAATTCAGGGAATTCCCAGCGTAGAGGAAATCCTTCTATGGCGTTTGTTCAAGTCTCCATAACATCCAAGAGTAGGAGAGCAAGGAAGCACGGCTTACCTCACTCTCATTCTTCACGGACACCCTTGTGACCTAGGACTGAACTTTTTGGCAAGCAGTAACACGTCAAGTAAAGATAATTCTGAAGAGTTTACTGAGATCTATTTTTTACTCTTTTCTCTTAAGCATTCTTTGCCTAGAACTTTCACCAGCCCTCCCATGGTAATGTGTAAAAATAAAGATCATAAACACTTAGGAATCTGTTATTAATGCCCATAGATATACTATGTTTTTCTTCTGAGGTGGTTATTTCTAGTTGGGAGTGTGGATGACTGTGCTGTTTTAATTTGCATTCAATGCCCCAGAGGGGAGGTTATATAAAAGTACAGGAAATCATAAAGCCAGTTTGAATAGTGGAAAGTGCAAAACCAAAATGTGACTTCCCTGGTTCATTGACTTTCATCTTCTCCCCAGGGCACCAAGAATTCTCAACTGCATCGTAATATCCCTGCTGCTCTTTGGCCACCCACTGAGGATAAGAACCAATAGCAATTTTTATGTTAGAGCTATATCAGGTACTGCAAACATCATTTCTCATTCTGCCTCTGTTGTACAGATCTTTGTAATATCACTCTGCTCTGAGTGAAGTTTGAGTGCTGTTTTTAGAAAATTACCAACCAAAGTGGTATATATTATGTATGTGTGTTTGTGTATTTACTGATATATATGGGCATGTGCTATTACTATGCGTTTATAAGTGTATGGAGTCTCATCTGGAGGGTAATTAGAAGAGAAGAGGCTTGGACAGTGAGAGTAAAAACTACTTTGAAATACATAATGATATGCCCATTTTATCATGACAAAAAGATAGTAATCTATATACCCCAGATTTCAATGTTTGCTCTTTACAAAAATATATGCTTCAGACCACACCATCCCATTTTCATAAGAACTGTGGTGAGAAGACTTTAGCAAGATCTAAAATTTGGAGGGGTCTACAGGTAAAAGTGGTATGACCTCCAGGCACCCCTTGGCTATGGTGCACCCTCTGAGTCTACACCTTCAATAAGTATTGGGCTTTTTAATGTCAAAATAGTGGGAGGAACATGCTTTTAAAGTATAACATTTGATAGCAGTATATAAAATTGGGATTGGGTTTTTTTTGGTCTTTTGGAGACAGGGTCTCCCTGCAGCCCCAGCTGTCCTGAAACTCACTCTGTAGACCAGGCTGGCCTTGAACTCACAAAGATCCTCCTGCCTGTGCCTCCTGAGTACTAGGATCAAAGGCATGTGCCACCACGCCTGGTGGTTTTTTTTTTAGTGATCGCTCTCATTTCTATTTTGCTATCTCTATTATCTAAGGATTCACCACAAATCTAGGCAAGGAACTAAGCCTTTCATTACTTCCATCCCTCCAAAGATACAAGAATTCTCCCTACTCTGCCAAAGCCAGGCATTTCAACCCACGACCAACCGCTAAGCTACATGGGAGTGAAGGGGAGCATAAGTTTTCAAGACATATCCATTGACCTCTCCACACCCATCTCCCCAGTCAGAGCCAGAGCCTTGATTGTCCCTGGGGAAGGTGTGTGTGAATTAGTAAATGTGCCTCTTCTAGGGTGATGTCTTGAATAGTCAAATAGTCTGCGTTCTCCTCATAAACAAAACCAGGTAGACAAATATATGGGAGGATGGATGGATGGACGGACAGATATATGCATAGACAGACAGTTGCATACACATGAAGAATGGCCTTATTTAGTCAGAGCCTAAGGAGACCAAAGAGCTGCCTCTGGTTAGCTTTAGAGCCAACAGTTCCAATATGGGTCTGAAGATCCGAGAACCAAGGTAGCAGTGGTGCCACATACAGTCTGACCCAAGAATGAGATTAGAAAACCAGAGTCTCAGCTTGAGACAGAAAAACTGTTCTTTACTCTGCCTTTTTGTTTTCCCAAGCCCTCGGTGAATTAGCTGAGACCCATCTACATTAGAAAGTGCAATCGGGCTGGAGAGATGGCCTAGCAGTTAAGAGCACCGACTGCTCTTACAGAGGAGCCGGGTTTGATCCCTAGCACCCACATGGCGGCCGAGAACCTGCTGAAACTCCAATTCAAGGAGAAGTCCAGTTCCAGGGGAATCCGACACGCTCTTCTGACCTCCGCAGCACTGCACGACACGGGTGCACAGACCTACATGCAGACAGTACATTCATACACATACAGAAATAAATAAAATTTTAAAAAAAAGAAAGTGGAATCACTTCGCCCTGTCTACCACGTAGATATTAACCTTGTTCAGAAGCACCTCACAGACTCACACAGAACAATGTTTACAGAAATATTTGTATGTAACATGGCCCAGCAAAGTTATAACACATATTTAACCAGCACATGCAGATACTTGGTGGGCCATGGGCTGTATTCAAAGCCCTATCTGCCCCTCTGCTGGTCACCCTAGTGGATACCTCAGTCTGCCAAGTCATGAAGTAGCCTGGCTTACTATAGACATTATATCTGTTCCAAGGATTGATCCTCTTCTTTAGAATCAGTGCCTTGGAGTTCCGCCTTCATAGGCTTCCCTCTGCATTCCGTTGTCCATCAATTTTATCAGTTTTGGAACTGACCATTGCTTCGGGCTGCATCTAATACTGCAGCAAAGGGTAGGTCACTTTACAGGTTACGGGAATGAAGCTTCTTTTTGACTTTTTCCCTGGGAGATTCCCAGAAGACCAGCTGAGTTAAGTAAAATATGTCAATAAGGGGTACAAGGCTGAATCCCCCCTTTCACTGGGAAAAGCACAGATTTCCCTGACTGTATAAAATGTCCAGTTTCTCCTAAGTGGGAAAAAGGAGACAGAATAATAAAAAGTCCAAAAAGAAGAACAGAAGAAAAGGAAAAATGGTCTACAAGGTATAGAATAATATAAACAAGAAAATAAACAAAAATAACAATTGAATAAGCATTCTGTGAGCGCCAAGTCCCAAAAATGACACGTGAGTGGAAGAGCGCAGGGATGACTCACTGTTTACCAGCCACGGCCAGGATGCTGTCAAATTCAACACACGTGTGACAGTTAGGAGTGGGATGATTGTGAGAACAAATACCGAGATCAGAAAACAACTGAACAACCTGCTTTTGTCACTTGTAAAAATTAAGGAGGGGTACACATGAAATCCCCATAAGCTTCTCATGTACATTGTATGAATCCTTAACAAAGAAAAGGGGGGTAATAAAGGACCATGCCAAATAGGTGAAAAATAAAAAGGCTCAGTGTTGGCTGAGAAACATAGACAATGCAGCCATAGAAATCTGGGGGTTGGAGCTCTTGCTATGGTAACGGGTTTATAAGCCAAGTGTGAAAATGTAATATTTTATGCCGAAAGAATAAACGAGAGACCTAACTAGGGAAGGGTAGGGAGGGTCATGCAGAAGGAATGAGAGCGGGGGGATAAATAACACTAAGGATGTTTGGAAAATCCATAGGTTTTTATCTTGTAAGCTCACTTAAAAATACATATTATAAGCCTAAGTAGACATCTCTAAATATGTGTGCATATGAGCAACACACACACACACACACACACACACACACACACACACACATAGAGCAGTTATAGATTAAGAGGTCATGATTTTGAGAAGAGTTTGTAAGGCAGACATGAGAGAGTTGGCAGCGGAGTGACAGAAATGATGTTAATACAGTGTGTTCATATGCAGAATTCTCAAATGGTATTTAAAATTTAAAAAGATGAATGTAAGTTGTTTTGTCTTAAAATAAACTTCTATACCCATCCCTAACATCTGAAAACTTGGAAATGAATTTTTGACCCAAGAAAGTACAATCTTAGAGACTATTTTCAGTCTTTTTTTTTTTCCATGTACAACGGCATATCAACTTCTTACTGCGGATGGCATAGGAGAGCTCCTATGTGCAGATGCAGTTCCACTAGATCAACAGCAGTTTTTGTAGAAAATCAGTTTAACCATAATGGTAGGGAAATACAGATGCACATTAACCTGTCTTAGGGAATCTTGGATGGAGATCAAAACAACTTAGTATTTAACTCTCCACTTAGAGAAAATGGCCCTAGTTAGGGTCCTCCATGGGATCCATTCAGTAGAATGTGTTTGTATTATAGATGGTATATACTGGAGTGGCATACACAATATCAGTGGATGAATGCAGCAGTGATAGATGCCATCAATCAGGAAGGAAAGCAACCTCACGCCCAGCCCTGCTTCCTTCCACAGACTCCTTTCCACCAAGGTCCTCAGCACATTGGAAAGGGCCACCGGCAATCAGGGCAAGTCTTGCCCCACCAGTGATTGTCCTACATGTCAGTCCTCTATCTAGACCAACTGGCACACATCATTCTCACTAGGCCAGTCTTTTTGCAAAGTGCCCCAGTCTGATCTCCCTGCACAACATGCATGTCCAGTTGGCTAACCCATCCAAATCTCATCTCTCTGTTGTCTCCCATACCTGTTACCCCTGTAATCGGAGCCATCTCATCAAGTAACTCCATCCTCCCAGTTGCACAGGCCAAATCCCAGGCAGTCATTTTGGGACCTTTCATGCCCCTATCCGCCTGCACCAACACAGCTCAGTCCAACCCCAGGGCTTTATCCTTTTGTCTTACTTCTCCCTCCACTTGTAAAACTGTCCCAGTTGCCAGACCTGCTCACTTCCGTTAGGTTTTGAGGTCTCAACTTGAATACCTCAATAAGAGTTTCTCTAATTACGTTACTTAAAATATAACCCTTTTATTTTTTTTATTTATTTTTAAAGCTTTTTAAATTTTTTTATTTATTTTTGTATGTGTATGAATGTACTGTCTGCATGTAGGTTTGTGCACCGGTGTCATGAAATTCCTCAGAGGTCAAAAGAGGGTGTTGGATTCCCCTGGAACTGGAGTTAAAGATGGTTCTCAGCCACCATGTGGGTGCTGGGGATCAAACCCAGGTCCTCTGCAAGAGCAGTCGGAGCTCTTAACCACTAGGCCATCTCTCCAGCCCAAAATATAACCCTTTAAAACTTCCCCAGTGCATATTAGATGGGAGAGTACCCTGTCCTTTCTAATCACTGTTATGGGATTTCCTCACATACAGTCCCAGAATCAAATGCTGCCTGAGGTGCTGCATTTTGTACCTATTCAATCTAGAATATGCAACCTCCTTGCAAGAGAAGCAAGAGCTTGGGTGTAGTACATTTGCTTTGAAATGTCTGGATTAGATGGGCCACATGTCAATGCTTACATATTTCGTTTGTATAACCTAGTCAGTGTCATCTAATTGAAAAGAGTGGAGATGGATGATGGTCTACATGCTCAGAAAGGAAAGGAGACCCAGCCATGACCAAATTCTATGCCACCAGCTTCTACAACTGGTTTCCTTGGAAGTTTCTCGTTACATGGGCAATTGAAATCTCTGTTGCTATATTTTGTTGCTCTAAGTCTACTATTAAACTGATAATTTTCTATTCATCTAGTAACATGTTTCTAAGACACAATATCCCTCTATGTTGTCAAGCCTGGCTCCAAATTCCTTGGTTCCTCTACCTCAGCCTCTCAAGCTACTAGGACTCCAGACATGTGCCACCTCATCTGACCTCATAGACTTTTTAAGTGCTCTGCATGCAGTTGAAGATATGGTTGTTTTCTATACAGTTTTCTGAGAGTTGCTTTCTATAACTTCAGTTACCTGTAGTCAGCTGCAGTCTGAAAATATTAAGTAGGAAATTCCCGAAAGAAAAAAGGGGTGAGGTCAGAATAAGAGGATGAAAATTATTTTCACAGAAGTAACATTTTTCTTTATTATTAAGGTAAAAGAGGATGAAAATAATAAGTGTGTGCCAGTATAGAGCAACTTGAGAAAATTATCACTCAAAGATACTTCCCACTCAAAAGTAGATTCTTATGACCTTTAAACTTGTTCATTAACTTTCTCATCAATATCAATGAGAAAAATAATATAAACTTGCCAAGCAGAAAATTTTACATTTAAATTATTTTTCTTTCTGTCAACTCATTCAAAAATGTTTATTGAATAGATTAATGAAAAGACATCAATATAAAATTAGCTTTCTAGCAATAAGACAGGCTGTGCAGGCTCCCTTCTGTATTGCATATAATCACAGATATATGGAGGGCTGGGTCCTAGGACATCCCTCCCCACCCATGAAACTGAAGTCCATGAATGCTCAACTTTCTTTTGCCTTTAATCCCAGTACTCGGGAGGGAAGGTACAGACAAGCGGATCTCTGTGAGTTCAAGGCCAGCCTGGTCTATAGAATGAGCTCCAGGCTAGCTGGGACTAAAGGGAGACCCTGTCTCAAAAAAGAAAAAAAATGTAACTGAGGCTAGACAGATGGCTGTAGTAGTTTAAATGAGATTCTTCCCCATAGGCTCCAAGCATTTGGACATTTTTGTCCCCAGTTGGTAGTGCAGTTTGGAGAGGTTTTAGGAGGTGTGGTCATGCTAGAGGGAGGAGGTCACTGACAGCCAGCTTCGAGAGTTCTTAAACCTTGCCAGAAGTCCAGTTGCATTCTGCTTCCTGAGCCTGCTTGAAGATGTAATTGCTCAGCTATCTGCTCTGGCCACCTCTGCCACTATACCTTCCTGCCGTGATGGACTGTAATCTCTCTGAAACCATAAACCAAATAACATCTTCCATCTATAAGTTGCCTTGATCATGATGTTTCATCACAGTAACAGAAAAAATGTCAATAAAATGCTTCAGTGGTGAAGAGCACTGGCTGCTCTTGCAGAAGGGCTGGGTTCAGTTCCCAGCATCTACATTAAAGCGAACAACTGCCTATAACTCCAGTTCCAGGGAATCTGATGCCCTCTTCTGACCTCAACAGGCATTGCATGCACAGGAGCACTTACATACATGCAGATGAAACACTCATACACATAAAATAAAAATAAACAAAACTTTAAAAATTAAATAAAATATAACATACCTCCTCCTGAATAATTTACAAACATTCTAAATTATTTCTAATACTGAATACAATACAAATACTATATAAGTAACTGTTATATTGTGTGACAAGAAATAGTATATATGTTCACTACAGATGATTTTTCCCAAGTGTTTTTGGCCTGCCATTGATCAAATCTACAGACACAAACTCCAAAGGCATAATTTTATCTATGAACCTGATAAACATAAAAATTCTAACACTGTGTTAGCAAAGGTATATAGAAAGAGGCACCTTCAAATTACTGATAGAAATAGAAAATGGCACGCCATCAAAATATAACCTTGAAACCCAAACTTGTACTTTTATGAATTTATCATAAGAAAATAATTTATATAGTTATATTGAATGATATCTAAGACAATATTATGTATGACAGAAAATTGTAAATAAGATAAATGACCAATAACAGAGGTTCATTCAATGCATTTTCATACATGATATAATTATATTTAGTTAATGTACAATGATGTGATAAACTGCTTATGATCAATTGTTAAGCAACTATACATTCTAAGATATGCAATGTTGCAATCAGGAAGAAAATACACTAAAAAGTTTATTAACTCAGATAATCTATTAATTTGGTTAATATTTATGAGTTTTCTAATCTACAATTGATATTTATTTCATTATTATAACAAAACATCAGTGACTATTCCATATTATGGTTATATCTATTAAATTACATTAAGTCTCAAAGGCACGAGAAGATTGTTTCCATGCTAGATTCTTAAAATAGCATGGTTCCATATTTACAAAATTCTCAGGCCTTTTTAAATTGTGCATTCAGTAATTCTTCACCCATGCTTCACTGTGTCACACTGAGCCTCAGTTTAGGGCATCATCATTAAGTCATATTGAATAATTAAAGAGAAAGCCATTTTGAGATAAGAATATTGATGAACAAATAATCCCTATAATTTTCTAGACCTTAACCAAGAGTCATCAAATATCTTATGAAGGTTCTGTTTGTTATTAAAATCAAAAGGGTCTACTTTGTCATTAATGCAAGTATTTTACAGTTTAGTCACATCAGCATGAAAGAAAAATGACAAAGACATTTTGTCCCAATTAAATGCAAGTATTCTATGAAAATCTTGGTTAGCTTTTACCTTGATAATAAAGAAAAAAGTTACCTCTGTGAAATAGTAAATTTATTATTTTTACTCTGAAGTATAAATACCTGGAGGATAAGGAAGAGAGTAGGGTCAAAATTCAAGCACTGATCCACTTTTTTTGGTTCCCTTCGGGTAGCAGCCAAATATAGTATAGGATCTTATCACTTTAATAGACAGAACTTCACAAATAAACCTTATTTTACACACACACACACACGCACACACACACAAAACCATCTGGATTCAGACTTGCATTTCACTGAGAACAAATTCTACTTTAAGAGATCATATCTTTTATATCTACTGTAACCATAAAAACAAATTGATTCTTATAGATTCTGTATAATACATATCTATTGTATTTATGCACATAAAGAATGAGGCCTGTAAGTTAGGGAAAAGGTAGTATATCCTCCCACAGCTTTTCCAAGACAAAAATTCCTACCTAGATAAAATGTTTCAGTTAATTATAATGTAGAAGAGAGTATTTTTAATGTTTAATTTTAAGCTCTCACTGCGATTTAGAGAAGTTTAAAAAAAAACAAAACATGCATTTGTCAACCCAACTACCACCCATTACTTTGAAGTTCATTTTTTTTATTTTGCTTTTTGGTTTTTTGGTTTTTTGTTTTTTGTTTTTTGTTATTTTTGAGACAGGGTCTCCCTTTAGTCCCAGCTATCCTGGAGCTCTCTCTGTAGACTAGGCTGGCCTTGAACTCACAGAAATCCGCCTGCCTCTACCTCCCAAGTGCTAGGATGAAAGGCATGCACCACTACGCCCAGCTGAAGTTTGTTTTTTTTTTTATGTCATTTTAAAATTTGTGGATTATATAGATTACTTGGAAAAAAAGGAGAAACCTGCAACACCAGAAGTACTTAAAAGTCATAAATGCAACTTTTATTAGAAACACTAATAAAGTTATAAATTCTGAAGTCTCATGTTTAAAAAAATCATAGTTCTATATAGGTCTATAAATTCTATGATATCCCTTTTCTGAAATATGAGACATAAACCTATCTTCTTTATCACAGTGCTATGAAATAAATACTTATACCTTTCCCTCAAACCATATGTTAAAGTTTAATCTTCATATGGCTATATTTGGAACTGAGACCTTTAAAGAATTGAGGTTAAATGATGTCATAAGTGTACACCCTGATCAGAGGCTATATATTATATTAAGTTGTGAATGAAGTCACTAGCCCTCCCTTCAGACGTGCAAATAAAGGTCATAGCAAGCACATAACTAGAGGGAAGAGTGCCTACACCAGAAACTGAATTAGCTTGAACCTTCTTTTTGGTTATTTACCTTCCAGAGCTATAATGAATATCTGTTATATTCCCCACATCATCCATGGTTTCATGTTATCACAAAAACACATATATGTAATTCATATATTTAACAATTCCTTTGTACCAAGCAAACCTCATCAGTTTATTAATTAACTAAATTATATTAAAATCAGCTTTGGTTTAGTATTTGAATGTGTCCATCACCCTGGGATGATGATACGTGGACTTGACAGTAAATACTAGATATTACTAATTGATCACAGTATTCTTTCCTATGTACTCTGAAGCAGACCTCACCATCCTTAGAATTCCATGCAGCAGCTACTAGGAATTGATAGAGGCAGATATTTAATTTAAAGTCTATTTCCATATTAATCTGAAGGCTCATTAAGTAGTTGACTACTGTTGATTTTATTTTATTTTGTAGAAATTTTTGTTTTTTTATTTTTGAGAATTTCACGCATGAGTATTGTTTTTGCATTTTTTATGATCTTAACAATAATTTATTTTATTTTATTTATTGATGCTTTGGGTATTTCATACATCATTTTCCAATTCAGTTCAGGCATATATCCCCTTCCCTTCCCCTCACCCCACCCCTACCCATCCAAGATCATTCATTCTGCCATAACTTTTCTGCATCTTTCTGTTTTTTTGTTTTGTTTTGTTTTCATTTTTTTTAACAATAAGTGATAATCTGTGAGTACAAGCATCCTTCATGTAAAACCAATTTGCGAGCAGTTGTGCCCAAACCCACACAGCTCATGTGTCATACCCTCCAGCAGGGGGGTCTTGTATGTTCAATCAAGTTGATCAAATGAGTGTCTAGTCTATATTGTTGTAGTTTCACCATTCACCCCAATCGCAACCCTTACATTCTACCGTGCCCCCTCTTCTGCAGATTGTTCCCTAGGCTTAGAAAAGGGGCACAGGTGGATGAGAAGCAAAACAGTCTACTTTCTCTGGAGCTGTTGTCTTGGTCTCTAGTCAATTCTGGCTGTTTTCTTTCATGGGCTGCCAGCTTGTCCAGGCATAACCTTTCGATCCTACTAATGAAGCACATGCAATTAGATATATAGGTATTTAAACAGTATAATATATAGCCTTTCGATCCTACTAATGAAGCACACGCAATTAGATATATAGGTATTTAAACAGTACTAATTGTTATGGTAGGTTACTTTGGTATAGACACAGATGTTTGGATGGTATGTTAATCCATGAATTACATTTTCTTCTGTTAAGTATGACAGGGTCTTCGTGTGGTTTATAACATCTCCTAACCATTAGAGGATGTAAGCTTGTGGCATCAGCCGTGGGTTATTCCTCCAAGGAGAGAGCTAATAGCCAATTAGATTTGGGATATACAGACATATGGCTGCCACTGCTGCACAGTATTTCCAGGCAGATGAGGTGTAGCTGGTGCTGACGGAGGAGTCTTGCTTGACTCAAGGAGACCTATATTTGCTTTATTGGTTTAGTGGCCTTTGGTAACACTCTCTGGCATTCCAGAGACCATCTGTATACTTGCAAGTGCGGTCTCCATACATCTTTCCCATGTTTATATCAGGTCTTCAACAGCAGGGCCTTATCGCCTCTCTTCCTGCAGATATCCCAGTTTGGAGGCAAGGAGCCTTTACCTTTTGTGGGGGCTTGGATCCCCTGGCCAACATCTCCTTGGTAGAATAATCCATTGTTGATGTCAGAGCTCCTGTATTAATATATTTTGCTTAAGTGCATAGCTTAAGGAGACTTTAGCATTATATTTGGTTCTGAATAGAGAATAATCCTTTTCACAGTTTCTATGTCCATTAGTCAATTAAAGAAGGCAGTTTTACCGATTTTACAAGAGAATACCTCTATAACAGCTGGCTCCAATCTACAGCTGGAGAACGACCTCATCATCATCATATTTCTCCTTATTCTATGGGGGGGGGTTAAGAAAGTCTCTTGTATTAAAACCTTTGCAGCACCTAGAAGGTAAGCTTCGTTAGGAATCATTAAAAATAGTTGTTACTAGTAGGATCCACAGAGGGGCCTGATGTCTGCAGCAATCTGAGGCATTTCTTCCCTTCAATGCCCAGAGGAGTCAATCCTTCTGCTGGCACTTTCTGGTACATCCTACTCACTGCAAAGCTGCATTTTCTTTCTCAGCCATTAAGTTGGTGATACTCTGGCCTGTTGGAACATACAAATCCTTTCCCATAGTTAGTTTTAAGATTTGGGTTGCAAGGTTTTTTGACAAAAAGTTTTCATATCTATCTATATCCCCCTTTTTTATTTAAGGTTTTTATTTTTGACCCATGAGTCTCAAAAAAGCAGTTGTTTTATACATACCTATAGGGTGGAATCAAGGCACAGATTTCATCAAGTTCACCCATGCTGTTTTGGGTTACTGTATGTGATTAACTTGGGAAACAAAGTTTATTTTTGAGTTAAATCATCCTATAGGTGAAAGAGATTGCTACCAGGTGATACTATATGACAGCAAAATTATAGAGAACATTTGTTTATACCAATCCCAAAGTAATTGTTATACAGATTTTAGTTAAAGCTAATGTGGACAAGAGCAATTTATATCACCAATTAACTCAGATGCATTACCGTTTTTATCAGCCTTCAAACCAATGTTGTCCAATATGCACATATTTACTTTTACTAAGTCCTAAAACACCATGTATCCTGTAGACAGAGTCTGGGCAAAACTGGATACTTGTTGAACTCACGTCAATTAAACATGCACCAATCGAATATACACCCGTGTCCCTCTCCCACCCCTCCCACCCCTCCCGAGTCACCATTTCAGTCAGCCTTCTGATGCAATCTTTCTGTTGTTGTTCTTTTAATATGCATCCCTCTCCACAAGAAATATTTATAACTGGGTTATTGGTACTAGCGTCCACATATGAGAGATACCATTTGTCGTTTGTTTTTCTGGGACTGTGTTACTTCACTTAACATGATGTCTTCAAGCTCCATCCATTTACCTGCAAAGTTCATGATGTTGTCTTTCTTTACTGCTGCATAGAATTCCATTGTGTACATGTACCACATTTTCTCTATCCACTCGTCAGTTGAGGGGCATTTGGGTTGATTCCAGTTTTTTGCTATTGTGAACAGAGCGGCAATAAATATAGCTGTGCATGTATCTCTGCAGTAAGATGAGTCTTGTGGGTATATACCCAGGAGTGGTATGACTGGGTCAAATGGCAGGATCATTTTGAGTCTTCTAAGGGTTCTCCACACTGTTTTCCATAGTGGCTGCACAAGTTTACATTCCCACCAGCAATGGATGAGTGTTCCCCTTTCCCCACACCCTCTCCAGCACTTGGCATCATTTGTTTTCTTGATCCTAGCCAGTCTTACTGGAGTAAGGTGGTATCTTAAGGTGGTTTTAATTTGCATTTCCTTAATTATTAGTGATGTTGAACACTTCTTAAGGTGTTTCTCAGCCATCTCTAATTCCTCCTCTGTGAAGTCTCTGTTCAGATCTTTGCTCCATCTTCTGAGTGATTCATTTGTTTTCTTTCTTCTTTGTTTTTTGAGTAGCTTGTATACTCTGGAGATTAATGCTTTGTCAGATGTATCTGCTGTGAAGGTTTCCTCCCATTCTGTGGGTTTTCTCTTCACTTCCTTTATTGTTTCCTTTGATGTACAGAAGCTTTTGAGTTTAATGAGGTCCCATTTGTCAATTGACGACCTTATTTCTTGTGCAGCTGCTGTCTGATTTAAGAAGTCTTTTCCTACACCTACGTCTTGTAGTCTGCTGCCAAGTTTCTCTTCTATCACCTCCAGAGTTTTGGATTTCACGTTGAGGTCTTTGATCCATTTGGAATTGACTTTTGTACAGGGTGAGAGGTAGGGGTTTAATTTCATTCTTCTACAGGTGGTGATCCAGTTTTGCCAACACCACTTGTTGAAGATGCTGTCTTTCCTCCAATGTGTCTTCTTGGCCTCCTTATCAAATATGAGATGGCTGAAATTGTATGTGCTCAGGTTTGGATCTTCAATTTTGTTCCATTGGTCAACTGGTCTGTTTTTGTGCCAGTACCAAGCTGTTTTTATGACTATAGCCCTGTAGTATAGTTTGATGTCTGGTATAGCGATCCCCCCTGTATTGCTCTTTTCGCCCAGAGTTGCTTTGGCTATTCGGGGTCTTTTGTTTTTCCAAATGAAATTGAGGATTCTTTTTTCCAAACATGTGAAGAAGCTCTTGGGGATTTTGATTGGGATTGCATTAAATCTGTATACAAGTTTAGGTAGAATGGACATTTTTACTATATTTATTTTCCCAATCCATGAGCATGGGAGGTTTGTCCATCTCCTGATGTCTTCTTCAATTTCCTTCTTCAGAGGTTTAAAATTTTTGTTGTAGAGGTCCTTGGTATCTTTGGTTAGGTTTGTTCCTAGGTATTTTATTGTTTTTGAGGCTATTGTGAGTGGGAAGGTCTCCTTGTATTCCTTCTTCAGCTGCCTACTGTTGGTGTAGAGAAAGGCTACTGATTTTTCTAGGTTTATTTTGTATCCTGCCACCTTACTGAAGCTCCTAATCGTTTCTAGGAGTTTCCTGGTGGAGTTCTTAGCATCCCTTAAGTAGACAATCATATCATCAGCAAAAAGGGATAGCTTGACTTCCTCTTTTCCTATTAGAACTCCTTTAATTTCCTTTTCTTGCCTTATTGCCCTAGCAAGGGATTCAAGCACTATGTTGAAAAGGAGTGGTGACAGGGGACAACCTTGCCGAGTTCCTACCCTTAAGGGGAATGCTTCTGTCGTTTCCCCATTTAGGATGATATTGGCTGTGGGTTTCCTGTATATGGCTTTGATTACATTAAGGTATGATCCCTCCAATCCAATTCCCTCTAGGACTTTAAACATGAACGGATGCTGGATTTTGTCAAAGGCTTTTTCCGCGTCAATTGAGATGATGGTGTGGTTTTTGTCTTTCAGTCCGTTTATATGCTTGATGATATTTATTGATTTTCGTATGTTGAACCATCCCTGCATCTCTGGTATGAATCCAACTTGGTCATGGTGGATGATCTTCTTGATGTGGGTCTGTATGCGATTTGCCAGTATCCTATTTAGAATTTTGGCATCTGTGTTCATTAGGGAGATGGGTCTATAGTTCTCCTTTTTAGTTGCATCTTTGCCTGGTTTTGGTATTAGAGTGATGCTGGCTTCATAGAAGGAATCTGGGAGAACTCCCTCCGTTTGTATCCTTCTAAACAACTTGAATATTAATGGTTGTAAGTCTTTTTGAAATATTTTATAGAATTCTGCTGTGAAACCATCTGGGCCTGGGCATTTTTTGGTTGGGAGGCTGCTTATTACATCTTCAATTTCTTCACATATTATTGGTCTGTTTAAGCTGTCGATCTCTTCTTGGTTGAGCTTTGGTGATTCCCAAGATTTCAGATATTCATCCATTTCTTCTAGGTTTTCAAACTTGGTAGAGTATAGGTTTTTAAAGTAATTCCGTATGATTGTCTGGATCTTTTCATTATCTGTTGTGATATTTCCCTTTTCATCACAGATTCTATTGATTTGGAGTTGTTCCTTCTTTCTTTTGGTTAACTGGGCTAGAGGTCTGTCTATCTTGTTTATTCTCTCAAAGAACCAGCTTTTGGATTCATTGATTTTTTGTATGGTTTTCTTTGTTTCTATTTCATTGATCTCTGCTCTGATTTTTGTTATTTCTTCTTGTCTGCTGCGTTTAGGGTTCATTTGTTGTTGTCTCTCAAGTACTTTTAGCTGGAGTGTTAGATCGTTCACTTGTGCTCTTTCTGTTTTTTTAATGTAGGCACTTAGAGCTATAAACTTTCCTCTTAGGACTGCTTTTAAAGTGTCCCATAGGTTTTGCTGCGTTGTATTATCATTGTCATTCAGTTCCAGGAATGTTTTTATTTCTTTCTTTATTTCTTCCTTGACCCATTCATTATTCAGGAGAGTGTTGTTTAGTCTCCATGTGTTCTTGTAGGTTGTAGGGTTTATCCTGGTGTTGATATTGAGTTTTATTGCACTGTGGTCTGAAAGAATGCATGAGATTATTTCAATCTTTTTGTATTTGTTGAGTTTTTCCCTGTGTCCCAGTATATGATCTATTTTGGAGAATGTTCCATGGGGTGCTGAGTAGAAAGTGTATTCTCTGGTGTTTGGGTGGAATATTCGATAGATGTCTGTGAGGTCCATTTGGTGTATTGTATCATTCAGTTCAGATGTCTCTCTGTTTATCCTTTGTCCTGTTGATCTGTCTAAAGGACTTAGTGGGGTATTGAAGTCCCCTACTATTAGTGTGCTGGGGTTAATCTGAGCCTTGAGATCCTGAAGAGTTGTCTTTACAAAGTTTGGTGCGCCGGCATTTGGTGCATATATATTCATGATTGTGAGATCTTCATCGTCGATTGTTCCTTTAATGAAGATATAATGGCCCTCTTTGTCTCTTTTGATTTCTTTTGCTTTGAAGTCTATTTTGTCTGATATTAGGATAGCGACACCTGCTTTCTTTTTGGTACCATTTGCTTGGAATATTTTCTTCCATCCCTTCACCTTAAGTTGGTGTCTGTCCTTGAAATTGAGATGGGTTTCTTGCAGACAGCATATAGATGGATTTTGTTTCCTAATCCATTCTCCCAGTCTATGCCTTTTGATTGGGGAGTTCAGCCCATTAATATTTAAGGTTATAATTGAAAGATGGATGTTTTTTCCTTTCACCTTATTATCCATTTGGACTTTTAGTCTCTGATTCTACTCCTATGTTTATATTTTTATTAGTTTCTTTTCCTAGGTGCTTGAGGATAGTTGCTCCTCTCTTCTGCCCTTTGAATTGCTTCAAGCATTTTCTGGAGAGTTGGTTTTCCGGACATGTATTCTATCATCTTGTTTTTGTCTTGGAAGATTCTTCTCTCTCCTTCAACTGTAATTGACATTTTTGCTGGGTAAAGTATTCTGGGTTGGCATCCATAGTCCTTTAACACTGGGAATGCTTTGCTCCATGTTCTTCTTGCTTTCATGGTTTGCGGCGAGAAGTCAGTTGTAATTCTGATGGGTTTCCCTTTGTATGTGACTTGTTTTTCTTTTGTGGCCTTCAGAATTTTATCTTTGTTTTGGGCATCTAGCATTTTGACTATGATGTGGCGTGGGGAGTTTCTTTTCTGATCTTGTCTATTTGGAGTCCTGTGTGCTTCTTGTATTTGAATGGGTTTGTCTACTTTTAGTTTGGGGAAGTTTTCATCTATTATTCTGTTGAAGATCTGATCAATACTATTCTCTTGAGATTCTTCTCCTTCCTCTATTCCCATGATGCGGAGGTTTGATCTTTTCATAGTGTCCCATATTTCCTGGTTGTTCCAGTTTTGTGTATTTTTAAATTTTTCATAATCTTTATTTGAGTTTTTTAGTTGCTCTGTGTTATCTTCCAGATCTGATATTCTTTGTTCTGCTTCCTCCATTCTATTTCTGAGGCTTTTTCCTTTCCTTTCTACTTGGTTGGATAAGTGTTCTATTTCCTTTTTCATTTCATCCTGTGATTTCCTTAATATATCCATTTCCTTTATGAGTTTCTCAATCGTTGGTTGGCCTCCTTTTTCAGTGTTTCTACTTCCTTAAGGTGTTTGTTTTTTCTCTCTCTCGTTCTTTGTGGAGTTTGTCAATCTCTTCCTTTAGTTTGTTATTGTATCCCTCTAGGTCCTTTTTGAGTTTTTCATTCTCTCTCTTTACTTCTCTGAATTCTTCCTTTAGTTTGTCATTGTATCCCTCTAAGTCCTTTTTGAGTTTTTCATTCTTTCTCTTTACTTCTCTGAATTCTTCTTTATGTTTTTTAATTTCTCTGCATAGGTCTGCAATTAGTCCTCTAAGGTCTGTTTCTTCGGTCACCTCCAGGGGGATCCAATTGTAGCTGTCTCCTACCGGGTTGGTAGATCTTGGTGCGGAATTATCCTGCACCTTTCCCATGTTGTCTCTTCGTGGTCTCCCTGGCATGTGGGTTTCCCTTTTGTGATTCAAATCCCAAATGCCTTTTCAGTTTGTTGAAGGCTGAAAGCTTATTTTATTTTGCTTGCCTCCTTCCAATGCCTTTTTTTCCCCCTTCCTTCCCTCCTCCTGTTTATGGAGTGTTGACTTGTCTAGTTTTCAGGCTTTCACTTTTGTTTATATATTGGATACTGGAAGTCTCTTCCTTTCCTGTTTTGAATGTTCTCTACTGGATACTCTCTCCTCAATTCCAGTTGTTGGGGGGTGTATTCCTGACTTAGCCCACACCCCAGTACCTTCCTGGAGCAGTGGTGGGCTGGTCCTCACCCCTGCCCTGCTCAGGACTAGAATATGGCGTCTGCGCCTGACTCCAAACCCAGGATCCCCCCCCACTTGAGACTACGGGGGCGGGGGGGGGCAGGGCCACCCAGCCAGGCAGCCATGCTCTGGTGGGATTTAGGAGTCCAGTCTAGATCCGCCAGCCACTGGCCCCTCTGCCACAACTCAGCAAATCAATTGTCCTGCACCTGTGGGTCAATGCCTAAGTTTACCTTCCTGGAGCAATGGCGGGCTGGTCCTGACCCCTGCCCTGCTCAGGACCAGAGTTTTTGCATTGTTTTATCCATTTCAGTCTCCTACCAACTCATCCCATGTCCTGCCACTATCTTTCAATTTCTTTTTTTCTTCTTTTACTAATATTGTTATATACATTTATAATAATATGTATTATACACTGAGTCCATTTAGTGATGCTGTGTGTACCTGTGTATAGGGATGTCCATTTGGTATTAAATAACCTCTCAGAGAGCTGGTCCCTGGAGGAAACTGGTTCTCCCTCCCTCAAAACCCATTGATTGATGCCCTTCATCTTCAAGTGGGACCCTCTGCCATTCCCCCCTCCACCTTGGCATGTCAACTTGTTTTTCCATTATGCAAATCTTTTTATACTGTGAATATTTCGTTAGTATAACCTTTCCTATCATGTCTAGAATTCATTGACCAGGTCCCTCTGGCTCTTATATTCTTTCCTCCCTCTCTTCTGTGATGTTCCCTGAGCCCTAGGTGTACAAGTTGCGTTGTAGATGTGTCCCTTGGGGCTGGATACCTCAATTACCTAGTCTCTGTATCTGGCCAGTTGTGGAATTTTGTAATAGTCTCCAAGTGTTACACAAAGAAGCTTCTTTGATGAATGGTGAGAGGTACGCTTGATTGTAGAAATCCAGTTTTCCCAATACCATTTGTTGAAGATGCTGTCTTTCCTCCAGGATATATTCTTGACATCTTTGTCAAATATCAGTTGGCTGTAATTGCATGTACTTGTATTTCTATCTTCTAATTTGTTTCCACTATCTACATGTCTTTTGTGTGTGTGTGTGTGCCAGTAACATGATGTTCTTATTGCTATAACTCCGTAAAATAATTTGAAATATGTTATGGTAATCTCTCCAGCAATGCACTTTGTGCTCAGGATTGCTTTGGCTATCCTGGGTCTTTTGTGATACCTTATGAATTTAAGGATTTGTTTTCTATTTCTGTAAAAATATCATGGAGATTTTGATTGAATCTGTACATTGCTCTGGTAGGATGATCATTTTCACAATATCGAGTCTATCAATTCATGAGCCTGGGAGGTATTTCCCTCTCCTAGTGTCTATTTCAATCTCTTTCTTTAAAGATTTAAAGTTTTCATTGTAGAAATTTTTAATGTCTTTGGTTAAGTTTATTCCTAGGTATCATTTTAGAAGCTATTGTGAATGGGAGTGATTCTATGGATCATTTTTAGGACTGCTTATTATTGGTATAAAAAAGGATAGTGATTTTTATAAACTGATATTTGTATACTGCCACTTTGTTGCAAAAGTTGGTCATTTCTAGTTTTCTAGTGGAATTTTGGGATTCTCTTATGTATAATATTGTGATGTCTACACATAGGGATAATTTGACTTCTTTTCCAATTAGTACTCTTTTAATTTCCTTATCTTGTCTAATTGCTCTTAAAGCCTAAGATTTCAAGCACTATATTGAAAAGGAGTAGGGACAGAGAACAGTTTTGTCTTTTTGCTGAATTAACAGGAATGCTTCAAGATTTTTTTTCCACTTACAAGCCTGTTGGCTGTGTGTTTGTTTGTATATAGCCTTAATTATGTAGAGGTATGTTCCCTCCAGACCAATTCTCAGATTTTTATTATGGAAACATGTTGGATTTTGTTAAAGGCCATTTCTGCATCTATTTAGATGATCATGTGATTTTTGTCTTTAAGTTCATTTGTATGATATATTATGTTTATTGACATGTATATTGAAACATCCCTGAATCTCTGGAATAAAGCCAATTTGATCATGATGATGAATTTTTTTTATCTGTGTCTGTAAGTGGCTTGCAAGTATTGTACGGAGAAATTTTCCATCTATGTTCATTAGGGATATTCACTTGAAGTTTGCTTTTTCTGTTGTGTGATTTTGCCTGGTTTGGGTAATACCAGTTTTCTAGAAGTTTTGGGGTTCTCTCTGTCTTTTTGAATAATTTAAGCAGTATTGGTTGTAGCTCTATTTTGCAGATCTGGTATAATTCTGGTGTGAATCCATCTGGACCTGGGCTTTTATAGTAGAGAGATCTGGGGGATTTTTTTCTTTTTAATTTATTTTTATTTGACCAGTAAGTACACATATGCAATAAACATAAGGAGTGTTCATATAAACCCAATTAGTTAACACCTGAGTTCAGTTTTATACAACCCAGGGTCCCCAAGTCTAGTGGGAAAGATTTGCTTACACAAACATGTTGATCAAATTTTAAAAAAGAAGAAAAAAAGAAAAGAAAAGGAAAGAAAAGAAAAAGAAAAACCCAGTCCATTTTTGCTGTGATCTCATAATTCATCCCCCCTCCTTGGCCCCTACAATCTGATGTGCCAACCTCTTCCATGAGAGTCCCTGGGCTTTGGAGGGGAGGGTGAGAGAGAGTGAGAAAGAGACGATCCATTTTTTCTTTTCTGGCAGGTGAGGGGTGCTGGTCTGGCCAGCGCTAGGACAGAGGTGAGAATTTGGAGCCTAAACTATCCACACCTGTACACCAGTTAAGAACCCAACAAAAACACCTGAATATAACCAAAGAATATAACCAAAATCAGTCTTAAATTCAACAAAGAAACACCTAAGCTTCACATTGGAACCACCACAACCAACAAAAGCAACCCAAATGCGTAATGCTCAATGAAAAAAAGATAATATAAAAAACTCAAGGATAGTAGTTAGTTCAAAAGAATGATTATTTCTTCCCTGGGGAGCTATTCATTTATAGTGATATATTCAAAATAACTGTAACATCTACATAAATGGGTATAAATATTGAATATATTGCAAATTATAATAACTAGAAGCAAATCTCTCAGGACATGTTACTTAGTTTCATGGCATTAGCTAAAAGACTTCTATATAAGATTAGAATGAATGGCTATCTCCAGAATAGAAAATACTAAAATGTTTAAGCTAATCAGTGATACAGAATTGTTAAGCTTCCTTCCACCCCTGACTTGTACTAGAGTCCCAATTACAGCTATTTGATTAAATGGACACAAATGTTCTCCATGTTTTCTTCTGTTATGTCAGTGATAATGCTGACATTTTTTTTTCCACATAACAATATAATTTGGCCCAGGAAAAGCTGGGCTCTACCCCCTTGAACCAGCGGTATGCAGTCCAGAGGGAGACAGTCTGAAAGGGTGTGGTGAACCCTTCAGCTGGGTTCCTGTTTATAGGTATGTGATACAACTCCTGCCTTCTGGAAAACTATAAATCTGGATTTAGGGGTCTGGGAAACAAGAGAGGCTGCTCTGATTGTAGCAACAATTACAAAAACAGAAGGGGAAGGAATATGCCTCCTCCCTCTAGGATGCAATTTTGCCTTACAGTTAAATAAAAAGCATGGTTGATAAAGACTTCAGCGATAGCTCTGGGCTGAGATCATTGATGCTTAAAGGTATTATTGAAAGATGTGTATTTGTTACTAGGATGTGCCATGGGAGTTTCTTTCTTGTGTACCTGGTTCTCTGCTTATTGTATCTGTATGGCTATGTTTTTCCTTAATTTAGGGAAGTTTTTTTTCTAAAATCCTCTTGAATATCTGGTCAGGGCCATTAACCCAAGATTCTTCTCCTTATATGCCTATAATTTGTACATTTGGTCTTTTCATGGTGTCCCACAGTTCTTGCATACCTCATTCCTCTTTTATTTTAATTTTTCATATTCTTTGTTTAAACAGTCCAGTTCTCTAACTTTGTTTTTTAGTCTTGATAGTCTGTTTTCCATTTAATTCATTCCACAGGTAAAACTTTTTCATGTCTTTTCTAACTGAGCTTTTCAATTCCATCTTCATCTTATCTTGAGTTTTCTTCAATATTTCTATCTCCTTTATGAATCAATTTTCAAATCCTGAATTGTCTTCGCCATCAGTGTATTTGTGTTTTCTTCAGCTTCAACAATGAGTTTATTCCTATTCTCTTTGAATTCCTTGAGTTGTTTTTGTGCTCTTTAAAGCCTTTGAATTCTTTGATCATGCTTATGATTTTTTTTTGGTGTTTTTGAGAAAGGTCTCCCTGTAGCTCTGGCTGTCCTGGAACTCACTGTGTTGACCAGGCTGGCCTTGAACTCACAGAGATCTGCCTGCCTCTGCCTCCTAAGTGCTAGGATTAAAGGCATGCACCACCATGCCCTGCATGATTTTCTTTTAAGTTCCATGTCCTGGGGTTCCTCTGGGAGTTCTCATTATAGAACAGTTATACAGGGCTGGTAGGATTTAGTGGGAACATATTGTCTTAGTTTATCATATTATTTTTATGTTTTTGCATTGTGACCTGAGCATATGGACTTCTTTTATTTTTATGAGTCTGATATGAAATTCTAGTCTGTCTTTTAAAAAAATGTTTTTTTAATTAATTATTTATTAATTATTTTTATTTTATGTGTTTGAGTATATTGGCTGTAGGTATGTGAATGCATCCATGCTTTGCAATGCCCATGGAGGACACAAGCAGGTGTTGGATCCTCTGAAACTGGAGCCATGGACTGTTGTTAGCTGCCATGTGGGTTCTAGGATTTGAACCCAGGTCTTCTGCAAGAACAGCCAGTGTTCTTAACCACTGAGCCATCTCTTGGGCCTCTTAGTCTGCCTTCTGAAAGAGATGTTTGGTTCCATTTTTATTGCTGTCATAGCTTGGTTTATTTCTGATCAGGTATGATTAGATAGCTGCCTATGCTTCAGGTTCCCACTTTTGATGTTTTTATTGGAGGAACAGAGTGATTCAGGTCTGTTCCAGTGTGCCAGGTGGGCAATCACAACTAGACCTGTGCGTGTGGAGACTGCAAAGGAGTGGGCAGGTTCTGAGGAGCTCACAAGAGTAGTCCAGAATGGGGAAGCAGTGGATTTCCTTAGTAGTCCCAGAAAGGAAACCCTATTTTGCTCTTTAATAGTCTATAACATTTTATATAGCAGCAGCTCAGTAAATATTTAGTGAATTAAAATATAATAACTCAAATATAAGCCTTCTGTAAAGAAAGACCATGAAACAAGAGAAAACTGACTATATATAAATACATAGAAATGGAAACATCAAGTATACTTTTAACTTTGACTGAATTCTCATCAAGCATGACTAATGATTCCAAACTATGATTAAATTAATAATTCATAAAAATTATAATCCATAATAATGAATGGTACATTATGCATTAAGTTCAAGGCTACAAGATTCAAGGACATCTGTAATACCTAGTTGAGAAGTGCCACCACCAAGTGAAGAGTTTTGACAATAGGAGGACAAGACGTTTGGAGGAAATAGGGAAGACTTTTCTTTAAAGCAAAAAGGAAATTGAATCAATGAACCAATTCCTCCAAGGTTCCATTGTGATTCCACTATATCCTCACAGCAAGCTCTACTGGAGTCCCCGCCACAAAGTAGATTTCATCCACAGACTCTCAGGTGAAGAAGAATGACTTCCTAAATTCTTGAACAGCTGGAGAGATGTATCATGCTGTCATCATTTTGAGGACTGTTTCTCATAGTCAAAGTCTTGCCATCCTGTCTTAAAATGTCCTTATCCTTAATATCAATAGCAACAGAAAAGATGAGGTCTTCCAACCCCATCTTAGAGCCAAATTTCTAAAAAGTGATGAACTAGTTGGTTTCCCTCCCTCGGACAGACAGCTCTTAGCCTATACTTACCTTACTGAATCATGTCAGGAGAGTTAAATTTAAATGTTAAAAATGGATTTGGCCTTGATGGACTAGTGGTACTGATGTGCAGTCCTGAAAAACCCCAGCAATTTAGATATCTCTCACCAACAGACTCCAATACAACAGGCATAATTTGTTTCTTGTTCTAAACACTTACAATTGGTTTCATTTATATAAAGCAGTTTCCCCAGAATAGGCAGAGAGATAATTGAGGAACTTAATGCCTAATTTGTCAAGCCAAACAAGATGTTCATATTACCTTTAACATTCAAGTTTGTAACCAGATTATCTGATTTGGTATGAAGGGAATAATGACATTTTACACCCCAAATAACATTAAAAAATCAATGTGTAACTAGAAAAGTTAATTAAGCTGATGAAATATTAATTATCCTTTTCAGTCTTTTGGCTTAAAATCCATTCTGCCTTCATTTTCTCTCCACTCAAAGTCATACTATAAATGATAGGTCTCTGAACTCACAAGGCTGTAAGCAGTGAGATAATTCTCCATCTCACAAACCCAGAAGCCCATGGGAGGAACACACTACACAGGGTGTATCCTCTATTATTGATGTCCTGCACACTTGGGGAGATTGTAAATCTCTGCATACAGATCAAAATAAATTTGCGATTAAGCATGAAGTAAAAAAATTCTTTCCCATTTCACACTTCACGAAGTAGTGAGTCAGGGTACTGTCACCAAGAAATATTGTCACCAAAAAGTCTTCTAAGATGTTCTATCTGAAACCCAAGCTGAATGCTTTTCTCCATGAAGAAACACTTGGTTCATCCCCAGAGTGGGCCCCACAACACTAAAATCTACCTAACTGTATTTGAGAACAGACAACACTGCTCACATCTTTTATCTTTAATTCTTTTTCACTTGGTACACATACATTGTATGTACTATTGAGACAGTTCATTCCTGCTGAAACTTCAGGAAGCAAGGTATGATAATTCATCTGTCAATTTGGCCCAATTATACTCTTAGGAGACAAATCTCTGAGTGTAAGGGTATTCTCGGAGAGATTCGACTGAGTTAGAAGACCCACTATGAATGGGCAGCATTGTTCCAGGGCTCAGGGGCCTAGACTGAATAAAAGGAAAAAGTGATCCGAGTGTCATCTGCCTCCTGACCGTGGATGCAATGTGACCAGTCGCCTCACCTTCCTGTCACCATGCACCTGACCCTGAAACTGTGACCCACAATCAACCCTTCCTCCCTTAAGTTGTTTTGTTGGTTATTTTGTCCCAGCAATGATAAATGTAATACACAAGGACTGATGAAAATGTGTGCATTTAAAGTGTGAAGTTTAAGAAAGTTTTATATTTTATATCTCTTCCTGTCACACAAAGCAGGTGTTAGAATCTGGTCTTAGAATCTGCAGAGGAAGTAATTTCCATTTAATTTTTGTGATGCTTTTAGAGCAAATTTTTATTTGATTCTCTTGGTTTATTGCATGGCCAGTATGTTACTGAATAGACAAACCAAGTTTAAAGATGGACCAAAGGCTACAGCCATTTAAAGGACAAGTGAGAGTCTCTTCCCAGATCAAAGCCAGACCTAAAACCTTTCTGGGAAGATGGTTGATTTTCTCTATTTATTCTTCCTTAGGTACATATTGTTAAGGCTACAAAATGTGATTCTTTTTTTCATCACTAAACTCACCCTGAGTGCTGACTGTCTAAACATAGTTCCATCCCTATCAAATCCTCGTAGGTTTCCAGGCTGACACTGAGGGGCTGCATGCAGGTGGTTCTCTGATCTACAACATAGAGACAAAAAGGGCACCGATTCTGTGGAGTGGATTCAGAAGGAAAGTGCTCTGTAAGTGTGCTCAGTCTCAAATCTCACTTCAAACTGGCAAGGGAAATATCACTAACTCTAAATGGGTAACGCAGAAACAGGGTTGGGCTGAGTTTCTGGAGCTCATAGAACAAGCGAAGGAGCTTATTGGCCATGAGCAGCAGAGAAAGGGCAGTGCTGTCCACCTCACAAGGAAGCATACATCCCCTGGGGTCACTCTGCCCTGCATGTGCTGCCCTGCCTGGGGTGTCCCTCATTCCATGTGACTATGTGACAGTGGTGCTCCAGCAGCAAAGTCACACAGGGAGCACATATCCTTCAAGAGCTCACAGGGAAGAGTTCACGGGCTGTCTCTGAGCCATCACTGTGACCACAGTCCTTGTGTGTACCTCATGGTCAGAGATGCCAAGAAAACTGGAGTTTTGCCTAAAAAGAAGGAACAAGAAGGGGAAGATAGATCTTGGCTCACCCAGGGCCAGAAGAGGAAGTCATCTCAGTCTGCCACTTCAAGGCACAAGTTACACAGAGTGCCGAGAACAGACTTTTGAGGAAAGCAACGGTGAGAGTTTTCAAAGAGGCCCCGTATGTTACAGTTTAGATCTGGAATGTCCCCCTGTAATAGTCACTTTTCTGTTGCTGTGATAAAACCACCATGACCAAGGGAACTTATAAAAGGAAGAGTTTATTTGAGCTTCCAATGGATGGTCGCAGGGAATTAGAGTCCATTATGGCAGAGAGGCATGGTGGCAGGAGCTAGAGCAGAAAGCCAAGGTTCACATCTTCAAATGGGCACAGCAAGCAGAGAGAGAGTAACTGGGGACTGGCAAGGCTTATTGAACTCTCTAAGCCCACCCCCAGTGAAGCACTTCCTCCAGTATGGCCACACCTTCTAAGATCTCCCAAAACAGCACCACCAACTGGGAACAAAATACTTGAAGTCTGAATACTTGAAGCCTATGGGGGTCATCTCAAACCACCACATTCTACTCATTGGCCCCCATAGGCTCATGACCATATAAAATGCAACATGCATTTAGTCCAACCTTAAAAGTCCCCATAGTCTTTACCAGTCTCAATACTATTCAAAAGTCTGCAGTCCAAAGTCTCTTCTGAGACACAGGCCAATCTCTTAACTGTAAGCTCCTGTAAACTCCCACTGTATGTGGGAGTATTACATACTCCCACATACAGTGGAACCGAATACACATTCCCATTTCAAAAGGGAGGAATAGAGGCATAGTGAGGAAATATTGAACCAAAACAAGACCGAAAACTAGCAGGGCAAACACCAAATCCAGTAGCTCCATCTGCAACTTCTGGAACTTTGCTTCCAAAGGGCTTAGATGGCTCAGCTCTTCCAGCTTTGCAGGCAACATACATCTCTTTCTTTTTTTTAATTTTTTTTTAAATTTTTATTTATTTCGGTATGTGTATGAATGTACTGTCTGCATGCAGGTGTGTGCACCCGTGTCATGCAATGCCACAGAGGTCAGAAGAGGGTCTCAGACTCCCCTGGAACTGGAGTTCTCCTGAAATTGGAGTTCCAGATGGCTCTCGGCCACCATGTGGGTGCTGGGGATTGAACCTGGGTCCTCTGCAAGAGCGGTCGGCGCTCCCAACCACCAGGCCATCTCTCCAGCCCAACATACATCTCTTTCTTAGGCTGGTACCACTCCCTGTATGCAGCTCTCCTTGGCAAATATCTCACAGCTCTGGCATCTTGAATGTCTTCTTGGGGTCTCCACTGCCAATGAGGCTTCATATTCACAGCTTCACTCAATGGCCTATCAGAGCCTTTATGCAGAGATGCCCCTGCTGCACTCTGCCTGGCCTTGGGGCTCTCTAAAATTGAGGAGGAAGAACTGATGACACCTTCACTTTTGAATCCTTCATGCCTCTAAAGGCAGTACCACATGAATGAAATTGCTGAGTTTGGCTAGTTTGGCTACAAGTTTGGGATGGACCCTGGCCTACTTGTTAGGAGTATAGTTAGCATATGGAAGTTGTGCAAATTAGAAGTAGTCAGGATTAGCATGCCTTTAATCCCAGCACTCAGGAGGCAGAGGCAGGCAGATCCCTGTGAGTTCAAAGCCAGCCTGGTCTACATAGTGAGCTCCAGGAAAGCTAGGACTAAAGGGAGAAACTGTCTCAAAAAGACCCAAAAAAAAAAAAAAAAAAAAAAGAGTAATTAGGATTAAACAACTGTAGATAATGTGTGAAATATTATTATAACCTTAAATAAATTAGCAAATGTTAAACTTAGCTCAGCAAGAGGCCAAAAGACTGACCATACTCAATTGATTAGGTGCCCAGAGGCAGCATGGACACAAGGACCTGATAACCAGTCCTGAGTTCCCTGCCTTGACCCAGGCATGACCCCAGACAGAAAATATAACCACCTGCTATTCAGGGGGGACCTTAGGCACAAGCCTGAGGTTAGCACCTGAGACCCAGTGCACCCCACATGCTAAGCTGCAGCCTATTTAAGCTGGGAAGTGTAGAATGACTTTGCTCTCACTCCCCTTGGGGGGCCTGCTATGAGATGCCACTGCTAAGCTCTCAGCTGAGAACACCTGGACATGTTTCCCCCATGACACCAGTTCACCTCAAGTGCATGCTGACCCTGCTGGTCACTGCTGCTGCCCAGACCAGCCTGCCTAGGCTGCCACAACCCCAGGTCCAAGAGAGATCTACTTCAGCCAATCAACAGGCTTCTTGGAACTCCCTAGGGTGGACCCCCTCCCATTTCCAAGGGGCTAAGAGAATGCCCTGTAGGCCATCAGCCTTGGGGAGATAGGCTAGGACAGGACAGAATTAGAATTATAGAATTAACCTGTGTGGGAATTAATAAAATTAGATCGTATTATAATATTTGTGTCTTGGATTCCTTTGGACTTGGCCGATGCTAGTTCCTGCTCATGGCACTGCTTCAACCACATTCTCAGCTTTTCTCTGACCTGGCCTTGTTGGAGTAGAAAACCTGTTCAGTATTTTCCTTTCAAAAGTTGGAGGCTTAGCTGGGTGTGGTCTTGCCCTGAAGGTACTGTTTCTGTTGTTTACTTGTAAATCTCAAGGTCTCTCCTTAATCACTTTAATCTTTTAATCAAAGGGATCCTCTCCTTCACACACCTTGGCTCCAACATTAATCTTCCTAGCAAACTTTCCCAATTCAAACTGTACATTCTGCATTTCCTTCTGCCCCATTTGCTCTTGTTCACTCTAGATCTGTATAATATTCACCATTAATAGCCATGTCACCATTTCTACATTAGGCTGTCTTGAAATATCCTCTGCCAAAGAAATTAGTCCATTGCTTTTCTCCAAACACCCACATGGTCAGGTTCTTCACAGCCAACAGCCCACTCTCTGGTACCAATTACTGTATTAGTCACTTTTCTGTGATAAAGCCACCATGACCAAGGGAACTTATGAAAGGAAGAGTTTATTTGAGCAGCTTCCAATGGATGGTTGCAGGGAATCAGAGTCCCTTGTGGCAGAGAGGCATGGTGGCAGGAGCTGGAGCAAAAAGCTAAGGTTCACATCTTCAAATGGGCACAGGAAGCAAAGAGAAAGAGAGAGAGAGAGAGAGAGAGAGAGAGAGAGAGAGAGAGAGAGAAACTGGAGACTGGCAAGGCCTGTTGAGCTCTCTAACCCTGCCCCCAGTGACATACTTTCTCCAGCATAGCCATACCTTCTAAGATCTCTCAAAACAGAGCCACCAACTGGGGACAAAATGTCTGAATACTTGAAGCCTATGAGAGACATTCTGTTCAAACCACCACACACCCCCTACAACACTTATGTGTTGAAGGCCTGGCCAATCAGAGGTGCTACTGAAAGGTTGTAGAGAGTTTAGGAGATTGGGGCTAGTTGGAGGAAGCAGGCCCTGCAATGCCCGCTCTTGAAATGCATACTCTTACCTCAGTTCTTTATTCTTTGCTTTTTGGCCGCTATGAAGTGAGCACCTTTCTTCTATCACACACTTCTACCGTGATGTCCAGCCCAGGCATCTGTTCCAAGCAAGAATGGACTAAAAACCTCTAAATTCATGAGTCAGAATAAACTTTTCCTGGTTTTAAGTTTATTGTCAGACATTAACTCTTGTCACACCAATGGAAAGCTAACACACCACACCAGGTCACATAATCCCATGGCTACAGAAGACTTGCTTCTTGGTTTTTTTTTTAACTTTTTTTTATCTTTTTTTGAGACAGGGTCTCCCTATAGCACCAGCTGGCCTGGAACTCTCTCTGTAGACCAGGCTGGCCTTGAACTCACAAAGATCTGCCTGCCTCTGCCTCCCAAATGCTGGGATTAAAGGCAGGCACCACCTGCTTCTTATCTGCTAAACCCACCCATTAAATCCAAAGCACAGACCTCTTCTGCAAGAGCCATGCTGCCATGCAGAGCAAAGTCAAGCCTCGAAGCTCATCCTCCTTAATATAATCTTGAGAACATTTTCAGGTATGTTTTGCATCTTTCATAAAACTAACATACTTTCTAAGATTTGAAAAATAAAAACTCTAAATTAATTGGTGTGAGGGACAAACTTATATTTTAAACTAAAGTTTTAAACTAAAACTAAGGTGCCCCCTAAACAGAAAATCCATTCGTGGAAACAGTCTTCTTTAGAGATATACATCCAAATCACATGTGATACCTATTGACGTATGTTTACCCTACAAAGCTAGGGGCACTGCTGATCTTGATGAGATCCTAATTTATTGCACTCACTCAAATACAAATACATTCCTGAAGACAGGATACCACTTTCAATTCTTTCACAGAATAGATTGTTTTTCAGCTAGATCTTCAGCTCTGATAAATAATAAAGGAGCATTCACTTAACTGTCATTCATCTTGGGGTGTTGGAGAGCTTGCCAAGCAGTTAAGAGCACTATCTGCTCTTACAAAAGACTGGGTTCAGTCCCCAGCACCTGCATAGTAGATAACAACCATCTGTAACTCCAGTTCCAGGGGACTCAATGCTCTCCCCTGGCTTTGCAGGTGCACCTACATGAATGTAAAAATAGAAATAAAGTTTAAATAACAGATATCTTGTGGGATAGGATCAACCTGACCCCTGCCTTCAGACAGGGTTTATTTCTCACAGCTGACACCAGCCTTGACTATCACTGGTAACTGCCTACTTTATAGATGATTCTACACTGACCCAATGCAATTGAAAATCTAAGGTAAGGTGTATTTAAACTAAAAGAAAATGTATTATTTGTACAAAATTCAGCTTCCTTTCCTGTCTTTTATATAATCCTCAAAGAAACACCCTCTTCCCTTTCTCCCAAACTTTAACCCCTGCCCACTGATGTCTCTCTTCATTGCCCCCTCATACTCCAGCCTCACTGTGAATTCTCCTTTCTTTTAGACACCAAACCCTTCCTACTGTAGAGCCTTTGCAGTAACTGTTTGCTTTTCATGAAATGCTCTTCCTTATTAGTCACTTGGAAAATGATCCAACTGCATTTAGACACTGGTCAAATTTCACATCTGTGCTTCAGTATATCTTCCTTGGAGATGTGGCCATCCTTTCCAAAGACTTCATAGCTCCCTGTTCTTTCCTTTTATAGAGAGAATTTTGTTTTTGTTGGATTGTTTATCTGTTTTTTATTATACTAGCCATACAAGGACAGAGATTTTTGTCCATTTTATGTATTATTCCACACACAACACTTGTCAAATAATAAATACTAGAAACAACTTTCTGAATGAATGCTTCCCATATTGCCCCCAGATAATCATTCTTTGGCCTGGCACAATTTAGCCCTATCCTGTTTTCTGGTTCTGCTGTTATGCTTCATTCTAGGTAAGCTGAGGTAATCATTATTTCCCCAATACACACCATCCTGACCACTTCTCAACCTTCCTGGTCTCTCAATACCACTTCCTCTTCCAGATTTGCTTAGGAAAATCTTTGTCTTCCAGGCTTAATCAAATAATTATTCTAGGAAATGGTTTTGTAATGAAATAGTGTGTCATTCATGATGGTATTAATTTATAATCCCACTCAGGATACTGACATGGGAAGATCAACAACACTTTGAGGCCATTTTGGGCTACACAGCTAATTCTATGTTAGCCTGAACTATATAACAAAACCATGTCCTGAAAGAAGTAAAGATATAGTAAGAAAGAAAGAAAGAAAGAAAGAAAGAAAGAAAGAAAGAAAGAAAGAGGAGGAAGGAAAGAAGGAAAAGGAAGGAAGGGAGGGAGAGAGGAAGGGAAGAAGGGAGAGATGGAGGGAGGAGGGGAGAGAGGGAGGGAAGAGGGAAGGGAGGGAGGGAGGGAGGGAGGAAGGAAAGAAGGAAAGAAAGAAAGAAGGAAAGAAGAAAAACAGGAAGGAAGTGTATGATAGAAACTCAAAGACATATTTCTTAGGCAGGCCTTTCAGAACAGTCTTTAATATATTTGATACTGTCATGCAAAAATACAACTCAGTGAAATATTCTATGTGGGCCATCCTATGATGTATTCCAAGTTTGATTCCCCGAGAGGGTCAGCTCAGGAACAAATTGTGACTATGGATGGATAACATACACACTCTTCAGGTTGTTTTGAGTTAATATTTTCTCAGCTGCAGTTTTGAAAGCAGTTGAGTATGAATAAGTTCTGACAGGTATCCCTATCCTATTTCTGTTAAGCTGGGATGGGAATGAAATTTGAGGACCCCAGCTAACTCATGCTCACAATAAAAGTCTGACTGACTTCCTATCCATATAAGAGTAGAGTTTTATATCAGTCATGATGGGGCAGTGCTTCTAGTAAAAATTACTCTACTGAAAGCATTTTTAGTCTAAAACAATAAATATTATCAAATACACAAAGCAAATGTTCCACTGTTTATTGTCTATTTATTGCCTGAGGATCTATACAGAAATTATTAGAAGAGGTAACATCATAAAAACAAAGTTAGAAAAGAGCACACAACACACCTGTGTGGTGTGTGTTCCTGACCCTTACCCGCCCCTTGTACTTTACAAAACGAACAAAGGTTCAGACTGCAAGTGCTTCTGAAATCATGATGAATTTATTATGGGCATATGCTTGATGAAACAAACCTTTTCTTTAAAACAGTATCTTGTCATCGGCTTAGGCCGCCCTCAAACTTCCATCCTCCTGCCTCAACTTCCTAAGTGCTGTAACTATAGTTACATGCCCAGCTCAGAATTTTGTCTTTATTGATGCTGCTAAACCACATCTTTCAATTCTTCCTTATGCAAATTTTATTCTACGGCCCCAAATACATGCATGTAAATATATGCATGCATAATTTTTCATGACTTTATGTCAAGGATGAATTTTATAGGTACAAGCTCTACAGCTTAATTCAAATCATTTACAAATCATATACAGATGAAAAGGTTAGCATGCATGACATATCAAGGAAAGGCTTTAGAATTCATTAATAAAAGGTAAGCAACTCAATTTGAAAACAATAAATTATTCAAGTAAATAATTCTCCATTCTCAAAAAGAAATACAGTATCAGATGGCATATGAAAAATGATCAACAGAATTATCTACCAAGAAAATAAAAATGAAAGCCACAATGGAATATCAGATTATACTTACTAGGATAGTCATGGTCATGAAGACAGATGTCACAAATGTTGGTAAAGATGTGGAGCACTTTACTCGAATGTACTACTGGGAAGAAGATGCAATAGTACAGCCACCTTGGAAAAAAAGTATAGCAGTTCTTTGAAAGAGCAAAATATAGCTATCCAGTGATTCTAGTGCTAGGTCACTGAGAAATTAAAGTAGATATCACCACAAAGCATGTACACAAATGTTTATGGCAGCATTGCTTAAACTATCTTAAATGTAGAAAGAATCCAAATGCCTAATGACAGTGAATGATTAAGTATAATATATCCCAATAACATACTATTCAATGATAAAAATGAAACACTGATAGACTGTACATCGGTGAACTCTGTGAACACTTCATGGTAATTGAAAGAAACCAGCTATATAAAACCACATATGGCATGATTCCATTTATTTTATATAAATGCTTGGATTAAGAATAGAGCTAAGGGGCTGGAGAGATGGCCTAGCGGTTAAGAGCGCCGACCGCTCTTACAGAGGACCCGGGTTCGATCCCCAGCACCCACATGGCGGCCGAAAACTGTCTGAAACTCCAATTCCAGGAGAACTCCAGTTCCAGGGGAATCCGAGACTCTCTTCTGACCTCCGCGGCATTGCACGACACGGGTGCACAGACCTGCATGCAGACAGTACATTCATACACATACAGAAATAAATAAAATTAAAAAAAAAAAAAGAATAGAGCTAAAAAGTAGATTGGTCGTTGGCTGGGGCTAGAGGAAATGGACAGGTTACTAACAGGCATGAGTGTATTTGGGAGTTGATAAAATGTTCTAAAATTGTGGTGATAGATGCATAACACACTGGAAATGCCTGAGAGGCTGGAAAGATTATTTAGTGGTTAAGAATACTTTACTGCCCTCCCAGAGGACTGGAGTTCAGTTCCCAGCGCCCATGTCAGGGTGGCACACAACCACCTGTAACTCTAGCTCCAGAGGATTCGATGATGATGCTCTCTTCTGGACTCTGTGGGTAAACACACGTGGCATATCCACACATATGTACAGATAAGAAAAGACAAAAATCCTAAAAATAAGAACAGTTGAATTACAGACTGTAAATAGATTATTTAAGTGTGAATTTTAATTTTTCGAATTAATATTTACAAGGTTGTGAATCGATTAATTTATGTAATGTGCAATGATCAAATCAGGATAGCTAATATTTCCATCCTATAAAAACAAAATTTTTGATTAACATAATAATTGAGCATATCTGATACTTTAATGAATACATTCAGTATATCTGATAAAATCGGGGAAATTCCGTTTCCGTGTGTCTGTCGTTACTTGTGAACCATAATGTCATAAATTTCCTAGTAAAGAAGGATGAGGGTCAGTGACAGCAGAGCAACAGGAAGAACCAGGAAGAACGGGAGCTGACAAGCAGCTTCACCACCTGAGCTTAATCCCAAGGACCACAAGGTGGCAGAAGAGAGCTGACTCCAGGGTGCCCCTCCCCCCTCCTCTCTGTCTCAAATAAATAAGTAAATAAATACTTTAAAATGATGGGATGTCGTCAGCACCAGCTACACCTCACCTGCCTGGAAATACTGTGCAGCACAGGCAGCCATATGCCCGTATATCCCAAATCTAATTGGCTATTAGCTCTCTCCTTGGAGGAATAACCCACGGCTGATGCCACCAGCTTACATCCTCTAGTGGTTAGGAGATGTTATAAGCCACAGTAAGACCCTGTCATATTTTACAGAAAAAAACGTAATTCATAGATTAACATACCATCTAAACATCTGTGTCTATACCACAGTAACCTACCATAACAATTAGTACTGTTTAAATACCCATATATCTTATTCCTGGACAAACTGTCAGCCCATGAAAGGAAACAGCCAGAATTGACCAGAGTCCAAGACAACAGCTCCAGAGAAAGTAGACTGTTTTGCTTCTTGTCTACCCGTGTCCCTTTTCTAAGCCTAGGGAACAATCTGCGGAAGAGGGGTCGTGGTAGAATGTAAGGGCTGCGATTGGAGTGAATGGTGAAACTACAGCAATATAGTCTGGACACTCATTTGATCAACTTGATTGAACATACAAGCCCCCCCTGGTGGATGGTGGGACCCATGGGCTGTGTGGGTTTGGGCACAACTGCTTGCAAATTGGTTTTACATGAAGGATGCTTGTACTCATAAATTATTACTTATTGTTAAAAAATGAAAAAAAAACTGAGAAAAAGATGCAGGACAGTTATGGCAGAATGCATGATCTGGGATGGGGTGGGGAGGGGTGGGGGGAAGGGAAAGGGAAATATGCCTGAACTGAATTGGAAAATGATGTATGAAATACACAAAGCATCAATAAAAAAATTTTTTTTAAATGATGGGATGTGGGAGGGAAAGAACAATATAATTTTCTTTAAATATAGAGTTTTAAGGGACTGGAGAGTTGACTCAGGGGTTAAGAGCACTGACTGCCCTTGCAGAGGACCCAGGTTTGATTCCCAGCATCCACATATTGGCTAACAGCCATCCGTAACTCCACTTAGAGGTATCAGTGGCTTCTAAAGACCAGCATATGATGACAGGCCAAGAATAGAGCTGCTGTTTAAGGTATCATAATGGAAAAGTTAAACTCCTTCCTAAACTCACCGACTAAGGATGTGCAGCCCCCTCTTACTTTGCTTCATTGGGGGGGGGGTCTTTTTGAGACAGGGTCTCCCTGTATCCCCAGCTGTCCTGCAACTCACTATGTAAACCAGGCTAGCCTTGAACTCACAAAGATCCATTTGCCTCTGCCTCCTGAGTGCTGGGATTAAAGGCATGCGCCACCACGGCTACCTCTGTTTCATTTTGGGATTAGCAGTTTCCTTTACTAAGAAGCAGTGAATCTGACTTAAGACCTGGGCACTAGGCTCAATAATCCAAGGTACAGATGAAAGAGGGATTAAATGGGCAAGGAAATAGCCAAAGGAATTCAATGAGACACTTATATGATGAATTCTTACATGGATGAATTTTGACAGAAAGTGAAGCAAAACAATGAGAAGGAAAGCAGAAGAGGAAGGACAAGAAAATTGACGTACATGAATGAACAGTCAAATCCAGAACTCAGCAGGATAAAAGAGATCCCAGGGAAGAGGAGAAGCATTAAAATATCCTAGAGGGGGAGATGTTATGAAGGAGATGTCAGAGAATTGCTGAGAGCTAAAGAATGTATTATAACAGGGATTCCCATTGTGATGGTTAATCCTGGGTGTCAACTTGTCTGGACTAAGGAACAAATAAGAGAAAAGAGATCTTCAGATTGAACTACCTCAACCCGGATGGCCCACCCCAAATGTGGGCATTACCTTCTGCCGGCAAGCAGTATTAAAGGCCATGGCAGAGGGAGCTGGTCCCTTTTTTCCTGTGGCTTTCCTCTCTCTCACTGGTGAGTTTGTCTTGCTGCTGTGATCAACCCTCAGGATCCCAGCATGTACTGAGACCAGCAGATCTCCTGGAATCCATCGGGCCTTCAGCACCAGATTGGACTACTGAGACATCCAGCCTTGCGGACTGAGCAGTTCCCTGGATTCTCAGCATCTCTAGTGCAGCGTGGCTACTGTTGGACTCCTTGAACTCTATCACGTGAGCAAATCAATAAATTGTATATAGCTATATATTAGTCCTGTTGCTTCTGTTTCTTTAGAGAACCCTGACTAATACACCCATCCTGTGTCATTTCCTACCAATAAGATTTGGGAAGACATGATCTTCAGTGTTCTAAGAGAAAGAAATTCTATATAACACAACATTCTGTACTTTCCAAAAATCATTAGTCAAGTGTCAGAATACAAACCAAAAAAGAGGAAGTTGGAAGATCCATTTAATTTGCTACTCCATATAGGAAAGAAGCAAACAAAATTTCCAGAATGTTGAAGAAGAATGTCAGAGCGGACTGAGTACCAGAAAACAGAAGAACAGGTGGTACAGAGGTAGAGACCCCTGCCTTTGAGTAGGGAGAACCAAGAGGGAACACAGGAGCTGGCTGAAAGCAATCCCAGGCTCGGTTCTCAGCATCCACACAGTGGCTAAGTACTGTCTATAACTCCAGTTCCAGGGAATCCCTCTTCTGGTCTACGTAGGTATTGAATGCAGGTGCTACACATGCCAAGTCACCTTCCTCCTCTCTACCCAAGCTTTGAACAGTGCAGTGTGTGGGGAAATCCAGCTTGAATTGCCTGCTGGCTTTCAACTAGCATGCCTCAGGGCACTGTGTGGCGAGGGTCTGACCTCACCCCAAGGAGGAGCAAGCAACATGGCCTAGGTGTGTGATGCTGGGTGGGGCAACAGTGTGCACTGCTGTGGAGTTGGAGGACTTATGATTGGTCCTGGGAACTGACGTTATTTAGTTTATAAAAGCAGACTGTAGCAAGGAATAAATTTGAATTTCATAGTAACATCATCATGGAATTCCCGGCCGTTATTTTTTATTAATTATTGCACACATACAGGCTAAGGTAGGCCTGCATTTCATTCGGGTGGCCAGTGGGTTGGAAAAAGGTTCCCTTTGCAGACCACCAATCTGGGTAACTGGTGTTATAAGTGGACATTGGCTGAAGATAGGCCATCAGCCATCAGCCTGAAATTCCTGTCCAGGCTCTGGGCAGGTGGGAAGTATTGGCCAAAAGTGGAACACATGCCTCGTGGGTCCAGGCTAAGGGCCTGAGTTGGAAGCACCATCCAGGCTGGGCTATAGGAAGTAGCCAGCTGGCCTCTGTGCCAAGGGGCCAGCTCCCCACAGTGTCCACAAAGCAGGCACTGTGTTTCCATTCCCCTTAGCAGGGCCGTGTGGTACCTGTTCACCATAAAACGAAAGCTTCCTACAGTAGTAAATAAAACTAAGGAATTCTGACTAAGGGGAAACTAGTACCTCTGCGACCCCCATCCCCTCCCCTGCACTTAGTGATAAAGAAGTGACCCTCACCACGCTCCAGATTTGCTGATACCTTGATCTTGGACTTTCCAATCTCCAAAGTGAAATATTTTATTGTTTATAAAACCAAAACAATCAAAATTTGTACTCGGCTAACGTAGCTTATTATGAGAGTCAAATGGGCTTTAGATATTAGAAATAGCCACATTTTCCCACCCAGCATGATAGAGCAAGTCTGAGATGGGGAAGCAAAGAAGAGTTTCCAAGGGAGCGGAAAGGCAAAGGGCTGTTCCAAGTACATTGCCAACCAAATCAAGTTGCTCCTTCTCCAGAGAACAGCTAAGCATAAATGAACCAAAAGGCAGAGAAAGTGCAGGAATGTTTAGCTGGAATCAATCCTCACCGACGACAGCCTTAGGAGCTCCCTCCTGACAGCAGTGAGGCAACAGGAAGAGGAATTTCACTGGAAATTATAGCAGTGACAGAAGAATAGAGAAACGCGGTATGTGTGATGGTTGTGGCATAAGAGAGCCATGTCCCCATCCTCACAACAAAAAGTCAACAAATATCACAATCTAAAGTGAGGAAATGATAGGAAAACACTACTTGCCAATAATTAGCCAAATAAATAACTTAAAACAGCCATAAGAGCTACAAGTGGCAAATTTGGCTGGAGGGACTAGGCAGGGGAGAGGTGGGGGGTGGGGGGGTGGAGAGGCATAGAGAAAAGGTGCCTCCTGTAAGACTTTCAATCATATGTATTAGGGTGAATCATATGGCATATGACAGAGTTCAAACTAAACTGTTAATAAAAAGTTAATTTTGAACACTTCTTTAAGGAATGGAAAGGGAGTTCTCTCCTCAGGGTATCTTATCTTCCTTTCCTCTAATCTGATCCGTGTCCTTCCTGGGGCATGTTATCTGCACAAAGACCCCTGGCCTATCTGATGCTTTCATAGCCTTGCAATGACCTGTGGCCTTCTTCCCCACCAAAAGCCATAACTCCTTTGAGGAGAAGGCTCTCCTAGTTTTCCCTGTGCATGGCAACAAGTTTGAAGTCAATCCTCAGGATAAATAATACAATACTAATCCTAAATGGTTGCCTCCTTCTCTTGGGAGTCTGCAGCCTAAGGTCTGTGCCTTTTGAGTGTCCTCCAGGAATACCACCACCTCCAGGAGCCCATATCCCGGTCTCCCCCCACCTCCTTTCGTTAGAACTAGACTTAAAGCAGCAAATATGCTGACTACTTTTTAATTAAATAAGGACACAGAGCTGTTTAGAAACCTGCATGTGTGTGAAGATGTCTGTAGAAGTCCAGAGTGTGAACAAGGGAGCACAAGTTCTAAACAAAAGATCCATGCTAACCACAGAGCTCTCTCAGCCCCTCCACCCAACAGGAGAAATGCCTGTCCTGGTCCCGAGTAACTCTGATCAGCCAAATGGCCCCTCAATCAGCCAAATGGCCCCTCAATCTAAGTGAAGACCATCTTGATGACAATAAGACCAAAAGTTCTGCATCAATCAGCTGGAGACCTGACTGATTCGCTTCTCACAGAGCCTCACTTCTCCTCCATTTGTGAGTGTAGTGATCTCAAAGGTCTTAATCATTTGAAAGTTCTAGGATGTTAAGTATATACAGACAGTTTTTCCTGATATCTAGTGCCTAACCTAATGGTAAAACAAAGTATCATATAAAGAAGCATATTATTGGGGTTCAAATAAAATTTCCAACATTAGGCAAAAATATAAGCCTTACATCTCTTTCCTTGTTTTCTTTTTCTTCACTTTCAAGTTCTCTATTTCTGTGAACACCATTCCTTTGTAATGGTTTTTGCTACATCTTCTGCTCTATTTCTCCAGTAGGTGGCACCCCATTACAACTTTCAATGGCTTTTGCCTAAAATCAGTTCAGTCTACAAAATAATTAGCCAGAAAAAAAAAAAATGCAGAGTTGAGACCATTTAGAGCATGCATTAAAAAAAAAAAAAAAAGAAAAGAAAAGTTGCATGGTGTTGCATACCTTTAATCCCAGCAGGGGCAGGGGCATGTGCGGGGGCATGCGTCAGGGCAGGGGCATCTCTGTGAGATCAAGGCAGCCTGATATACATAGCAAGTTCTAGGTCAGCTGGAGCTACAGGGAAACCTTGGAGGGAGGGAGAGAGGAGAGAAGAGAGAGGAAAGAGAAGAGAGGGGAGAGGGGGGAGGAGAGAGGGGACAGGGGACAAGGGATAGGGGACAGGGGATAGGGGAGGAGAGGGGACAGGGGAGAGGAAAGGAGAGGAGAGGGGAGGAGAGGGGAGAGGGGAGGAGAGAAGGGAGAGGGGAGAAGGAAGAGGGGAGAGAGGAGAGAGGAGGAGAGGAGAGAAGAGAGAGAGAGAAACAGAGAGAGAAACTTTATGTTATGCATACTCCTAAAATTTGATTTATTAGGTCCTGCACATAGGGGGAGCCATAAGGTAATTAGAACTTTTGTAAGATTTATTTTATTTCTACATATGTGTGTGCATGCATGCGTACATTTATGACACGTGTGTGCAAGTATACAGAGGCCAGAAGAAAGTGTCAGATCCTCTGGAGCTGGAGTAACAAGCAGTTGTGAGCCACCTGACATGGGTTCTAGGAACCCAACTCATGTCTTCTGGAAGAGAAGCAAGCACTCTTTACTACCAATGAGCCATCTCCCCAGCCTAAGAATGATTTTATGTAGACTTATGGAAACATTCCATGTCAGAATGAATGCTACCTTCCAAGCGGTAAATCTTCGTGATTATGGATGATTTAAATGATGCTGCCACCGTGCTATTTAGAAAACATCTAGAATATCATTTTTCTGCTAAATGTTTCCAGGACAACTGCGTGGCCCATATGAAAAAACACTCTGTGTCCCACACTTGACAAACCTTTGCCAGGATCACCATCTTCCTTGATGATCTTCATAGTCTATAGAATAATCCTATGCCTGCAAGATGGCTCCGTGGGTAACACCACTTGCTACAAAGCCTGAAAATCCAAGCTTGATCTTCAGAACCCACACAAAGACCAGATGCAGTGGCCCACATTTACTCTTCCAGGATTCCTATGAGGAGAATGACCCAGAAGCAGACCAGCTTCGCAGTGTGACAGAAACAAGAAAGACTCTGCCTCAGCAGAGGGGCTGAAGGGGAGAACGAACTCCTGAAAGTTGTTTTCTGATCTGCACTGATGCTACATGCATGCCTAGTTCCACCCCTCATGCACACAGAGTAAAAATAATAATAATTAAGAATGTGTTCTAGTTATTTTCTGTTGCTGTGATAAACACTATGACTGTGGCTTGCAACCCACAGTCCATCATTAAGAAAAACCACGGCAGGGAATTGAGTGGGGTGGGAACCTGGAGGCAGGAGCTGAAGCGCAGACCACTGCTTGCTCCTCTGGCCCAGGCCCAGCCTGCTTTCTTATACAATTCAGGACTGCCTGCTCAAGGGTGGCACTGCCCACAGTGGGCCAGGCCCTCCCACACCACTCAACAACAAAAGGAAAAATGTTTCACAGACATGTCCACAGGCCACTCTGATAGAGAAAATGCTTCAGTTCAGCTTCGCTCTTCCCACGTGGTCAACAACAAAAGCTATCCAGCACTGAAAGGTTCTCCACCTTCAGTTGTCTTGAAAAGTTTATTTCCACATATTCCACATTTAATGAAATCTGGCCAGCCACATTTTTTAAAATTTTTTTATTTATTTTGTATGTGTATGAATGTACTGTTTGCGCACCCATGTCATGCAATGCCGTGGAGGTCAGAAGAGGGTGTCGGATACCCCTGGAACTGGAGTTAAAGACGGTTCTCAGCCGCCATGTGGGTGCTGGGGATTGAACCTGGGTCCTCTACAAGAGCAGTCGGCACTCTTAACTGCTAGGCCATCTCTCCAGCCCCTGGCCAGCCACTTTTAAGTATTGTCAAAAGAGCAGTCGTTAGCAGCACCGTCCCATATTTTCATCCTGTGGTCTCTGCCTTTCCTCTGGATAATTTTAGCAGGCTGAACAGTGCGCTGCCTATATTGTAAGAAAGTTTATTATATGTGGACAAGCAAAGAAGTCTGTAACTAAATGAGACACGGAAAGATTAATGGGCATGAGGTAATTGAGTTTTTCTTCTAAGGAAACTAAGAAAGGAAGCAAATAACTTCTCAGTCCCAGGTCACAAAGCAGATAATGTCTTAAGTCTAGCAGTGAGTTAGACCCACCATCTTACCCAGAAGAGGACCAGAAACCAGCCTTGCTTCCCTTAGCTAGTGGTAGAGCTCCTAGGACAGGACAAGCCATCCGAGAGCCTGGAGAGAATAAAGAACGGCACCTCCGTCTTCACCAGAATACATTCTTATTTCTCCACTAGAAAAGAAGACCTACCCTGGACTGGTGCTCTGGCAAATCAGTCCCTGGTTCCCTAAAGTTTGCCAGGCTGTAGCTTCCATACGCTGAGGTATTGTATAGCATCCAACCAAAGCAGCAGCACTGCAGAGCTGACCAACGTGTCCTGCCCTACCCTCTTCCATGTCAGATTCTAGGACCCTTTTATTCCAGTTCCTAAAATCTACTCCAAGCCCTATTTTCTCTTCTCCACTGATGCTCGAATCTTTAAACTCGTGGGTTCTGGTGACATGAATTAGCTGCATCTGAGAGGAATGGCTTGATTCCTTCTCCCGGCAGAGAGCAGCAAGGTACAAAGAGTAGGAACAGGGGTCGTAGTAGCCCATGTACTTAGCTGATGAATCTGAAGCTTTGTTGATTTAGACACACAGTTCTGTGCTTCATGAGAATATAGACCTTGTGACTCCTAGGTTAGGTTTCTTGGGAAGATCTTCACTGTTTTGAATGGCTTTCATTTTAACCTTCAAATGTATTTTCTCCGGAGCCTGAAGATACTCAGTTAGGAGACAGGCAACTAAAATGAGACTAACAGGACAGTTAGCCATCTACATTCCTATAGTACCAAAGGTTTTTATTTTCCTAATAATTGTTGAGTATTTAAATTGTGATGGTCCTTGTTTGAGGCACTTTTTTTTTTTGAGGCACTTTTCTTAATAACCCACTACTCCTTAAAGTTCCCCTACAGGCTTGGCATCATTAATTCTCAGAATATTGTCTTAGCTCATCTCATGTGCTATATAAACCAGAAAAGCAAATACTTCTCACATTTGTCATATCCCCAAATCTACTGAGTCTGTTGGGACCTGACAGGGGCCTCAGACTCGCTCCAGCAGCCCAAGCTTCTGGAAGCTTAAAGATAACATAAGGGCCAGCTTCCAAATAAGATCACAGAAAAGAAAGAGCGTACGGCTCTGCCATATCTGTATACACTGATGAGCCAACATTATATTCTTTCAAAAGAGTGACCACCTGTGGCAGTTTTCCAGGAAGTGAGAGACTACTGAGCATGTGGACTGAGGGAGGGATGGGAAAACTGGTAGTGAGCTAATCACTCTATCTTCCAAAGATAGTCAGTTTTACTAGGAACCACCAAGGACTTGAAGGGTCTCTTATCTAACCTCAGGGCAGGCTTTTGGCTTCATTGGCATCCGTCTCCTTCACAACACTACAAAGGTAGGAGGTAGCTATGAAAGCTGCCTCCTTCTGAGGGATTTTACAATTGAGTACGGTGTAAAGGATGGAAAGGCCTGCTTCATGCCAATAGTAATAAATTTACAGAATTTACTATCATCAAAAATAGAACTGGCCAAAGAGTGGTGACACACCCATTTAATCCCACCATTTTGGAAGTGGAAGCAGGAGGATCCCCATGAGTATGAGTCCCCCTGGCCCACAGCTACATAAAGAATTCCACACTAGTCTAGATTATAGAAGGAGATTTTGCCAAAAAAAAAAAAACAAAAAAAAAAAAACAGCAGAACAGAACTGGAAAGAAATATAGTCTCTCTTCATCTATGAGGGTATATCCCAGAATCCCTAAAGGATGGCTAAACTATAGGGGCATCCTATGTTCTGCCTGTACCCACATAACTGTGATAGTATTTGATTCAAACATTATGTGAAATAAGAGATGAACAGGAACCACTAATTATAAAGAACGAGAGCTGTAATGTAGATGCTGTAATAAAATCCTGAGCATCACTACTTTTGCACTTTGGCATCATTATTGGAGAAGAATAAGGGTTACATGAAATAAGCACTGTGGTGCCAACATATCCCGCCTGCTAGTGACTAAGGTGAGCAAGTAGCACAAACGAGAATACACTGCAAAAAAGAGATGGCTCACATCTCAGGACCTAGTGTGATGACTCCGTTCCTACTTTGACTACTTGAATCCACCCTCTGCAGAGTCTTAAAGTCTTGCTTGCAACACTGCCGCACTTAATCCCTGCTTTTAGCCTTGCTTTTAACTTGTTTAAACAAGTTTTTATAAGATTTTAGCTTGTCTTTTGAGTTCTTGTGGTCCCTTGTGGTCACTGAAAGGATGACCCAGCCCTCCCTTTGACCCAATAAACATAATCCATTCTCCAGTTACCAGGGAGTCACACTTGTGGTTTAGGAGACCTAGAATCTCGTGCCAACTCTTCAGCCACTTGGGCATCACTTTTCTATTTTAAAGTGAAGATAATTTTTGCTCTTGCCAGCCTTGTTCCTTGCAAAACTACTGTCCGACTCATGATGAAGGCTAGTGTGAGCACAGGAACCACTTTGTATAAGGCATTTCCCTTAACTGTGTCTAAAACAGACTCCATGATTTCAAACAACAGCAACACAAACAGATGATGCCAGGCTTGGGGCTGTAACTCAGTGATACAACAGAGCACATATTTAACATGCATGGGGGTCTTGGTTCAGTCTGCAGCACCAAGAGCAAGATGAAACAAAACAGCATGATGCTGACCCAGGCAAACAAATTAATCAGAAGGATTTATGTAAAAAAATATATTGAACTATTTGTTTTTTTAAGAAGGAGAAGGATAAGGAGATGGCTCCATTGGTATAGCACTTGCCCTGTAAGCCTGAGGACCTGAGTTCACATCCCCAGTACCCCTGTAGAAGCTGGGCACAACAGCACAAACCTAGAACCCTAGAACTGGGGTCTGTGGTAAGGGGGGAGACGGGTAGATCCATAGAGCTTGAGGGTCAGCCAGTGTAGCTGAATCCATGAGCTGCACATTCAACAAGTTCCCTTCACCAAAAAACAAGGTACACAATGACTGAGAAAGACACCCAGTGTTGACCTCTGGCCTCCGTGTGCTTAAACACACACATGAACATGCACACACACATGAACATGTAAAATACATCACAAAATAAATAGGTACTGTATAAAATTATTTCCCAGGCTAGACTTGTATATTAGAACCTGTCAGAGGTACAGCATCAGGGAACGGAAAGTGAACCCTATTTGGTGCAATAAACTGATGACTTTTATTAATTCTTAACAGAAAACATATACAGTAGAGATATCACTATCTAGAAAACTGCTAAACCAGATTAATAGAAGTGATCCCATAAATTCATTTTCCGGTGTCAATGCTTTTTGCTCAGCATTTTTCTCAGAAACATCTGAGTCAGCACCCTGGTTCCCGGGAGGTCTGGTTTTGTTCTAGGCTCAGAATCTGAGGTTCCGAAATCCACTTCCTAAAAGGAAGTGTACCTGTTCGAGCAATGAGAAACACTTTCCGGTTAAACACTCATTAGACCTCCAGTGCCTCTCCCATCTGCTCTGCATCCCAAATTTTATTTGTATCCCTCTGGGGTAAAATTGGTTCAATAGTTTTTAAAATACAGCACATCTGTTTAACCCTGCTCAAAAGAAATTTCCACTCCCTATTTCTTTTAATAGCTCCATGATCAATTAATGAACACTGAACTCCAGCGATTAAACTGAGGAAGCCGTCCCCCCCACCCCACTTTGTGCCTTATCCATTAAACATTTGTGAATCTGTGATGATGTCGGCTTTCCTTGGCTAATTGAGTTTGAAGCAGTGGCTGTCAGATGCTAGAAGAAGCATGATTTATGCTAGGGATATTTTTGGTCTCTGACATACCCAGCTTCACAGGGAATAAAAGAAGCATTGTTGGATCAGGGTTGTGACAATAGGCAGTTTCTAACAATGGAGTTGTCTCTAGTTACTAGCCAGTCTGTTAAGAGAGCTTCTGTCTTTCCATTCACCCACTGCTCCTGGGCAGGTGATCCTGAAGGCTTTCATTCACATTTACTTGAGTAGCAACATTCACCCCAGTTCCAGTTACCCTGACACGATCTCACTGACAGTGCCACTGGGGACTCTGGACATAAAGGAGCACATCAGCGAAGAGCTATCAGCCAGGCCTGGCTCACAGGTCGGATGTTGTGTACCCCAGCCTCACCCTGTCTGAGAGAGCACCTCAGAAACGTCCTGATAACTCACCCACGGAAGAAACCCATTTCTAATCCATAACCTGGTGGCCACTGCTCTCACTTGGGACAACAAAATGTCCATGGATGAATGGAAATTGCAGGCTGATGTGTGACCTGAGTTTATACTCCCGTCCCCTCGAGGAAGGAAAAGGAGCACAAGAATCAAGTAAGACAGATTTCCGATTTTTAACAAGCAGAGGGTACACATGTCAGACCCCAAACCACAGCAACCTGTAAAAAATGCTGAATTCGTGACTATGTATTTCCCTGACTGCTTTAGCATAGGGATCCTTTAATACATTAGCCAGCTCTGAACCACTGCCATTAATCATAAGGCAGAGTCTTGCCACTTCCTTGAAACTTCTGCTTTCCCTAGAAGCTGTCTCTCGTAGATCCAGGAAATTCTCTTTCCCCATTTGTAATCTCCTCCACCTTCCAGGCTCTCCTGCCCTCAGCCCTGCTCTGGTGTCCCTAACAGTGCTCCAGGAAGCCCAGCCCAAGCGCCTCAGATGCCCTCTCTCTGTCCAACCTGCTGCCCATCGTTCAGAACGCTGGCTCCTAAAAGGGCTTTCTGCCAACATGTCAGAGGAGTTTTCAGTTACATACATGAACGTGGGGGAAAAGTCCTCCCAGGGCCCAGATTCACAGGTATGAGGAATACAAAGGCTGGAACTGGCATCTCAGGACAATAGGAAATGTGTTTCATTCCACATCCCTTCTGTCTCGTGTTATCTGCTCTTCCTGTCTTATGAGGTGTCCAATATGTTCAAGCTGAATTCATGAGGTGTCCAATATGTTCAAGCTGAATTCATGGTCCCTTAGCTGCTGTCAGTATTTTCTGCTTCCCTTTCTATGCTCTCTTCAGGGCACCTATCAGTCAGCAAGAACCATGCAAAAATCAGAGTATAGCCCTCATTTTAAGAGACAAAAGGGTGGTAATCTCTCTCCATGAAAAGACAAATCCAGGGCTCAAAAGCAACTTCTTCTGAACACTTTTTTTTTTCAGCTCCATATAGTGACTTACACTTGTAATCCCAGTGCTAAGGAACAGAGGCCAAAGCACCGCACGCTCAAGACCTGAGATAAATAGTAAGACCCTGTATCAAAAGAAAGAGGAATCTACGCAAAGATAATCCACAGTAGGTGAACCACTGTGGATAGCTTCATGCCTTTGGATAGAAGGTTTGAAAAAGATGGAAAATGTTACATTGCTCCTGCTCAGCTTAGCCAGCATGCCTTTGCTATGAGCAGTTATAAAGAAAATACTGCAAGCCACAAGAATTAACAGTATGTAACATTACAGCTATGGATTACACAGACTCCTACCCAGACCCAAAGGATGATCAGGTTTTTGTTAAAGCTGTTACAAGAGATCCTGTAATATTTGCCAGTGTCTATGAACAGGGCAGAATATTATGGGTTCAAGGCATGCGTAGAGCTGTAGACCAATAAACCAATTCTGTAATTCAAATCCAGATATTGAATCTTAGAGAAGGCTCTCTCCACACAGTCAGCTTTGTGCAGACTGTTTTCAGAAACACGCCTTCCTTATTTAGAATACTATGAATAGGCTTTGGAGCACATACTAAATTGTTCCTATTCTTCTTTAGCTTGGTTTCGCCCTGGCCAGACTTTATGCTAGATGAGTACTGTTCCAGTTACAGTATGAGAGGCTGTCTCAGGCAGAGCTACATTTTATGGAACCAGCGAAACATTCAGAAAATGGAACTGATGTTGACTCAGCCCTGCTCCATGGCAGCTTTGCATCCCATCTCTTGTTTCCATGGCAATCACCCTGATGGAGCAGGAGTTGTTTCAATGAAACACAAAGAAATTTGAGAAGTAAACTTGTTCAGCACAAGAAGGAAAAAATCCCTTCCTGCCGCTGCTCAACCATTCAGTTGATGGTGGTCTGTAGGGTGGAGGCAGTCTGCTTCTCTGCCTGGACTTACTACTTTATCAAGCTAGCTGTCTCCCTGCGATCACATCATCCTTACAGTCAGTAGACCCAGTGAGAAGAAGATACCAATTTCATAATTCCAATAAGCACAGGATGGGCTGATTGACCAACTTAGTCATGCATCGTCCTTGAATCACTTTGTACATCCAGTTGTTCCTAGCCAATAGATGTCCAGGCTACTTCTACTATTTTGATTTTAGTTTAAGATTTGGTTGGTTTTGAGATGGCTCCATGCAGCCCAAGTTGGCCTTGAACTCTATTCCCTAGGATGATTTTGAACCTCTGATTCCTTCCCTTTCCTCCACTTTTCAAATGCTAGGACTACAAGCATGTACTACCATGTGTAGGAAGCTTTTCTCTTTATGGCGAACAGGGCCCATGTGGCCCTGCTAAGGGGAACGGAGACACGCTGCCCACTTTGTGGACACCGTGGGAAGCTGGCCCCTCACCGCAGAGCCCAGCCGGCTACTTCCCACAGCCCAACCTAAGTGATAACTCCAACTTAGGCTCTTAGCCTGGACCCACAAGAATCGTGTTCCACTCTTGGCTGTGACTTCCCATCTGCCCAGAGCCAGGACAAGAATTTAACTAACAAAACCAGCTACCCAGGTTGGTGGTCCGCAAAGGGAACCTTTTTCCAGCCCACTGGCCACCCGAATGAAACTCAGCCCTACCTTAGCCTGTATGTGCTCAATAATTAATAAAAATATCAGCCGGGAACTCCATGATGATGTTAATTGGAATTCGATTTACTGGTTGCCACAGCTTGCTTTTATAAACCAAATGACATCAGTTCCCAGGACCAATCATGAGCCCCTCAACCCTAAGCCCCTGCACACTCTGCTCCACCCAGCATAGCATACCTAGGTACCTAGGTCGTGCCATGCTGCATGTACCTAGGCTATGCTGCTTGCTCCTCCCTGGGGCGGAGCCAGACTCTTGGCCATGTGGTGCTGGTTGGAAGTCCAGCCCGCAATTCAAGCTGGATTTCTCACAACCATGCCCAGTGCTTCTGAGGATTGGATTCAGGGCTTCATGTACAGCAGAAAAACACTCTACAACTGAGCTACATCTCCAGCCCTTGATTTTATAAATTTTGTTTTTATTATACTGTCACAAATAATACAGCAACAAAAGATAACTAATGACTTAAACAATGTATAAGTGTGCTGTAACTGATAAGGACAGAGTGTGGGCAATAACTGTTTAAAGATTTTAGAGCATCCTTTGATGGAATAATGGAGAAAGGATTATGGATTCCAATCAGGCTTGAGCGATATAGCTACCCTAAAGCGCATGCGATCGGCTCCCCACTGGAACTAGGAGTTGCATTCCCAGAAGCCTTGTGAGTCAAGAAGCATGCTGGGCAAACAGAGCTGTGATTATGATAACTATCCATGCTGCTTTTAAATTATTGCCCTAAATAACTAGGTCTATAATGGAGAAATTTCCAATATTAACAAGATAATAGGAACCAGAACCTTTTAGAACCATTCTAATCATATTTCCCACATGCAGCCACTTATTGCAACCATATTTAACTCCTGTAAAAGATTATCAGTGCAATGTGTGGAATATTGTGCTAGAATGCTCTCTGCCCAGGCATCATTCTCAAAACCAACAATATTCAAATTTGTTTTCAAATTTGTATTCAAAACAGGACTTTTCTTCAAATAAAATTGTATATAAAATTCCAATATATAAAATAATTAAAAGTAGAATGTTATATCACCTGCTGAAGGTGCAAGGCCAATCAGAGCAGAGGGAACAGATCAGGGATTCAGCCCTCTCCTACTTTGTATCCTACAGGAGTGCATCCTTGTAACTCCAGGGGTTCCTGGGAGAACAATTTGAAACTAGTAGAGCTGACAGCTCTGAACAGTGGGCTCTTGGCTACAATTGTAAGTCTAATTACCTGATTCTGTTTTCTTACCACACATAATTGTGAAGTATCCATTTAAAATAATAATAGCTGCATTTGAACTCTATTGAAATAACAGCAACCCAAGAAGTCTCATGTGAACTCAGTATTTGATTTAGGTAAAACCAGCCACGTATATATAGTGACTGTCTGCACATTCAATTTTAATACCTAGGATAGTAATTATAATTTTATATTTCGTTATGCTATTTTCTTTCTTTATCTTCACTCTTTTCATTCACTACTAAGTAGCTACTAAAAGAACTTGTTTCTATCACTCTACACCTTTACGATCATCTAAACTTATGTAGACACATGTATACATCTACAGGGAACAACGGGGTTTTGTTCACAAATATAAACTTATTAGACAGTAGCTATGACTTGGTGCTGTATCTTTCTCCATGAACAAGTAGCTGCAGAAATGCCTCCTACTGAACTAGGATAAAATTCATGTATTCTTTAGTATAACTAAACAACATGGTACAAAACTGCCAAAATGCATCCAACCATTTCCTACCAATGAAGGCCCAGACTATTTCCATTTGTCTGGGAAATGTTGCTTATCATTTGTTTATTTGTCACTATTATAAACTTCATATCAAAATCATTTTTGTATATATGTCTTTAGCTAATGGTGACTTTTATTCCCAAATGTGAGATCAAAGAATATGCAAGTTAAAAAATTTTACATTACTGGGTTGCCTTTTCTACAATGTGATTTGAACTTTCACAAGTAATGATTAGCTTGGAAATTTTTGTTAATTTCCCTATATACACCCTAGCGCTAGTGTTGTCATTGTCATTGGTTTTACATTGTACAGATTTCTTGATAGTGAATCTTTATGATGGACACAAATGGTTTTTCAGTGTTATTTTTACTGGTGTTCCCTTCACTGTTAATAATGTTGAGTATTCTTTTATTGTCATGACAATTTCATTTTTAATTCTCTGAATTAATTGTCAACTCATTGTCTTTGCCATTCTTCTATTAGGTTGTCTTTTTTAAAAATTATTTTTATATTATGTGTATAAGTATTTGCATTTGTATTTGCATGATGTGCATGCTTGATGCCCACAAAGGCCAGAAGAGGGCATCAGATCACTTGGCTATGAGCCACCATGTGGCCACTGGGAACTAAGGCCAAATTTTTTGCAAGATCAGCAAGTGCTCTTAACCTCTGAACTATCTCTCCAGGCCCTGGGTTGTTTTTTTAATAAGAAGTTTGTTTGGACCATGTTTATATTATAAATATTTTTATAATGGATTATTTGATTCAAACTTCTAATATCAAAAAGGATAGATGATAGGCCAGGAAGATAGCTCAGTAGATACAGGTATTCCCCACCAAACCTGAGAACCTAAGTTCAATCCCCAGAAGCTACATAGTGAAAGGGAGAATTGATTTTTGCCAGTTGTGTTCTGATCTCCACACTCACACTGTGGCACACATATGTTTGCACATACACACACACACACACACACATTAAATAAAAATAAATGTAGGGGCTGGAGAGATGGCCTAGCGGTTAAGAGCGCCGACCGCTCTTGCAGAGGACCCGGGTTCGATCCCCAGCACCCACATGGCGGCTGAGAACCGTCTGAAACTCCAACTCCAGGAGAACTCCAGCTCCAGGGGAATCCGACGCCCACTTCTGACCTCCGCGGCATTGCACGACACGGGTGCACAGACTTGCATGCAGACAATACATTCGTACACATACAGAAATAAATAAAATTAATTAAAAAAAATAAAATAAAATAAAATAAAATAAATGTAAAATGATCTTTTAAAATGATAGTGGTTGGGAGGCAGAGGCAGGCGGATCTTTGTGAGTTCCAGGCCAGTTGGGGCTACAGGGAGACCCCGTCTTGAAAAGACAAAAATAAAATAAAATAAAATAAAATAAAATAAAATAAAATAAAATGATAGTGGCGCACGCCTGCTTTAATCCTAGCACTTGGGAGGCAGAGGTAGGCGGATCTCTGTGAGTTCAAGGCCAGCCTGGTCTACAGAGTGAGTTCCAGGCCAGCTGGTGCTACAGGGAGACCCTGTCTTGAAAAGACCAAAAAAAAAGATAGATGAAGCAGATACTATAGAATAAAGCATGTAAAATTTATATTATTATTTTTAATTGAAATCTCAAATACATATACATATATACACAGATATATTTATATGGGCAGGACCTATAGGAAGCAACTGGATTATAAAAGTTCATGTCCTTCAGGATTGGGATTAGTTTCCTTATAAAATGGTCTAGGGAGCTCTCTCAGGCTCCAGCTGTCATGTGTCTGGCACGCAGAGGAGGTACCTCACCAGAGCCTGAATATTCTGTCCTCTTCCCCAGGCTTCACATTGGGAAAATAATTCCCTGGTGTTAGTAAGTCCCTAACCCTGTTTTAACACCCTGAATGAAGATAATTAGTATGTAATATTTAGACATCACAGCAACGTGCTTTAGGAGTTAACTCTCAGCTCTTCACAGGAAGGGTGCTGTAACCCCTCAGTCAGAAGCACCACTGGATACTGGCCAGGTCTGGCTTAGCCACTTGCTTTCTTCTTTCAGAAATCAGAGAAACTATGTGAGCAGAGTCCAGATATCTAGAAACCTATTCAGAGTCAGCTTGATAAGCTCTGTGGTACAGTAAAAAAAGTACTTAACAAACCTGTCCATTATGTCCATTACACCATGACATCAATCCTTCCATGGACATTTAAAACTATTTCCCAGTAAGTGGAGACAGGCAACAGAACCCTATTATCTGGAAACTCAGCAATAGTTTTGTACATTTTGTCCCTATAGCATGAGAATCAGCAATGGTTTAGTTCAGTACTTACTACTGGCAGCTTTGGCCTAGATCTTTAACTTATTTCATTAATTCTCCTAATGGAATGCTTATCACACCAACTCAGTCAGAAACTAGGGCCTAGGAAGGTAAGGTAGCTTTCACACAGTCACACAGCTGGGCGTATCATTGATAAGGCTAAATTCCAACTGAAGCCTTTTAAAACAGTATTTTTATTTGGCTGGAGAGATAGCTCAGCAGTTAAAAGCACTGGCTGCTCTTGCAGAGGACCCAGGTTTGGTTCCCAGCACCCACCTATATGGCAGCTAACAACAAACTCTAACTCCAGTTACAGGGGATCTTCTGCCCTCTTCTGGCCCCTATGGGCATTACACGCATGTGATGCACTTGCATACATACAGGCAAAACATTTATACACATATTTTTTTAATTTAATAATTTCTATTGATTCCTTGAGAATTTCACACAATGTATTCTGATCATATTCAGACCCCTCCCCCATCTTCACTCTAACCTTTCTACTCTCCCAATTTCATGTCCTCTATTATTCTTTTTTTTAAGGTCTATACAGTCAAATTTGTGTCCCCAAATGCTCTTGGGTATAGGTTCAAACTCTGGAGCCTAGACACCTATTTCTAGGATAATCTTTCCTCTACATCCATTAGAAACCCAGCACCTAGAATACAACACTTATTGAAAAGATCAACTCACAACATTTTTCATATCTAATATGATCCATCTTATTTTGAATTAGAAACACATGATTAAAAAATTAATTTAAAAAAGCATTAGTATGGGCTGGGCAGTGATTCATCAGTTAAGAGTGCTTGCTGCTTTTGCAGAGGACTCCAGTTTGGTTCCCAGCACCCACAAGGTGGTTAACAACCATCTGTAACTCCAGTTCCAGGGGAGTTGACATCCTCATCTCACCTCCATAGGCATCGCATAACAAGAGTACACTTATGTGCATGCAGGCAATACAGTCATACACATAAAAAGCATTAAAAGATCATATGGATTATTCTGGCTGAGTAGCGATGTATTACCAGCTATGTTTTCAGGAGCAGATCAAAACTTTTAAGGAAAAGGAAATCCATGAACACAGTTACTAAATCGCTTTCTACTTTTTCTCTTCCTGCAAAATATATAAATCCTAAAGAAAACACTAGCTCTGCCATATCTCTAGACAAATGAAATGTCTTACCATAAGTGAAACATGGATCCTTACATTTACAGACAAGCACACCATGTACCACTCATCAAGGAAGCTTCTTATTGCAACAGATGGAGGCTACTGCAGATTTCCACAACTGACCACATACAGTGACTATACATCCAGGAGATGCCCAGTCCTGGGTGACAAATCTACAGTTGAACCTCTGCACCTAAGGTTCATGGAAGATGGCAGAGTGAAGGTAGGGAGAAAATTAATGTGTCCATCAACTCTCACCAGCGAAGCTTCCTTATACAACGGAGTGGGATGCACGCAGAAGGCACAACTGGCCGCGTTTTAAAGAATAAAAAACTGCAGAGTACGTGTCCCTGGACAGGACTCCTATACTGAACATCGCCCACTCATGGTTCAAGGAAGAGGGGCTGGAATGATTGTAAGAGCCAGGGCCGGTTCATGAACACAGGGGAGAAGAGGCTTTCAGGCCACTGGAACCCTGCACATGTTAACTTGTGGCAATGGTGGCACTGAGCACAGGGTCCATGCCAACTCAATTAACAAGGATCCAGAGAGGAGGAGAGAAATGGATGGCAGGCCAGTCCCAGTCTGAGAGCTATTGGAGACTGATTGCTATTAGAGACTGATTGCTATTGGATGAGAGGGAGTATGCCTTACTTATGATCTCTAGATGGTCTGACTGTATTCCAGTGCATGAATTTTCATTTACGGACATCTGTGTACAAATGCTTGACTAGATAGGACTTGCCATGTATGGTGGATTAGATGAAGTCTGGTGGGGAGCTTGAAGGTCATGGATGTGAGAGGGTTCTAAACTTGATTAAGAATTATTCTCCCAAAGCCCAGGGAACAAATTGCGGAAGAGGAGGCATGGTAGAATGTAAGGGCTGCGGAGAGATAGGGGTGAATCATGAGACTACAGGAATATAGTCTGGACTCCTAACTGATCAACATGCCTGTGCATACAAGCTTCTCCAACTGGACTATGGGAACCTTGGGTTGTTCAAAATTTGGACATAGATACTTGCAAAATGCACCAATTACCTAATTGTATGGCAAACTGAGTAACATCAATGTTATCTGCAAACGACTGTGTTATTATAGAATCCCTTAAAAATAAACAAATAATAAAAAACAAAAAATAAAATAAATAAATAAATACCTATTAAAAAAAGAATTATTCTATGAAACTACAAAACCTCAATAAAAAAATTAAAGAAATAAGATCCAGCCTAGGTCACTTGGAATATACAAACAATCTTTGGGGATGGTCTCTCCACTACCTCTAAAACCCATGAGGTTGACATGAACATCCCAGTAGTATTCTGCCATGCAGTACATAATCACTTTCAAATCAGAAGGCTAGCAAACATGACAAGGTTGGTGGCATCCCCCTTGTATTGTTTACAATAGCAATAGGGCCTGCTTCATGACAGGGGTGTAAACACTTGGGACGTAATGACTAAGCCTTCTTTACCCCCAGCTTTGTATATATTCGGACATTGTACTTTTGTGATATGCTGCAGATTTCTAAGGATACATTTTCAAATTCAAAGTACAAAGCCTTCTGAAGTTACTGAATTGACTTGAAGGGCTAGGAGAAGACAAGGAGAGTACAGAAAAGAATGCAGGCATTCCACACACCTTGAGATAGAATTTAAGAACATATTTGAAAGGAAGCTAGAGTATCCTTTGTACGCATCGATATACAATTCTGAGTGATGAAGGACTTCTCGCTTATCCTACTAAAATGTATAACTCAAAGTAAAAAAAAAGAGAAGTAAATGAATAAAAGACAGCACAAATAACTAATTTTCATCTACAGGAAAAAGTACATTCAGAATCTAAAGAACTAGAAGAGAACACAGAATCACACAGAAAGTACTGGGAGAGTTTTTGCTTTCTTTCTTTCTTTCTTTCTTTCTTTCTTTCTTTCTTTCTTTCTTCTTTCTTTCATTTGCTTGGGTTTTGAAGAGGTAGTCACACTTCTGCAGTCCTGAGATTCCTTCTCCACTTGGTGTCTGAGCATCTCCTCCACCTTCCAGTCTCCCCTGCCTTCTGGGTTCTAGTTCTGAAGAATCACTCTCCAGCCCCTAAGCACAATGTTTCCTACCCAGGATATCTGAGCAAAACCTAAGAATGTGCATCTTGTTAGATTCTCAGTGGGCTGGTGGGCTGGGACATCATTTCAAACAGCAGCCTCATAACAGCACCTAGGAATTCCTTCCTTGACTTCTTTGGGCTTGGAGGTAAAAATGTCCACCTCTTAAGGTTCCCATGGGGATTAAATGGATTACTCTTCAAAGTGTTTGAAATAGTTTCTGATACTGGTTAGGCCTTTGTAAACATGGGCTACAAACACCATAATCCCAGAGGGGCTGCAAAAAGGGTACACTCTGCTGTGAGACATCCACCTACCCTCCTACTCCTAACACCTCTACCCCTCTACCCCATCCGCCACCATGCACCCCCATCCTCTCCCACCAACAAGTGCCTTATACAGCTCATATGGTCCCTCAACACTGGTTCTTTTCTCAACAGAAAACAGATGCTGTATTCATTAGCTCATGCTGCCATACTGTATTAAAAATAGCAACTCTGATCACCTTCAAATGTAGCATAGTCTTTTTTTTTTTTTTTTTTTTTTGTCTTTTTGAGACAGGGTCTCCCTGTAGCCCATCTGTCCTGGAACTCGCTCTGTAGACCAGGCTGGCCTTAGTGTAGTCACATATCTATTTTTTTGAGCATTCTCTGTAGCTAGGAAACTAGAGACACTACACAATTTATAAGCATTCTTTCTCTCACCCTCACAAGAATCCTGCAAGGCTAGAGTTATCTCACTTTCGTAGATGAGGAGAATGAGCCTGCATGAATCCCTAAACGTCTTACATACTGTGTTTTTGTGTCCCACGATTTTCAAGTGCCAAAACTGGGGCTTGAACCTCCTAAGTTATCTGCAAAACTCAGGCTCTTCCATACCTCAGCCTAGAAAACAGATTTTATCTTCCATGGTAACAGCTGCTGGGATCACAGGATTCTGAGTATAATTGCCCTTGGTCAAGGGAAAGATTGCTGCAATTGATTAGAAGTATCTAGCTTCCATTGTAGCTAGGGTCAAAAATGTGAACAGATGTTTGCTGCCCCTGAATTTAGCTAAGCAACACAGATGGTGGTAAAGGTCTCCTAATTTCATCAAAGATTATATTTAAATACACACAAATCAGGTGACTGCTCCCAGGAACTGTTAACGATTTCAGATCTGGAGTATAGCTTCACCATCCATTGTCATTTAATTTACAGAGTATTTCATCAGTATACGAAGCGAAGGCAAATTATTATGTGACCAAGCCACAAATGGAGGTGACCCAAAGCCATTTCTCTTTGGTTTTAGACTTCCAGGAGGACTACAGTCTTTAAAATGATCTCTAGTTGATCTGGTTAATAGATATTTTATGGTTAAAAAATTCTAATGTGTCTCTGATAATACGCATGGTTTTAAAAGGAAAAGAAATATTCCATCTTTTGGATGAAACAAGAAAACAAAGGGCTGACCCTCTGGAACTGATTGCATGAAGGTATTTTCTGGTTGCTTTATGTCAATAGATTTCAAACCTCAACGTAGAGGAAAACTGCCATTAGAGGATTGTGGAATAAAGCGGATTTCCAAATCTCCACCTGAAAGATTCTAATCCAGAGAGCCAGAGATGGATCTAGAAAGGTTGCCCTTTAAGAAGGAGCCACAGGATTTTAAGACAAATCTTTGGAAGCCTTTCCTTAAGGAATGCGATGTAATAGCAATAGTCTCACCGTTTCTCAGTGTGAGGAAAGCTGTTTGCTATAATTTAGATTTTGGAGGTCTCCCAAGGACACAAAGGCCCCAGCCCCTTCCTCTGCCATTCTGCTTCCTGACTCCCACCCAGTGAACAGTTCTGTGCTACCACATGCTCCTCTAGGGGTTCCTGGGCCACCTTAGGCACAGCAGCAAGATCAAGCAACCATAGATAGAAACCTCCCAAACTACAGCTGAAATGTGCCTTTGCTGTCTCAGATGCTTTTCACAACAGCAGAGTGCTGACTCAGATAATTTCTACTAAAATAAAAACAAAAAAAAATTTTTCTAGTATCATTTGATAATCTAAAGAAATCAAATCATAAATGGTCTCCAAAGAATAATGGTATTCCTTTGGGAACAGCAGAGCATTACAGTGGTAATATGCATGCTGTACTGAACAACGGGCACACTGAGGACAGAGGCAGGGGGAAACTTTTAAAGACAAAAATGTAGAGGATTATGGACTGGAGAGGTGGCCCAGCAGTTAAGAGCACTGGCTGCTGTTGCAGAGGACCAGAGTTCATGGCCACTAACAACCATCAATATCTCCAGTTCCAGGGAGATCTGACAGCCTCTTCTGACTTCTGAGGGCATCACATGACACGGGTGACCCTACCTACAAGCAGACATGCACTCACACACATATAATAATAATACTTTTTTTAAAAAAATGAAGATGATTACATCAGGTATTTTGAAGCAATTATTAATAGTATTTGGTGTTAGAAATATTGTTTGTATTTAATAACAAATAAAGAGCATTAGCCCAAGGCTGACTAGACAGTTGCTTGGAGGAAGTCCTTGACGTATGTTGTCTATGAAGTTATGGAAGCTTCCGTGCAAGGGCAAGGTAATGACACTGGCAGTCACACATAAGAATCCTTCCTCTATAACCTGTTGTTTATAGCCTCTTGGCTTTATTTATTTTTTTATTAAGGTTGACATTTACAACTCTATTTTGATTCTGACAACTCTTGTATCTCTTTCGTAACTTGATAATAGTTGATAAATGCCAAGATGCTACAATTTATTCTGTAATGATTACAAATAAATATGGTTTATTTGTACTAATAGTGTATGTAGAAGTATCTGGGGGAATGTAGGGTCTCTGTGTATGAAGTGGTGCTGAATCTGAGGATAATCAGTGATCCACACATGAATGGGCTCAAAAATGTTTTCAGATAGCTCTGGAAAGCCTTCTTCTGCACGCTCATCCAGTGACAATAAGAACTGGCAAGTCACAGAGCTGGAGAAATGGCTCAATGGTTAAATGCACTTTTTGCTTCTTACAGAGGACACCGGTTCAATTCCCAGCACCCACATGGCAGCTAACAACCATCTGTAAACTCCAGTCCCAGGGGATTCAACACTTTCTTCTGACCTCCATAGGCATTGCACAACATTGGTGCACTTACACACAGGCAATGCACTTATAAGCATAAAAATGAAAATAATTTTTAAAAATTAATAAAAAAAGAATTGGCAAGTCACATCATAAAGCACCTGCTGTATTATAGCAGTGGAGTCAGGCTGATGCTTACTGTCACTTAAAAGCAAGACTAATTCTTCCATCATTTATACCAGTAGAATAGAAAATCCTATTGTATTAAATTCTCATTTTACTGAGGATTGATGAAAGAGATGAACGATGTTTTAAATAATTAGATATTCTTATCTCCATTCCTGTTTTTATGTTTTATGTGACTAAAACACACATTTGTAAATAATATTGGGTCAGTAAAGGTTTTGATCATCCGCTATGAACAGAGCTTTGTGCTAAGTACTTGAAAACATCACAAAAGTTAGCTTACTTAAATACAAGAGGATCCTCATCATTAAAGAGGTGATCCCTAGGGCACTGTTGACTGGTACCTGTTCTATTTCCTAAATGCAAAACTTCTCAGCCTTGAACATTAGAAATGAGGAAAGCAGGAGTCCCTCTTCCCTTCTTCCTTCCCCCTCCCTTCCCTTCCTCCTCCCTTTCTTTCTTTCTTTCTTTCTTTCTTTCTTTCTTTCTTTCTTTCTTTCTTTCTTTCTTTCTTTCTTTCTTTCCAACATAGGATCTTACTATTTCATCCAGGAAGTCCCAGAACGTTCAATCCTCTTCAGCTTCCAGGATAGGTGTACCTAGAATTATAGGCATGTGTCATTACACCCAGTCTAGGATTTCTCTTCTTTAATAAAAACTTACTGGGTTCAACTGGATATGTTGTCCACCCCTTACCCCCAGCACTTTGGTTGCTGAGGTAGGAGGCTTTCCAGGAGTTTGAGGTCAGCAAGTACTAGGCCAGCCAAGCCTACATAGCAAAATCTTGCAATCAATCAATCAATCAATCAATCAATAAATAAATAAATAAATAATAGATTCTAACAGATGTGGCTTAATAAGATTATGGTTCCCACTGTTTGTTTTTTTGTTTTTTGTTTTTGTTTTTGTTTTTGCTTCACATGAAAAGAACTTTAAGCTCCCTGATGTAGATGATAGAAATGCCGATCTGGAATTCACAATTCACAGAGCAAACTCTACAAGCACACATGGGAATAAAAAAAGAATGTATGTGAATGACAACTGACACAATTAATAAACAAGAAGCATTTGCTCCATTCACCTCAGAATATAACTGACCATATCATGGATTTCTTCAATAGTCTCATAAATAGTAACAATGATGACTTGGACTACAGAAAAAAAAACACCCAATGTGCTAACACCGGGACAAAGCCTTCCGCAAACTGGAATCATCATTCCAGCTCTGATCTTTTCCAGCAAGGCTATGCTTGGCTCTAACACCATCAACCTCACAGAGGATGGAGTTGTAGTTCATTAAGAAATGTTTGACAGGAATGAGGAAGGGTGCAAAGAGCAGACGCACTGGAGACTTATAGAATGCGATTTGTCTTCATGACACCCAGAAGCACAAGGAGATCCAGCATCTACCTTCAGTTTGTAATGACCTTTTGCCTCTGATGACCTCTGACCCGGCTGTTTTAATCACCCAGACACAGGAGCAGGACAGGGCCATGTTTCAGAAGACAGTTTTCCCTTTGTACTGCAGTGGGAGGAAAAGAGATCGAAGATTAAGTCTTTCCAACAAAACAAATGGCTCCTGGGCTGCGGCTGACAACGGGTTAACAGAACTTCAGGTCCAGCTTCCTGCTTAGCTGTTTAATTGCTGCAGGCCAGGGAAGCATTTGAGGTAGAGAGCTCTGCTAGAAATGCCTCATTTGTCAAAGACCTGTCAGAAGGCACCTCTACTGAGTGAGTTTATACAGAAATCAGGCCTTGGGTCTATTTCTCAAATTCAAGGGATGAGGAACCTATTTACTTCTCCCTCAGCAGAAATTCTCTAGTTTCTGACCACTATTTTCCCTCTGTCTATTAATAGATTCCCCCCTCAATAAATACATCATGTACAAAGGATGAGTAGTATGTAAAGTGTGTATAATTTTATTTTTTTAATTAAATCTTTTTTAATATATATTTTATACAAGATTATCAAATCTAGACCCATGTCCCCCCACCCTATCCCCCCACCCCACCAGAGCTCATGCATTCTGCCAAACATGCTTTTCATCTCTTTCTCAGTCTTTCTCAATATTCTCCATGTAGAAGTTGACTGTTTTGAGCAGAAGATCACTGTTTCAGTCAGTTCTTTGATGCAGTCCTTTCTGTTGTTGTTGTTGTTGTTGTTGCTGTTGTTTCCAATATGCATCACTCCCAACTGCTTTGGACCAGAGCTCAAGGGGCCGTGCACAAGAAATACTTACAAGTGTGTATAATTTTAAACCACTGATTCCAAACTTGATTATAGATTGCACTCACCCAAAGAAATCTGTTCAAAGAAGATTGTAATTCTACATTGTTCTCATGTAGCAGACCTGGGTGGCCAGGAATTAGAATTCTGACAATTCTCAGGTTATGATGAAATTGCTGGTCTGAGGCACTTGGTGGTACTGAATGTCTTACACTGTCTTCCTTCTGCCTTAACACACTCATGCACACATACCAGTGTGATAAGTGCTAAAAAGACAACAAATATTAACAGATATCTTGAATACATATGTGTACCTAGGATCCATCAAAGTAGGCATTATTTTCCCAACTATAAGCTTGTCCAGCCCAAAGCTAACTCCTAAGCCCATGTTCTCAAATCGTGTGCTATCTGCTTGAGTCAAAAATTAACTGGCCTTGGGTCAATGAGATAGCTCAACAGGTAAAAGTTGCCCTGAAGCCTAGGGAAGTTAAATTTGAGCCCCAACCAAATACAGGTAGATGGAGATAACAAATTCCACGCAGCTGTTCTTTGATCTCCACAGACCAGCCACGCATGGTACATGTGGCCACACAAAGGCATCATAGCCTTTCTTTTTCCTTACTCTACTTCGGGAGAGAAAAAAAAATACTTCTCAAGCAATATTGCAAGCTCAACCAGCTACCAACACTAGTTTAATTCCTTCGAGATGACTGAGCACCACAGATTAAGCCAACTTCGGACCTGCTGAACCCCAAACAATCAGGGAGCCAATTAAGGTCCATGTGAATGTCAAATATGAGCACCACAGAGAGGGTATTTCGATGTTGTAGTGGTGGTAGTAGTCATAGTTTTTGTTTTGTTTTGTTGTATTGTGTTGTGTTGCATTTTGGTTTTGGTCTTAACCAATGGGAGTAGGTTTAAAAGATAATATACACAGTTCTCAAGCCATCGAGAGGATCAGAACTGACTGGACTGTCAAGAGCACACAGCGTTGCTCTCATTTCTCAGCAGGCCTCATGTGAAACCCAAGATTTTACATTCTAACAAGTGCTCAAGTGAGGTCACGGATGCTGGTCCAGGGGCTGGACTTTAAGAATCATTATTTTAGAATATGCCTTCCCCTGACAGCCTTGCTGAACCCGCTTTTATTCTCTGACTCAACAAACTCTGCTTGAATGCTTTCTGTGTTTTACATATCTTTCTAGCTGGAGGATAAAACTGTAACCCAACCAGGTACCACGTGTGCCCTCACTGTCTAGGAAAGCCATAGCAGAAATGCAGGCCTTGGGTCTATTTCTCAAATAAAGCCAAAAGAGTGGGTGAGGTGGAGTGACTGGACTCTAGACGATGGGTTTACTTCTCTGAGGGGATGATGTCCACCACAGCAGAGACCCAAAATGGACCAAAGTAAGTTCTCCTGTCCTTCAAAACTATGGGTATGTAACCAGCTAGCTTATAAAAGGAACTCCCCTCATGGATAACATTTTAGCCCATAAATAAGTCAGACTCAGCTATTTAATATCAAAACAATATCTTAGCTTTTAACAAGCACAACTGCCAATACCCAGAGTTACACATTATGAATCACTCTTTGCTCCTTCCTACGCTTTCTCATTTCCTGCTAAGGAGACAGGGCTGAATGGGGTCATTAATCTGAATTAGAAATACTGTGACCTTTTCTGCCCTTCCCCCACTGACACCATGTGGCAGAACTGGATGTGCAAGGTGGGTGGGGGAAGAGGTGGTCTGTAGGCGATGCTGAGTTAGTTTGATTTGAAGCCCTACAATTGCTGTTTGGCATCTCACATTGAGCTTTGAAATCAGAGCTATTTCCATGATTCAAATGTTGTTAGATGATAAGCTTTCCTTACCCATTTTCCAAAATTCTAGAACGTTCATCTATAAAGCCTAAAATAATGTGCCCCCTCCAATAAAAAGGGAATATTTTAGCCAGCTATATTCAATATAACAAAACACCTGAAGTAATTATCTTATAGAAAAAGGTTTATTTTTCAGACATAGTTTTAGACATGGCAGTCCCAAAATTGTGCAAACCCACTGCTTTCAGCTCCTGGTATGCGTGCTGGAATGAATGGCAGGGGGGTATAGAGTTCAGAGCAAGATAAAACCATTCATCTTGACCCTTTCATAATCCCTTTCAAAGATATACCTCTAGTTACCTAAGGACCTCTTACTAGGCTCTACCTCCTATATGTTCCATCACCTTCCAATAGCAGCCTCCTGGAAACCAGGCCCATAACACAGATGCTGGAAACCAGGCCTATAATGCAGAGGCCTTTGTAAGGTACTTATCCAAACCACCCCAGGGCGACATGTATTTTTCTGGATGTACTGACGCAATTCAATAACTGCGATGTTAATCTTCGTCACCTTGACTAGATTTACAATCACCTAGGAGACACACCTCTGTGAATGTCTGCCAGGGCATTTCCAGTCATTCAACGATGGAGGGAAAATGTGGGTGGCCCCAACCCATGGGTTGCCATTCCTTCGTCTCTTTCTGCATGCCGACTACGGATGCAGCATGAGCAGCTACCTCAGTCTCCTGCTCCCAGACTCCCCTTCCATGATGGACCGTATCCCGCCAACCATGATCTAAAATGAACCCTCCTCACCTCAAGTTGCTTGTATGAAGCACTCAGTCACAGCAGTGAGCAATGTAACTCATATATTGAGTATTTCACTGACAGTGCTGCTGATGGAGACTCTGAACTGAGCAGGAACATCTGCAGAGCAATCAGAAGTTCAGAAAATCTCTCTACTATCAGGGGATTAGATCAGAGGTGATGTAGCCCATGACCCTTGTACAGCCTGGTGAAAACCTGATTATGTCATAGCTGTCAGACATCTATTTCACAAATATTAAATACATACTGTATGCTTGGAAAATAAACAAAAATCTCATTTATTGATTTACTTCCTTGTTTAAACAGGTGGTAGAAACTATGATGGAATTGCTGCAGCCAATGGACATTGGGAATTACCTCCAGAATTACACCTGCCTTGTTCTGTGAAATAGTCACAGATCACAGCAGACATCCAAGGCAAGAGTTTCACACAGCTCCCTTTGTCCAAAGGCAGCCTCTCTTGCTTGCTCCGCCGCCCTCTGACTCCTGATTGATCACCACCCTAACTGGTACCCATCTGATTAGTAGAAACAGACTAGAAAAAAAAAAAAAAGGCAGATCTGGTAGGCAGATGCAGGTGAAAGTGCAACCTTCCAAGGTTGTCATCAAGGAGAACAGCCATGTTCCCTCAGTCTGCTCTGGATCTCGCTCCTGAGCTCTGAGTACAGAGCTGAAGGATGTGAGTCACTCATTTGTCCGTGCTGCCACTGCCCTCTGCCACACCATTCTTGGGCCTTCAAATGCTTTGGGGCTTGTGCATGGAAATCTTTATCTTTCTAGTGTATCTGTTTCTCCACACCTTCCTGCATGTCCTGGGTGGATCAGTCCCTGAAACAGCTTCATCTGCAGCTTTTCCTTCAGAACATGGCCTTCCCCTTCCACATGCTGCACCTCCTCCTGAGCAACCCACAGGGGACCGCAGCCTATTTGCTTTGGAGCGTTGGGCCTTGGGGTTTTGCTGCTACTCTAAGGCTATGGAAAACTCAAATAATTTTCTGCAGTCACGAGCCCCAGAGTTCCTGGTCAGTGTAATTATAAGTCAATCAGCTTCCCTTTGGGCTGGCAAAAATCATTACCATGACTTCTTTTTCTCCTCAGCTGGGCCTTTGTACAACCCATTTACCTCACTTCTCATGAATCTTCTCAACTGAATATTATTTATCAAGGAAGGGATTTACATATTTAGCTCAGAATTGTAGAAGGACTGTCATCCATTTCCTTGCCTTCCACCTCTGCTGCCATCTCTGTTTTTCTAAGTATGAATGCAGAAGCAGATGATCCCCTGGGAGAAGCCTCCCCAAGGCACAGCACCCAAGAGCATGGCATGCAAGAGTCTGGCTTGGAAACACTCCTAGTCCAGGAGGTGGGAGGAAGCAGCTGTCTCTTGTCAGAAGGCATTTGGGGAAGGGCACTTTATGAAAATCAGAAAGTGTGAAGAACACTTTCCAAATATGTCCAAATCTTCCCCAGGACCCTGACTACAAAAGACAAAGAGAAAAGGCCTTTCTAGGTGGAGTGGAGCTGTTCCATACACAGGATGATTATTTACGCATATGACAGTAAGTTTCGTGGACCCAGAATCAAATAGCCTATGAAATTCTCCCCAGAACACCTAGTAATCTCCCTTCTCTCTGCCTTAGTGACCCTCACCTGGCAACTCAGACACAAGTATTCAGGATAAGATGTTTCATGAGATGTATGGTGCTCAGCCCCACCTGAAATCCCAGCCCAGAATTCAGGCCTCCCATGGCTCTATGGAGGGATTGCCTCTTCACCTCTAACATTTTCAAATTCCCTGATTGGTATGCGCATGGGGCTTCCAACTTGCAGATTCCTTTACCCAGGGCAAAGATCACACATTTAACTTGGAGCCAGATTCACAGCCCATTCCTCCACAATGACACACACTTCCAAAGCCCTCTGCAATTCTATTTCTGCCCTTGAGCTGTTGCCTGCCTCCCTCCATTATTTTCCCTATTCCTTTCTTCAGCCCTTTACAGTGAAGCAGCAATTCTTTGAAGAGGATGTCACCAGAACAGCATAATATCAGGGGAGAATGTGGGCAGAGTCATTGAGGCCTACAGAGGCCTGGGTTCAAATCCCAAGTCAACACCTTATTGGTTGCATGATCTTGGGACCTGTCTAGCCTCCCTAAACTCTAATGTCTTTGTGAATAAAATGGAGACAATAGCAGAACCTACCTCAGGTAGCTGTGAATGGGCAGCACTATTTAATAGACATATGTGAGCCACCTGTGTGATTTCAAATTCTCTTAATCAGTATGTTTTCAGTCATGGAAAAGAAATGGTGAAATTAATCTTGTCTGTCTTATATAATCTAATACATCAAAATATTATCATTTCAATAACATCAACACAAAAATGTAAATGAGAAATCTTAGTTCCTTCTGTCACACCAAATCTTTGAATGCTCATGTACTTTACACTTACATTGCATTTCCCTGTGCACAAGGATGTACCATGTACTTGGTAGTCAGCCATGTGTGGCTAATGTCTGGGGTGGGGCAGGCATGGTCAGAATGGTGTTGAGTAAAGCAAGTTCCTCCTGCTGAGCACTGTCTCCTGGCTTTTATGATCCGAGGTTGGTTAGTTACTTTTGTTGCTCCTGTGACTAAGCACCTGACCAAAGCAATTTAAGGAAGGAAAGATTTGCTTTCATGTCAGGGAAGACAGACAATGAGGAAGCTGGTCATGCTGTGTCCATCCACAGGCAGGAAGCAGAGATGGGCACTGGTGCTCCCTATTGGTCATCCCCCGGGATGGCACTGCTTGCATGCAGGGTGGGGTCTGCTCTCCTCAGTTAAATCCCTGGAAGCACCCTCCTAGACATGCTCAGCGGTGAGTTTCCTAAATACAGTCAAGTTGACAAGAAAAATTACCCCTGGCAGATATCTAGAAAGGAAAGCGAAATCACATTTAGCCCCAGTGCTAAAGGGCCAATTCTGGAAGTTTCTATGGTGGTTTTGAAAGACCCCCGAAAGGAGCCAGTTTCTTCCTCAGCTGAGAGCTGAAGACTTCCTAGATCTGCCAGTAAACTCATCCTTCTGGTTTCTCTGACTTGTGGACCATGCATCCTTAACTCACTTGTCAGATTTATTAACCAGTGGGTAAAATCCATTAAAATCATGGTACTCAGGACAACGTATGGCCCCGTATATGGCCCCCCTGAGAAAAAAGACAATGGAGTCTAAACTTAGCCTCCCAGTATACAAGGAAAAAATGGTAAGAGAGGCCCACACTGACTCCATTTTGAGTATAGCCACCATTTTAAGCAATTACTGAAACCTGCCCAATCCAGGAAAAAGGTTGATTGCTCAAAGACAGTTGCTCAAGGCCTCAAAAACAGCTAAATTAAAGATAACTGTTGATATGTGAGGGCAGATGGACTGACCCAACATTTCTTCATTCCAGTTGCAAGATTGTGTCTAAAGATAACTGTTGGTATGTTCGCCAGAGAGTAGGTGCTGTGTAGATTTTAATGCTTCGCCAACAATATCAGCACGTAGAGCATAAAGGGCCTAAAAATAAAATTAAAAAGTACTCTGAGCTTTAGGGGCTGGAGAGATAGCCTAGCGGTTAAGAGCACCGACGCTCTTGCAGAGGACCCGGGTTCGATCCCCAGCACCCACATGGTGGCTAAGAACCATCTGTAACTCCAATTCCAGGAGAACTCCAGTTCCAGGGGAATCCGAGACCCTCTTCTGACCTCCGCAGGCATTGCATGACATGGGTGCACAGACCTGCATGCAGACAATACATTCATACACATACAAAAATAAATAATAAAAAATAAATAAATAAATAAAGTACTCCGAGCTTTAGTTCTATGATTAGAACTATGTCCTAGAGAGAGTGGGGAATGAAGGACCCCTGCTCCAAGGTTTTATGCACCTTTAAAATCTGTCTTTAGGAACCATGGTACCGCCATCCCATAAGGCCTCCAATTCACGTACGCTATAAGGTTTCCCTCCCCGCTTCCTCATACCTTGTGGTGTTCAACTGAGTCATGCTTACCTGTGTGTTAAGATAAGTTTTCCCTCCCCGCTTCCTCATACCTTGTGGTGTTCAACTGAGTCATGCTTACCTGTGTGTTAAGATAAGGTTTCCCTCCCCGATTCCTCATACCTTGGGGTGCTCAACTGAGTCACGCCCGCCTGTGTGTCGCTGGCCTGTGTGCCGAGATGAGTTTTTTACTATTACACAACCCTTCCTCCATTTCCCCATACCTTGGGATCTCTGCTTTTAAAAGTTCCCTATTCCAGTCCCTGGGGGTCGATCTCCTCTGCCCCTTGCATGGGTTATGAGTTTGACCCCAGTGCACTGGTTTCTCCCGAATAAACCTCATTTAATTGCAGCGAGAATGGTCTTGGCTGATTTTTTGGGAGTCCTTCTATCCCGAGATTTGAGTGAGAGTCACTCCAGTTTCTGGGGGTCTTTCAGTTTCCTTCTGTAGGTGAATAGCTAGTGATTTGGTACCTAGCTACCTGTTCAAAGGTGGCTTTCCTATCCCGTTCTGCCATGACCAGATGCCACGACCACCCTGGCTCACAGGAACACTGCCGATCTGATGCTTGAACACCTGTTACTATTCAATGCAAATCTCCCAGCCTCTTCTTGAATGGCCCTAATGATGGGCAGCTCACTGGCACCACATCACCTGACTTTGGTCCTAAGGAAAAGAGTTCCTTTACATGAAATCTAGCTCCTCTCCACCTTCTTAAGTCCAACATCTGAAGAGACATAGAACTACATGTGACAGTCTTGCCTTCAATGGTAGTAGATAGCTCTGAAGTATCTGCTCAGTCTCTGTGGTGGAAACAGCCCACCTGTCTCCATGGTTGCTCACATGACTGTGTAAAGCCCCATGTCCAGCTGGTCATTGCTGTGTCTCTTGCACATTTCAGTCCCCAAAACTAAACACAGGTTGCAAAGTGAGAGTCTTAAAGGCAAGGAGTCCTGGTGAGAAGATAACCACATCACCACCACATGCCACCTTTACCACAGCCACAGGCAGCTCTCAGCCCAAACAGAGCCTGTATGGCTTTCCAGCCAGCCCAGGGCCCTGATCTGAGCTGGGTGTCAAGCCTCCTTCTAATACAGTAACCCTGGGCTGGCTTCCCACTGCTCTCAGCCCAGGGTGCAAAGAGACAGAGGGCCTATGCTGCCGCTCCCCAGGTCCCGGCATCTCTGAAAATCTCACGGCTGCACCACAGCTTTACAAACACTGGCAGGGAGCCTGGTACCATCTTACCTGTTATTTCTCCAAGGGACTAGGGTCACTTTCCCTGTGCCTTTCTGGCAGTGGATAACTCTTGGTCAGCTTCGCTTCCTGAGATTTGGGTACTCCCGCCTTCCCAGCTGCTGAGTTTTCCCTCCCTCTCTAGGGTTTCAACCAAACTCTCCTGGAGTTCTAGTTCAAAGGAGCAGAAGGGTGACATGTGAGGATGTTGAGCCAGGCCAAACAGGTTTCTTCAGAGATGTGTGAGGAGCGGAGCAGCTGCAAAGGAAGATTAGGTGCAGCCTTGCTCCCATAGATCAATACATCCGTCAATCCTATTGAGCTCTCTGCTCACACATGCTCATTAGCCAGCATGGACCCAGGAGGGGTCTGGGACTTGAGGGGGAGGGGAAAGCCTCTGGCCAAAACATTTCAAGAGGTCAGTGGTTTCCCTGTAGGGTCATTAGTTAATTTATGCTAAGGTGTTAATGTCTTATCAGCTATCTTCTTTCTAGAGGGACTCTAGCCAGAGGGAAGTTCTAGAAACCATTATGGGGTCTCAGTACAGATCATATAACAGGGTGAAAGAAGGAGACATAAATGCTAAATGCAATTCTCTATTTTGACATTTTCCCTAGGGTTTGGAATGCTGAATATTAATTAGGGCTGGGACAGGAAGCTGGAGCAGAGCTCCAGTGATAGCCCAGCTTTTCACTAGTCACTCTTCCCCTCACCAAGCTGCTTGCCTAGTCCCTGGACATTCTTTTTCCTCTTCAGTAAAATAGTATCCATCACATAGAGTTGAGAGACTAAGCTCTTGATAATAGCTCTTGGGTTAAAAAAANTAAAAAAAAAAAAAAAAAAAAAAAAGACAGTGCTTGCTCTGTTCATATTGAATTAAATCCAGAGACTAAGAAGGAAAACCGGATGTAGATCTTCCCCAGCCTCCACCTATACATCTTATCATCCAGGCTCTATCTGGTGGCCGTTTAGGTTACCAGCATTTTAAAGTTGTCTGTACTCTTGTTTTTTTTGTTGTTGTTGTAGTTGTTTTTTGTGGGGTTTTTTGTTTTTTGTTTTTTTTATTTTATTTTTTATGCGTACTGTCTGCATGTAGGTCTGTGCACCGTGTCGTGCAATGCCGCAGAGGTCAGAAGAGGGTCTTGGATTCCCCTGGAACTGGATGGAGTTAAAGACGGTTTTCAGCCGCCATGTGGGAGCTGGGGATCGAACCCGGGTCCTCTGAAGAGCAGTCGGCGCTCTTAACCGCTAAGCCATCTCTCCAGCCCCTGTCTGTACTCTTTTGACACTCACCACCATTCATTGATGCAGCCTCCCTAGGTGACCACTTCATTACTCAGTCTCACAAGTTTATCTTTAGAAATCCCTTCTCTGAAATGTCCAAGGTATCCCAACTCAGTGTTTCCAGATGTGATGAACAAACTGGATACCCATTTTTCCCTTGGAGTCAGAGCCTTATGGATTCTGTCCTGTCTTAGCTCAGGCTTTCCCCCTTGCAGAGCCTTCAATCTGTCTTTAGGTCAGATGCTTCACACCAGCTATTTTCTTTCTTTCATTCTTTCACTCAACAGTCCCTGGGTTGCATCTATGTGTGTGTGACAAGGGCATGGTCACAGACACAGTCTCTTTTCTCAGCAGATCAGGAAGTGGAGACTTCAAGCTGGAAAGTGCTAGTTCTGACTAGAGGTCCTACAGCTTTATTTGCCAGCTAGGCACAGCCTTCCACAACAGCACTATGGGACCGAGTATTTGAATATATGAGCAGGTGAAGAGGATGTCGTTCAAATCACAATAGTGTTGAAGGTTTTAACTACAGTACCAACACAATCCTGGATGTCTTTTATGAGATTGCTCTTGCCGTCAAAGGAGAATGGACTGGGGTTGGGAAGAAGACAAAGTAAGAAGTCTAAGACTTGTGTTTTAACAGAAATGAGAGATGATAGTGGTCTGATGGAATGGAGATCACTTTCAGGGGCATTATCTATTAAAGTAGGATTAACAGGACTTATTAATGGGTGGATGTGTGGAATTGGGTAGGGAAAAGATGACTGGCAGAAAAATTGCAATGATATACAGAGGTGCCATCACTCAGAGAAGGCACGACACAGGCAATAGCAGAGAGCAAGTTTCTTGTTATAGACACCTAAGTTTTGTGAAGTCTGTGACATGAGATGTCAAATGTGTATGGGTGTGCAAGTTTAGAACTCAAACATGGGCAGAGGAAATTTTTTCACAACATAAGAACCTTTAACCACTGGCATCCACCAGCTTCCCTCTCTGCCAACAAGCATTCTAATTCTCCTATAGATGCAGCCTAGTGCTAGCATATTCTAGTTCTCCTGTAGATGCAGCCTAGTACTAGTATATTTGCTGGGCAGCCACTATGGCTGGGCTTATAGATTCCTGGATCTCACATGGAGCTAAGGTGAACAGAAAGAAGTACCATCCCCTGCCATTTCTGGTCTTTGCCTTGTGCTGCTCTGTGCTGCTCTGGGGGAGTTGTCTTCCCTCTAGAGGCTGTCTGCTAACATTTTATATACTATTTGACCAAATGACATTCAACAAATTTTTGTTCTTTTTTCAAAAGTGGAAGTAAAGACCATTACTGTTATACTGTAATTGGCACCGTGTCTTTTGGGTGGATAAGTTATTTTCCATTATTTCTGGGTTTTGACACAAGCATATTTTGTGCATCACCCATGTCCATGACAATAAATGAAAGAAGATAGAAATTTTGATAAATACAAGAAAAGACAAAAACAAGGAGATTGGGTATCCTTTGCCCTAAGGATATAATTTCCATAATGGTTCCTGTGATCGAGGGGTTCTGTGAAACATGACTCATGATTTGAGGGTTTGTAGCTTTTATGTTTCTCCCATTTTGAGAACTAAAGAATATCTTGAATGCTTCCCTGTTCTTGTGTTTATAGGAATGCCTCCTAAGCAAGGTTTAACAAAGTGCTTTACCGTCATATTTCCACAGGTAGAAATCCCCAAAGGAGGTTCTCCTCAACACACACTTTGAACAAAATAGCTATGCTAGTAAACATCTTGCCTACTGTTACCGTGTTAGAGAATTGCAAGTCCTTGGGCTTCTTACCTGCAAATGACACCATCAGTATGTGTCACACCAGGGACTTTTCTGCTCTGTTTCAAACTGCATTCAAAAGCATGAATTTGCATGCTAAAGTAAATGAAACAACTGATTATATTTGCTGAAACAGCACAACCCATTATTGTGCATCATTTAAGAAGATTACAAAATTAAGTGCATATAACCAAAATGGATTGCCCCCTTCTAACTCCAAAAGCATTGAGGACAAACTATAAAAACCCTGCTATGTAATGAACTGAGTCCTAAGAAATGAAGCTGGTTAATTTTCTTACTTATTATCTTGATATTGCTTGAATACAGTTTAAACACCATATAAGTCTTAAGCCTTTGCATGCACCCTATAAATGTTCTCGTTTCCCTTGGAAAGTCTTGTCTCTGTGTTTATTTCTTTGTACCTAATCTTCCAGGCCAAGTAGATTTGGGTTCTTTTGTAGTTTCTAAACCCAAAAGCATTTTTGTTGGCTATGGAAGCTTGCTTATTTTGTAGAAAAGATTCCCAGCATTTAAACAACAGTTTAAATTTAAATGTAGAAGTTTCTGGTGTGGGGCTGGAGAGATGGCCTAGCATTTAAGAGCTCTGACTGCTCTTGCAGAGAACCCGCGTTCGATCCCCAGCACCTACATGGCAGCTGAGAACTGTCTTTGACTCCAGTTCCAGGGGCATCCGACGCCCTCTTCTGACCTCCGCAGCATTGCACGTCACGGGTGCACAGACCTACATGCAGACAGTACATTCATACACATACAAAATAAATATAAATAAAGAAGTTTCTGGTGTAGCCATGCAAAGAAACTGTGGGTTAAAGGGGGAATGTCTTAATCTTCCTCTCTGGAGTACATATGCTTACAGAAAGCCTGAAAGTGAAATTTTAAAATGTCTGACTCCACAAAGAAATAAGAGTTTTCCAGACAGCTGGTCAGTTATTCCAATAAACTCACAGCAATGGTGACAGCATGCACAAGTCCCTTGCTTGCTCAAACCAGACAAAATAAAAGTGTAGACATGGAGAAGTGAGTAAGAAGCATCAACTAATGAACTATTGGCAATCAACATCTGCTGGGAGAGAGGAGAGTCAGTTTCTTGCAAAGATGTGACTCTTAGGTTAACTAAGCTCAAGTATGGAAGCAGATAGAGGAGAGGATCAAAATCAAAATATATTCTATAGAAATACAATAAATTTGATTAAAAACTTTAAAGATTAAAAGAAAATTTCTGACTCCACAAAACACACATAAAGGCTATGAGAGGCCCTGGAATTGGAAGAGACAAGTAATTGAAAACTTACAAGTTGTAATATGAACACACTTGATTATCAATATCTTCATAAAATTATGAATTGAAGAGAAAAGCATGGTGGTACATGCCTGTAACCCCACACCAAGAAAACAGAGGCAAGAAGATCCCAAGTTCAAGACCAACTTGTTAAAGAAAAGTACCATGAGAGAAAGGGAGATGGAGAGAGTGGGAAAGAATGAGAGAAGAAGGTAGAGAAGACAGGAGGGAGGGAGGGAGAGAGAGGGGAAAAAATTTCAAGATTGATTTGAAAATAACATGAATGAACAATAATGTTATGGATAAAGGAAAAGTGAAGACCAGGCAAGCAACAACAACAAAAAGGCAGTATGAAAAACAAAGGGCTAGAAAGAACATTAAAAGTACCTTAGGACACATAAAGATTTGAAAAGAGAACCAATATAAAAGAGTAAAAAAGTAACTTAAAAATCTGACTTCTTTGATTTCTCTATAGTCTCAAGTGATGCAGTAAAATGGTGGAACAATTAATCTGAGGTGAAAATAGCCTAACCCAAACTATTCAGCCAAGACAGCCATTAAGTACAGAAGCACCATGTGTAATGAACTGGGGCAGGACCACAAAGAGATGCTATCTCTGGGAAAAAGTAAGCAGTGGAAGAGTTCAGAGACAGGATACATGATAGCAGAAAACTTCTGCCAATGGTACTTCTGACAAGAGAATAATAACTAGAATCTTCAAAGAATTCCAAAATTTAAATGCCAAATCTTTATTCAGTCAATAAGTAAGCTAATGAATTAAATGGACAGTTCTCAAAGGAAGAAATGGAAATGGTCAATGTTATTTGAAAAAGTGTTCAACATCGTTAGCCATCAGGGATCCATAATTAAAACTATGCTGAGGGGCTGGAGAGATAGCCTAGCGGTTAAGAGCGCCGACCGCTCTTACAGAGGACGCCGGTTCGATCCCCAGCACCCACATGGCGGCTAAGAACCGTCTGAAACTCCAATTCCAGGAGAACTCCAGTTCCAGGGGAATCCGATACCCTCTTCTGACCTCCGCGGCGTTGCACGACACGGGTGCACAAACTTGCATGCAGACAGTACATTCATACACATACAGAAATAAATAAAATTAATAAAAAAAAATTAAAAAAAAAAAACTATGCTGAAATTTTCATCTCACCCAAGTCAGAATGACTATCATCAAGAAAATAAGCAAACAAGGACATGGAGATGCTGGGGGCTGGAGAGAAGGCACAGCAGTTATGTGCAGCAGCTGCTCTTCCACAGGACCCCCGATCAGTTCAGTGGACTAGAAAAAGCCCAGCATGGGAACTAAAAAAGTCTACTCGCTCCCTCACAGAGTAGTCGCAGGTTGGTGACGTCTCCTCTGTGGGCCTTGCGGCCTCATGAATTATCACCTCTGTGGTGCTAGGACTTTAGGAATAGTCTGAGAAGCCCCTGGGGCTGGGATGGAGGATCATGGAAGAGAACCAGCCCTGCACTGAGACAAAAAAGGAAGTTGACTTATCCCTGGACCACGGCAGCCTTGGCAGAGGTGTCGAGCAGCACAAGCACTGCTTTTCAATCCTTAAATTTGCCATAATTTTGTCAGTTATTGGTTGGGCAATTCAGAGAAAATAGTACAGAGAGCAAGAAAGCAGATCTGCTCAATTCATTAGGATTGGAGTAAGGCAGACATACATAACTACTACTGAAGGGAGCTTTCAGTAAAACATCTGTGTGGTTCAGTGCTTCACAAGGCCACCTTCCTTGAGCCTCATGATGATCCCTATGGTTAAGGAGAAGTGGTATCCATTGGTACTCCTTTTATGGGTATTCATTTCAGTCAGTAGTCTAAGTATTGTTCGCTAGTCTCTTCAACTTAAAGATGATGTCCTTTCTAGTATCCCAGTCTTTTACATGCAAAGCCATCACAACTCTAAATTCATTCAGCAAACAAGCAAATAGCAGAGAACCAGAATTCAGTAAAAAGCTTAAAAGAGAAAAGCAGGGCTAGAGAGATAATACAGAGGGTAAAGGCACTTGCCACCAACCCTGATGTCCTGGAAGAAGAAAATTCACTCCTGAAGATTGTCCTCTGACTATCAGATACTCACTGTGGTATGGGTACACAAATAATTAATTAATTAATTAATTAATTAATTAAATGAATATACATAAATTATTTTTAAAGAAATAAATAAAGAAAAAAGCCTCCTGTTTTCTAGTTTCCTGCCAAGTAGTGAAACCTCTTATTTCTGACTTGGTCTGCATCTCCTACTCCATGGACAAGATTCGATTCAAAGGCCAGCTGTCGCCCTGTACAGATGAAGCCAACCCATGAATGTGGTTTCCCATGAACTGGCTCAGGAGAACCTCATTCCTAACCCTTTGATATCTTTATTGGATAGTCCCCAGCCTCGTGACACCAACCAGTAAGTATCATGCTAGTGCTTGCACATATTTAAAAAAGAACGTTTGCAGAGAATATTGATGTGCTTTGTCTTTCTTAGCCCCTGAGTAGACTGTGGTATGTAGAACTCTAATGGCCGAAGTCCTCATTCACCTTCATTAACATAATCTATGGTGATGCTAGGCAGAACTTTCATTGTACTAATAATGGCTCATGTTTCTAGAGAACAGAAATTGTAATAAGTGATGTTTAGCATTATTTCACTTAACAGAATCACTGATCTAACATTTTAGGTGGTAGAACTGAAGATTAAGAAGGTTGAGGAGGGGCTGGAGAGATAGCCTAGCGGTTGAGAGCACCGACTGCTCTTTCAGAGGACCCGGGTTCAATCCCCAGCACCCACATAGCGGCTAAGAACTGTCTGTAACTCCAATTCCAGGAGAACTCCAGTTCCTGGGGTATCCAAGACCCTCTTCTGACCTCTGCGGCATTGCACGACATGGGTGCACAAACCTACATACAGACAGTACCTTCATGCACATACAAAAATAAATTTAAAAATTTAAAAAAAGAAGGTCGAGGAATTTATTCATGATCAAATGGCTCTGGGGTGAGGAGGAAAAGATCAATTCCTTGTCTAACTGGTTTTGGAGCTGTATTTTCAGTGACTAGCCTTTCTACCCACCTCCTTTAGCAACTCAGAGTACCACTGTCCAGAGTATGATGTGGTGCACATGCCTTTAATCCCAGCACTCAGGAGGAAGAGGTATGTAGATCTCTGCATTCCAGGCCAGCCAGGGCCACACAGTGAGGGCCTGTCTCAAAACATACAAACAAGCAAACAAACGAGAAAAAGAGTTCACAAATTTTAAAACCCCTGGGGACTGAGACAAAATCCCAGCCTAGGTGTGTGGAAGTAGATGAGAAATCCTAACCCTTCCTGAGGAACTATTGAGAAATGATGGCTGCTGGGAAGGGAAGAGATGGTCTATTTTAGGGATGTGACTCTTGGTAGGTTAACCAGGTGTATTAGTCAGTTTTCTGTTGCTGTGATAAAACCACCATGACCAGGGGAACTTATAAAAGGAAGATTTTATTTGAGCTCACGATTGACAGTTCCAGGGAATTAGAGTCCATTGTGGCAGGAGGCATGGTGGCTGAGGCTGGAGCAGAAAGCCGAGATTCACATCTCAAGAGAGAGAGAGAGAGACTGGAAACTGCAAGGCTTGTTGAATTCACTAAGCCCGCCCCCAATGATGTACTTCCTCCAGCACAGCCACACCTTCTAAGATCTCCCAGAACAGTGCCACCACCTGAAGACAAAATATCTGAATACTTAAAGCCTATGGGGGACACTCTCATTCAAACCACCCCACCAGGCTCAAAAGACCAAAAAAAAAAAAAAAATAGCCGGGCATGGTGGCACATGACTTTAATCCCAGCACTTTGTGAGTTCAAGGCCAGCCTGGTCTACAGAGCAAGTTCCAGGCCAGCTGGGACTACAGGGAGACCCTGTCTCAAAAAGACCAAAAAAAAAAAAAAAACCCAAAAAAATCAAACTACCACACCAGGCTCAAGGAGTGGACCCACACTGAAAGAGACTTGGGAACACAGATTTGACTCTATAGAAGTTAATACATATATTTACATATATAATATACATTACAGTATATGAAGTTGATTAGGGATATAAAGGGGTGCAGATAGGAAGGGGGATACAAATACTATCAAAAAATATTGTATGAAATTCACAAAGATTCAATTTAAAAAGTTCTTGAAGGAAAAAAAAAAAACACAAAAACAAAGCCAGACATGGTGGCACACACCTTTAATCCCAGCACTCAGTCTGGAGGCAAAGTCTGGTGGATCTCTGTGAAATCCAGACTAGTCTGGTCTACATGAGTTCAGGCCAGTTGGGGCTACAGGAAGATTTTGTATCAAAAAGACCCCCCCCCAAAAAAAGTGGCTAAAATGGATCAATTATTTTTAGAGCTATCTTTCTAAAAATACATCTTAATTTGTAAATTACTATGCAAATAAGGCTAGCTGGGATATGAGGTTAGATCTCTATCTGGTAGGAAAAATGTCCTACATGTGGGGGCTGCCACTGAAGAAGGGGGGTTGCTGTTGACCTGCCGAGTTTGTTGATAAAGACTGCTGACAAACCTGGTAGCTATTCCGAAAGGCTCATGACTTTCAGCAGCCGCCCGACTACAATTCTTTTTTCTTTCAGCCCACGGGCTGTGAAGCTGCTGACTTCACAGGCCTCAAGCTGTCAGCTAAACTAGCCTAAGAGTTGGTTGGTCATTCCTTGCTCAAGATCCCTGCTAGGTAGCCTCACCCAAGCTAAAGGATTATCCTTAGAACTTTACCTTTGGCTTAGGGGGTAAATGCCCCCTTAAGCAGTTGAGCTAGCTGAACCACAACTGTGGATCTGATTGATCTATAGTTAGCCAGTACCTGAATGTACATCAATTAACGGACCAGGGACTCTCGTCTAGTGGCAATGAATAACCCAGTTATTGTATACAGCACCTGCCTTATATAGACAGAATGATGTCATGTCTCAGGGCCCACTCCCAGACCCCCTGTGACAGGCTGCAAACATCACTGAGCTCTGTATCACAAGTTTGTCTCCTGAGGTGTATCCTGAGCCATTCTCACCTAGGGGGCAGGGGCAGGTGCAGGCAATTTAAGACAATGCAGCCACACCGGGCCTGCCTCCACCTACACCGATATAGTATATATAAGGCATTCTAACACACAAAAGCAAATATAAAACCAAGCCACCACCCCCACCCCACTTGCCTTCCACTGGCTTGGTGACACATGCCCAGTATCACCAGCTGCTGGGTGACCAGGGCCACAATCGCTAGGCTATGCGCAGGGGCACGGAAACAGCCAGGTGCCTCAGAGCAAATACACAGAACTGGGGAACATCATTAAGAGTTGGCAAGTGTTCTCAGACCCAGGCATGCAGGGAACAAGAGCACCTTTGGAGAGACCAAAATGGGGCATCATTCATTCCTGTTCCAGGCCTGGTGCGCTGGGGCGGAGTGCAGCACCAGGCCGGGCTTCCTTAGTTCTCAAGGTCCCCATCTTTGGAGTCCATTGCTCTTGTGAAGATGAAATTCTTTTTTTCAAAATGGTAACAATTTAGTTTTCCTCTGCCCTGGTTCACTATGCTCTGAGCCTACAGTCCCAAAGATTGTGAAAATATTTTGCAGTTCAAATGTCTTTTTTTAAGCACTGATTTAAAGACTACATGTGGAGTTACTGGGTAGCAAATTGTTGTTTGCCCCCAAATGCCGGTGTCTCCTTTTAATCTTCCTTTGAGTACATTTTCCATTTGCATCTCATAAACCGATTGGTTCCTTTACAAGCTCAGTGGACTCTTGGGACTTTAGTTCTGTTTACTGACAGAACCCTTTCCTTAGTAGTTGGCCCACTTGCCATACAACATAGATTCTATTTAATGAAGTTTCTTTGCTTAAATGTTTGCATGATTCTGAGTGCTTTGAAGTCAGTCTTGAAAAAGCAAGGTTGTAAGACAGAAAAAAAAAAAGAGTAATCTATTCAACCTAACAAACACCCTGAAATTTTCCATCCTGAGACTATAGATGTCAGTTCCACATTTGCTATCAGCTGATCAGAACATCTGAAAGAAAATGACTGAAACTATTTGCATCTTTGGGTATTTATTGCTTAATGTAATAAAGCTTATTTTTTAAAAAAACTAAGCTTTCAAGTATAATATAACAATGGAATACTACATAAAAATAGAATGCTTTAGAACAAAAATAACATAAATATGACAAGGCAATCCAATATAGGAGACCTTACAAGCAATATCTGATAAATCTCACTTGTAGGAGAATAAATGTCACTGTTTGCTGAAAGTGAAGTCTTGTGAATCAGAAAATACATAAAGGTTAAGGGAAGAGGGGAAGGAGACTGGAGAAAAGGGCAAAGATAGTAGAAAAGAAACCAAGGGTACTTGATAATCAAGAAAAGGGGGAAGAGACAAGGAAAACCATGCAGGTGAGGAGTGTCTAGCATGGGTCATGTGCAAAGATCCTGGGGAATGGGAGTGAACAATGAGATTCAGCCCTCCATTGTTAACTCAAGGCCCAACAAAAGAATAGGAAAAACCAATTCTCTGCCATAAAGGGAAACTTTTAAAAACACTTTCTTTGGGGAATCTCCACTGAACTCTCAGAGTTTTAAGGAGATGCCTACTCGGCACACTAAACCCATTTGGGTTTGGAACTCACGAAGGGAATATAAGTTAGATAGTCAAAACACAGTATTAGTTCATAAGGTTGGCTGCAAAATGGAGTTACATCTATAGGCATAGTTAGTAATTAATCTCTCACACAAATTAAATTTATTGGCTCAATTCGAGGCAAAACACTACAAGTATAGGCTCTTCCCATCCCTACCTTGACCTTCTCATTTGGGGCAGGTCACTGCCCTTTGCAGAGAAGGTTCTATCCACATGCCTCCTGCAGATAGTTCTGAAAGGAAGACAGAGCAAAGGCCTCAGTGTTCTGATTCTTCTCCCAAACCCACCATTCAGATGTGGGGCTGACAGAGAACAGATGCAGCCTTCCCAGTGCTGAGCCTTCTTGCAGAGAGAAGAGTGTAGTTTATTGGGCTGGCCAATGCAGGAACATGTAAGATAAGCCCCTCTTGGCATTTGATCTGTCTGACTCAGTGAACGTGAACGTTCTAGAAGATTTAGTCAGACATGGTGGACCATGCCTGAAATCTCTGCATCTGGGAACCAGAGGTAGGAGAATCAGGAGTTCAAGGCCGGCCTGAAATACATGAAAACTCACCTCAAAAATTAGTAATTCATTAACTAAATAAAATAAAAGTTTTACTTTGCAGTAAAACATGACTAAAAGAAGCTCTTTATTATGTATCTTACTTTCCCTGGAAATTTATTGTACCTATTAATTAGTATGTTCTTAAATGCCCTTCTGTGTTTTAAGAGTGCCACATCTTTTTCTGCTTGTTTGAATTAAAATTCACATCCAAGAAAAATGAGAACAGAATTTCAAGCACCATTCTTTTTTTTTTTTTTTTGTCTTTTCGAGACAGGGTCTCCCTGTAGCCCCAGCTGTCCTGGACCTCACTCTGTAGACCGGGCTGGCCTTGAACTCACAAAATCCGCTTGCCTCTGCCTCCCAAGTGCTGGATTAAAGGCGTGTGCCACCACGCCCAGCTGTCAAGCACCATTCTTTATGACTCAGCTGAGGAAAAGGAATACTACAACGGTGTAGGTTCTGGGTATATGGCACTGGTAACAAGTTTTTATTCTCCACATAGGGGTCTTTATATGCAAAATGATCAGCCATAGTTTATATCCGAGAGTAAAATTAGACTAGGTTAGATCTAGTAAAAGGAAATTCTTTTTATTTTTTATTATTTTTTTTTTTAATTTCCATATGTGTATGAATGTATTGTCTGCATGCAAGTCTGTGCACCCGTGACGTGCAACGCCGCGGAGGTCAGAAGAGGGTGTCGGACTCCCCTGGAACTGGAGTTCTCCTGGAATTGGAGTTTCAGACGGCTCTCAGCTGCCATGTGGGTGCTGGGGATCGAACCCGGGTCCTCTGCAAGAGCGGTCGGCGCTCTTAACCGCTAGGCCATCTCTCCAGCCCAGGAAATTCTTTTTAAAACTCAAGTAGCTATCGTTTCCACGATTTAATTAATACATACCAATTTTTCTTGGGTCCCAGGTGAACAGATGGATCTTTATCTTGATGCCAATACGTTTTTTTTGTTTTGTCTTCTTGAGACAGGGTTTCTATGTAGCTCCAGCTGCTCTGGAACTCACTCTGTAGACCAGGCTGGCCTTGCACTCACAGAGATCTGCCTGCCTCTGCTGGGATTCAAGGTGTGTGCTACCATACCCATCTCTCGATTCCAATACTTTTGACACACTACAACAACTACATTAAATCACACATTTTTAGAAATTCAATTATTCTTCCTAATATTATCTAAATATTCAAGAATCTGACCAGCTGGGTGTTTCACCCCTTCTCCTCCCCTCCCCTTTGCCTCTCCTACCTGGTTTCTAACTGTCTCATGTCGGATGCACCATGAACACAGAGAGACCTTTTGGCACCAAATTAGAGGGAAAGGGAAGTTGGAAGGGGGTGATGGAGACAGAACTCAGTACAGGGGAAACTCAGTTTGGGAAAAATGAGACGAGTGCAACAGACAGCACCACCCACCTACTGTAAGCATCTTTGGGCAAGGCACTGAGCTGTCGTGATAGCACAGGAAACTGAAATAGCAGGAAATGTAAATGAGGAACTGCTTCAGCTCTCGTCCAGGAGCCTGAGCTGCTTAGCGCTGCTGTGAGCTAAGTAGGCTTCCTTGTCTCCATTTCTCATTTTCTGGGTCAACCTTATCTGTTTCTAATATATTTCTAGGAACTGCACAGGACATGACAAATGGAGCCTTTCTTTGGCTCAGTCATAACCAAATTTTCTCTGAGTGCTTTAAAAGGAAAAGGGCTGGCCCAAAAGGTATAGTCTGGATTGATCTAGAGAAATCTGACACAAAATTGCAACAATTTTTGATCTGGGTGATATATCTGATGAGACTATTTCCTCTGAAACCAAAAAGAGCTTTTCTACTTTTACTGAAGATTATTTTCAAATGTTCAACCATACTTGGTCAACAATGGGTGTCAATGATCTTTCATTCTCTGAGGAAAAGTAAGATACTCAATAAAAAAATACAATGTTCAAGCTGGAGAGATGGCTCAGAGGTATTCTTGCAGAAGACCCTGGGTTTGAATCTTAGCACCCACATGGTGGCTAACAACTATCCATAACTCCAGTTCTAGGGGATCCAACACCCTTTTCTGTTCTCCACAGGTATTGCATGACACAGGTGCACATACATACATGCAGGTAATACACTCAGACACATAAAATAATAATTACAAAAAATACAATTTCCAGGGCTGAAGAGATGACTCAGAGGTTAAAAGCACTTGCTGCTCTTGCAGAAGCCTGGCTTGGTACCCAGCACCCACATGGCGGCTAACAACTCTCCAATTCCCAGGAATCAAACGCCATCCTCTGGCCATTGTGGGCATTGCATACATGTGGAACATCCATGTGGGCAAAACACTCATACACATAGAAGAAAAGTAAATAAATAAAAAGAAAAATTATAATTTTTCAAGTGTCAATTACCAGTATTTCATCCTTAGGATAAAAAGATAATTTAACACAATGCATTGAAGTTCTACTTTTTCTTCTTCCTTTTCTAACCTTCTAAATAAAATCAAAGGCCTCCCTGATTTTTTTTTTTACTCTAATTTAGAGTCATGAGATGATCTGATGCCTGCCCATTGACCGCCCTCACACCTCATCACTATCTGGCCTAGATAGCAGAAGGCCTTCTGTTCCCTTTAACTTCTTTATTACATTCAGCTTTGGTGCCCAGTTCTGCAGTGCTGTGCTAGAGATCCCAAGTAAGCATGTCCCACAGGAGATGAACAGAGCAAGACCACTGGTAAGGCACCCAGAAGACACAAAGTCTTGCAATCCTCTTCATTTCCTCTTTCATTTCACAAGCAAGCATTTGGCAAAGGCATTCTGCTGGAGGTAACTGGCAAGGACTATTCATAAAAAGATGCATTTGGTTACTGTGTGGTTGGAGATTCATTGATATTTCCTTTCGACTCCAGGACAACCAAACACTCACATAGGCTATTTGGTTGTTCTTTGGTGTTGCATTAGTCATGATATTGTTATTCCACAAATATTTGTTAAGTGTCTACCACAGTAGACACTTGGAGAGCCTGAATCCTTCTCTGCCATCGGAAAACTCATGAATCAAATAAATGCAGCTGGCCCATGGCAATCAGATGCTCACTGGCTATTCTTCCCTGATAGCAACACCAAACACTGCCTTGCCAATAAGGGCATAGCTATTGCCCATAACTCTCCCACCAGCAAGGAACTTTGGGATTAAAATAATCCTTGCACTCCAGTCAGCAGTCCCTCACCTGGAACTTGCTGTTACCTTCTCCATCAGCAGGAACTCCCCTGCCTTTTTCACCTGCTCTCTCACTTTGAAAACTCTTAATAATACAACTTATCACCTTCTATTGAAATTAGTCATGTGCTTGCCTGACTTCCCAGCAGCAGACACTTCCCAAGAACAGGCACCTTCTCTGTTCCAGTTCCTCTTCCTCTCCAGAGGTGTAAACAAGACCAAACACTTGTCTTCACATAAACAGTAAGGAAGGGAAAAATCATGGAAATATACATAATACACAGTTAGATGGATATAAATGGGTTGTTAAAAACAATTTGGAGTTTGTAACCTGGTCAACATCAGCTCCACCAGGGCCTAGTCGTCCTCAGTCACTGAGCTATGGAATAGATCCTTAGAGGTACTATGCTGTGCCCCAGATGGGCCTGAAATGTAAATGGCTCATGATTTTAAATAAATGAATGAAAGAATTAATGAATGGAGGAAGACAGCACTTCCTGAAGCTCTCAAGAAGAAAGTGTATTAACACCAAATATCTGTCAAACCCATGCCAAATTCAGCAAGGAATGTGCCCACAACAAAGAATGAAACAAAACCCCTACTTAGAGGGTCCTTAACTTTGTGATAACTCCCACCAGTAGGTCTTTGTGTGTGTTTTTGAGATAGGGTCTCCGTGTAGCTCCAGCTATCCTGGAACTCACTCTGTAGACCAGGCTGGCCTTGAACTCACAAAGATCCACCTGCCTCTGCCTCTCAAGTGCTAGGATTAAAGGCGTGTGCCACCACACCTGGCACCACCAGTAGGTGTTTAGATGGGCCAGCAAACCACACATTCACACACACACACACACACACACACACACACACACACACTCATGCCAGAAATACAAATAGCTCTATCATTCAGAGGATTTGTTACTCAGTGCTCACATAATTCTGCCCCAACCTGCAAACTTTCGGTTTTATGATAAATTTATTTAGGGGCCTGAATGTCTCTGCCTAGTAGTCCCCAAATTAGAGGCAACTGTGTCCAAATGCTGTAATGATACATGGTTTGTGCCAATACAAAGGATGGATACAGCTTCAGAGCCAGAGAGAAGCCAGCCCCAAAGATCTCAGCAATAGAAAAGACAACTTAATTCCCTTAGCGAACATCCCTCTCAGAAAGGCTGTTATAGAGTATCACATAACTAAGAGTTATTGCCTCTCTTCAAATGCCAATGTGAGATTTTAGAAGTGCTCACAAATCAGAACTATATCCACAGCAGCTACAGGCAGAGGTTGGAGAAAATTCCACAAAGTTACGCAATACATAGTGTTGTTAAGTTAATCTTTTTTTTTTTTTTTTTTTTTTTTTTTGGTCTTTTCGAGACAGGGTCTCTCTGTAGCCCCAGCTGTCCTGGAACTCGCTCTGTAGACCAGGCTTGCCTTGAACTCACAAAGATCCACCTGCCTCTGCCTCCCAAGTGCTAGGATCAGAGGCGTGCGCCACCACGCCCGGCTGTTAAGTTAATCTTTATGTAGCTCTAGACATACATATGCAGAACAATAAAAGTCTTTATGTTGCCAAACAGATTAAATCTTCTCTCAGCTTTAGAATTGGGATAGTTTTACATTTATAGAAATAGTCAAGATTTTTATAATTTTAAATGTTACTTTATTTAGCAATTGCCATATTTTGTTAATTACAATGTTTATTTTAACTCTTACTTTTCCTAACTATTGATTATTGTGGTAGAAATGGAACTTTTAATACAGATAGAATAAACAACTGAAATCTTTATTTTAACTATGTACTCCATTTTTAATAGAACACGATCAAATTGGATAGCTTGATCATAGGTATATTTTATTCTTAATCATTTCTCACTTCTACAAATATGACTCAAACATTTGGTCTAAACATTGAGTATAATTATATAATTAATGGCTTCACTAAAATAAAGAGAAAATGTATATTGTAGACTGAACATATAAAATTGATGAAGAATGCATTTTTTTACTCATCTCATCGTCACTGGCCCATTAGTCATATTTAATATTAACATTTGCCAATTTTCCATTTGTCATTACAAGGGTATGTCTGCCAAAACAGACCATTAGCTTGAGTGTAGACATAGTTTATACGGGCCTCCCCTTGTTCTCATACCAGGTGCTTAACGTTAGGGATGTCCAGCAAGTAAGTGACCAAGTTAACAGAAATGATTGATACTCCAAAGTAAGCCAACAATAAAATTAGGAAAATAAGCTGTTTCTTGGCCATTCTCAGACTCAGAGACAGAGACCCAGAGGCATGAGGGCCATGGGAACTGCAGAGTTATCGTCTACAGAGTCAGCATTGGACAGAGTCTGCTTCTGCCTTGTCAAACATTCCTGGGAAAACTGACTGGTGTCTTTGGACGGGTAGAGTTTGTATTTGTGTTTAAGGACAAAGAATGCAAATGGCAAAGTGGCTTTTGAGAGCTACAGGCCTTACCAGAGGTTTCCACATTCTGAGTGGAATGAGGACTTGAATGTGATAAACCCAGAAAATTCCCTCCTGGCCATATCTAGATGGTTTTTGTGGGTCGGATTCATTGTGGTGTGTTGACAATGACCAAAGCATTAATTTTTTAATCAAGCATGTATATTTTACTTTATATTTACTTATTGTGAAATGTTATATGCATTTATTTTTCCAGTTCATCTCTCAAAGCACCTTGAATTTATGTTATTCCTTATCATAAAACATTGCCAATATCAGATAAATTTCTTCTCATGATTTTCAGTCATCTTAAAATTAGTTAAAATTTTTTTGCATTCAGGGTAGCCTGTGATGTCTTACCATGTTACCATAATTCACATTGTTGGTGAGGGTTTTGCATCAGGAAACACTCACTGAGTATAAGAAAATTTAGACAAAAAGCAAAAGATGAGAGTCACAATACAAGTCAAGACGTTTGCTTAAATTGTGTAGGTTTATCTCACTCAACTAACACATGCCAGAGTGAACCAACTCTGGGTCCAGTGTTTACACACACATTTTGCACAACAATTGAGACAGGGCTAAAAAGGCAGCATTCTATCTCTCAATGAGGTAAACAGACTGTACTGGGTATTTTGAAAGCAATATGTAGTCTCCAAAGTGTTCCAAATCAAAGTAACATTCCAAGTCAAAACTAATTTTGTTTAGTTGTGATTTTTCACTTCATTAACTATCTTTAGAAGGAGACCTTTAAAGGCTAAGGATGTGACTCAGGGAGAGAGTGCATGTTCAAGGCCCTGGACTCAATCCCCAGTACGGAACTAAAAGGAAATAACCTTTTATGTAGCTATGAATTGCAGAATTATGTTCAACCTGTTTCTCCGCGAGGAGCATAGCTGTGTCTGGTTCAGCCCTTATAGCCTCAGCGCAGTGCCCTAAACCAAGGTGTTTGGGAACCTGTGAGTGAATAAGAAAAATGATTTCAAGTGTTGAGAAATACTCTAATCTAGTGTGTCCTGTGATTCATGTGAAGACTTGCCAGGTATTGTATTGATACTAGCTGTTGCTACCACACTGGTTTCTTTTTCTAAATGTGTTCCCATCTCACCTGCTTTGGAATTACTCAGAACATTAATTTAGACAGGAAATTTATAGCCTAGACCTCACAAGGCTTTCTTCAACATCTTTGGAAGTGTTCCTCCAGAACCTGCATTTCCTCATGTTCTCCAGGTGGTTCTGGTACATTCCATGCTCAAAGAACCAATGTGTGCATGGCTCTTAGTAGTTCCTGTAGATTAGGAACTAATCATGTGGGAAGGTGTTACAACACAGTGCAATCTGCTCATCACATACTAATAATCCAGAAACTCTGGGAAGGACTGAGGCATTGTGTGTCTTCAAAGCTCCTGAGATGATTCTGTTGTGCATCGAGGGCTGAAAACCAATGCTGAAGACTTCTTCTCCCACAGGAGATCGGCCGCAGTCTGCAAAGAGAAGAGAGACACTGGGAGAGAAGATCGAGAAAAACAAGATACTGAATGTCGGAGTCAAAGAGAAAGAGAAACTCTGGGTGAACCTCTTCACGGCATGGGCTTTCAAAAGGGAATTGACATCAAAGTCTAACTGGCTCTCACCAGGCATTAAACTGAGTGACATTTGGTGGGGCTTCCAGAGAGGCTCTTGGATACTTTATGAGTGGCCTATAAACAATTTAAGTTGAATCCATGTTCCTGTTCCTTAGACTGACCCATGATATACTCCATTGGAATAAAAGAGGATAAAGTTATCCCTTGTTTTAAAGAACAAAATATTGGTTCCTGTAAAGAAATATTTACTTTGCACAAGCAATTTGTATAAAACTGCATCTGCTGTACGGGCTGGAGAGATGGCTTAGCGGTTAAGAGCACCGACCACTCTTACAGAGGACCCGGGTTCGATCCCCAGCACCCACATGGCGGCTGAGAACCGTCTGAAACTCCAATTCCAGGGGAATCTGACGCCGTCTTCTGACCTCCACGGCGTTGCACGACATGGGTGCACAAACTTGCATGCAGACAGTACATTCATACACATACAGAAATAAATTTTAAAAATTGAAAACTACATCTGCTGTTTATTATACACTTCTCAATGACTATGTCTTACAAGGAGGAAAAGTACTATCACCCCCATATCAGAGGCAGTAAAACTGGGTGGAGAGGTCAAATGTCCTGTGTAAGGCAGTGTACAAAAAAAACGGGACCCCACCCAGGAATTCTGATCCAGATCCAATTCTCCTCACTCAATCCAAACTCACTAATACTATCTTGCCTCTAAGAGTAAAAGATCCTGATTGTAGGGAAAACTCTCTCCTATCAGCATGTCCCTCATGATAGCAATTACTTTCTGCTTTACAGTTTACAATCATTTGCAGAACTGTCTCTTTCTTGCTGTCCTAGGACTGATTCACTTTGATATTCACAGTAATGCTCAGTGGAGCAGACAGGCCATTTATATATATATAAATTTTGTTGATGTTTTGTGTATTTCATATATCATTTTTCAGTTCAATTTAGACATGTTCCCCTTTCCCTTCCCCCCACCCGACCCCACTTCATGCATTCTGCCATGTATGTCCTGTATCTTTCTCTGAGTCTTTTCAAAGTTTTTCTCTGTAGAGGTTTCTCACTTTAGGCAGAATTTCACTCTATCAGTCCATTCTTTGACCCAGTCCTTATGTTGTTCTTGTTCCCTCCCATTTGTATTGCTCCAAAATATGCCCATATAAACATCATATATGTACGAGAATTATATCTTCTGGAAATAAACTGTATGGTAACTCTAAACATGTTTAGGAATTCACATTGTTCCCTTTAATTTTATATTACTCTAAATTATGAATACATACCTTCCACCCATTTATGTTAATTACCACATATGAAAATAAGTGGTAAGTTAATTCTAGGGTCCATTAAGAGATTCACATTATAGATAGAAATAAATATAACAATAATGTTGCTCAGCTTGCATTTCAACTGGGGCTTTAGTGCTAGCATCCACAAATGAGGGAAACCATTCCCTGTTTGTTTTTTAAAGACTGTTACTTCACTTAGCATAATGGCTTCTAGTTCCATCCATTTACCTGCAAAATTCATGATGTCATCTTTCTTTACCTCTGCATAAAACTCCATTGTTATCCTCTCATCTGTTGAGGGGCATTTGGATTGGTTCCAGCTATTTGCTATTGTGAAGAGAGCTGCAGTAAACATAGATGTGCATGTAATCTTTGCAGTAGGATGAGTCTTGTGGGTATATATCCATGTGTGGTATGGCTGGGTCAAGTGGTAGGCTCATTTTGAGTCTTTTAAAGGTTCTCCACACTGCTTTCCACAGTGGTGGTATGAGTTTAGATTCCCACCAGCAGTGGATGAGTATTCCCCTTTCCCACAACCTCTCCAGCATTTGATATCTTTTGTTTTCTTGTTCTTAGCCAGTCTTATCAGAGTGAAATGATATCTTAGAGTGGTTTTAATTTGCATTTCCTTAATTATTAATGATGTTGAACACTTTTTAAGATGTTTCTCGGCCATCTTTCCTCACAGGTGAAGTCTCTGTTCAGCTCTTTACTCCATCTTTTGAGTGAGTCATTTGTTGCCTTCTTTGTTTCTTGGGTAGTTTATATATTCTGGATGTTAATGCTCTGTCAGATGTATTACTGGTGATGGTTTCCTTCCACTCTGTGGGTTTTCTCTTCACTTCCTTGATTGTTTCTTTTGCTGTAAAAAAAAGCTTTTGAGTTTGATGAGGTCCCACTTTTCACCTGTTGACCTTATTTCCTGTGCTGCTGCTGTTTAATTTAGAAATTGTTTTCCTACTTTTCTACTGTCTTGTAGATTGCTACCAACATTTTCTTCTATCACCTTCAGAGTTTCAGGTTTCACATTGAGGTCTTTGATCCACTTGGAGTTGGTTTTTGTACAGGGTGAGAGGTAGGGGTTTAATTTTGATCTTCTATAAATGGTGATCCAGTTTTGCCAGCACCATTTGCTGAAGATGCTTTCTTTCCTCCAATGAGCTTTTTTGGCCCCTTTATCAAATAAGGGGTGGCTGAAATTGTGTGAGTTCAAGTTTGGATCTTCAATTTTGTTCCATTGGTCAACAGGTCTGTTTTTGTGCCAATACCAGGCTGTCCTTATGACTATAGCTCTGTAATATACCTTGAAGTCTGGTAAGGTGATCACCCCTGTATTGCATTTTTCACTCAGGGTTACTTTAGCTGTTCAGGGTCTTTTGTTTTTCCATATGAATTTAAGGATTTTTTTTCCAAGTCTGTAAAGAAACTCATGGAGATTTTAGTTGGGATCGCATTGAATCTGCATATTAATTTGGGTAGAATGGACACTTTTACTGTATTAATTTTTCTAATCCATAAGCATGGGAGGTTTTTCCATCTTTTGATGTCATCTTCAATCTCCTTCTTCAGGGTTTTAAAATTTTTTTGCTAGAGAGATCTTTGGTGACTTTGATTAGGTTTGTTGCCAGATATTTTTTAAGGCTATTGTGAGTGGGAAGGTCTCCTTATATTCCTTCTGCAGTTGCTTGTTGTTGATGTAAAGAAAGGCTACTGGTTTTTCTAGGTTAATTTTGGATCCTGCCACTTTACTGAAACTATCACTTCTAGGAGTTTTCTGGTGGAGTTTTTAGAATCTCTCAGGTAAACTATCATATCATCTGCAAAAAGGGATAGTTTGACTTCCTCTTTCCCAATTAGTACTCCTTTAATTTCCCTTTCTTGCCTTATTTCCCTAGTTAACATTTCAACCACTATATTGAAGAGGAGTGGAGATAGGGGGCAGCCTTGCCAGGTTCCCACCCTTAAGGAGAATGCTTCTAATTTTTCTCCATTTAGGATGATGTTGGCTGTGGGTTTGTAGTATATGGCTTTCGTTAGATTTAGGAATGTTCCCTTCAGTCCAATTCCCTCTAGAGCTTTAAACATGAAGGGATGCTAAATCTTGTCAAATGCTTTTTCTGCATCAATTGAGATTATTGTGTGATTTTTGTCTTTCAGTCCATTTATGTGTTTTATTATATGTATCAGTTTACATATGTTGAACCATCCCTCCATCTCTGGTATGAAGCCAACTTGATCATGATGGATGATCTTTTTGATGTGGGTCTGTATGAGATTTGCAAGCATTTTGCTGAGAATTTTTGTATCTGTGTTCATTAATGAGATGGGTCTATAGTTTTCTTTTTTGTTTGTGTTTGCCTGTTTTGGTATTAGCGTGATGTTGGCTTCATAGAAGAAATTTGGGAGATTTCCCTCTGTTTGTATCCTTCTGGAAAGTTTGAGTAGTAAAGGTTGTAAGTCCTCTTTAAATGTTTTATAGAATTCTGCTGTGAAACCATCTGGGCCCAGAGATTTTTTAGTTGGGAGGTTTTTTATTAAGTCTTCAATGTCCTCATATGTTATGGTTCTGTTTAAACTGTCAATCTCTTCTTGATTAAACTTTGTTGATTCCCAGGATTTCAGATATTTATCCATTTCTCTAAGGTTTTCAAACTTAGTAGAGTAGAGGTTTTTGAAGTATTCTCATATGATTGTCTATGTCTTTTCCTTATCTGTTTTGTTTCCCTTTTCATCACAAATACTATTGGTTTGGAGTTGCTCTTTCTTTTTTTGGTTAACTGAGCTAGAGGTCTGTCTATCTTGTTTATCTTTTCAAAGGACCAGATTACTTTTGCAAGCAATTTTGAATGAAAGAAACAGAAAGAGCTGGGTGTGGTGCCACATACCCTAATCCCAGCATTTAGGAGGTGAAGACAGTTGGAAGCTGGAGGCCAACCTGGGCTACGTAGAATATTCTATCTCGGGCTGGAGAGATGGCCTAGCAGTCAAGAGCGCCGACCGCTCTTGCAGAGGACCCAGATTCGATCCCCAGCACCCACATGGCGGCCGAGAACCGTCTGAAACTCCAATTCCAGGAGAACTCCAGTTCCAGGGGAATCCGACACCCTCTTCTGACCTCCGCGGCATTGCACAACATGGGTGCACAAACTTGCATGCAGGCAGTACATTCATACACATACAGAAATAAATAAAATTAATTTAAAAAATTAAAAAAAGAATATTCTATCTCAAGAAATGATGGGAGAGGCTATAGGAGAAGAAGGAACGGAGGATGGGGAGGAAAGGGAATATTAATATACATACACAAAACTTCAAAGCAAGGCAAAACTAATCTATTGTTAGAAATCAGGATCCATGGGGCTGGAGAGATGGCCTAGCGGTTAAGAGCGCCGACCGCTCTTACAGAGGACCCGGGTTCAATCCCCAGCACCCACATGGCGGCTGAGACCCGTCTGAAACTCCAATTCCAAGAGAACTCCAGTTCCAGGGGAATCCGACACCCTCTTCTGACCTCCGTGGCATTGTACGGCACGGGTGCACAGACCTGCATGCAGACAGCACATTCATACACATACAGAAATAAATAAAATTTAAAAAAAAAATTAAAAAAAACAACATTGTTTAAAAAAAAAAAAAGAAATCAGGATCCTTTAATTCTTGGGGGCAGTGAGGAGTAGAGTTTGAGAAGGGAGTTGGTAACAAAGCTTCTGGATTTGAATGATGGATACAGGGTGTAATTACGCTGAAAATTCATTAAACACTTTGCTTATTTTAAACTTAGAAGTTGGGGGCTGGAAAGATGACTCAGCAGTTAAGAGCACTGGCTTTCCTTACAGAACCATCAGATTCAAATCCTAGAACCCACATGGTGGCTAATGATCATCTATAACTCTAGTTCCAGGGGATTCGACACCTTCTTCTGACCTCCGTGGGTACTGCATGGCACAGGTGCACTTAGATACATGTAGGCAATACACTCATATACACAAAAAAATAAAAAATAAAAATAATAAATATTTTGTTTGCTTTAAAAAAAAGCTGGACTCTTGGCACCATTTAACTAGTGGTATGCAGGGAGAAACCAGATTTTAATGTGGGGGCTCTATGTGAGAGATTTTAATAGCAATGTTTCAAACCTGGTCAGAATTCAGGTGCGTGTGGAGTATTTCACCAATCTTGGATTTTTACAAATTGATTTTCTCACATCCATCTGTTCCCTCACTCCCGCCCCTACCCCCATTACAAGGAGTCTGTTGGTTCTGTGCCTACTCCAGCTCCTCCATACTCCCGCTCACCCTCCTCAAACACTCCTCAAAATATGGACTTTAATCTTGATTTTCTGTTCTCTTCACTTGCTTGAGCATAAACCCATAATAAGTATTTAGTAAATATGTTACGACTCCAAGATTGTCAAGGGCATGCTCACTATCTCTGTGTATAGAGAGATACAGCTCTCTGTTCTTAGATAGCCAAGAAACAAGTTAAAAAAATAAAGAACTGAAGGAGGCATTGTAACATTTAGTGGTACGTGAACTTCTTTTATACTGTCTTACTCTAGACCTCTAGAACTATTACTGCCCATGTTGCATAAATGGCTTTTCCAAGGCCACAAAGCATTTTCAGTGTGGACAAATGAAATAGATCTTTCAAGAACACAGAAAGAATACTCTTCCTGCAGTAAGTCTCAAAGACAACTTCCACACCTTTCATTTCTAGGATGGCCACAACACCTTACCTTCTGAACCCCAAGTCAATTATTCTCTCTCTAAAGTCTAACTTACATGTCCAAAGAGATGCTTACAACACTGTTTCTTTAATACATCATTTCTACACTTGAAGGTAAAGTAGAAATCTTGTCATTTGAAACCCCTAGAAACTGTCAAACAGCATGGACCGGTAACAAAAGTCAAACTCCTCAACTTAGCCCAGGAAATCCACATGCGATCACACATTGGGAAAACAGCTCTGAATCCAGGAAATTCGCATATGATGTTTTAAGTTTCTGTCAGGAACTGAGACCTAGACAGCTATGGGGTTGTGGCCATTTTCTTGTTTGACGATGAACCAAGGTCCCATTCTCAGTATTTAGGTTAATGGTATCTGTATGGAGCCAAGACAACATCTGTGGCTGTTATAGTGTCCTTAACTTCAGGTAGTACCTTAATTCCAATTACATTATGATATCAAACACATAGAAAAGTACATTCCAAATTCAAAACACAACTTCATGCACATAAAAGCCAGTGCTTCTTCTATAAGTAAAGATCTTAGAGGTAGTCTGTAAATTTTACACTTTCAGATATCTATGTCCACCCATTATATTCAGCTCACTGAACCTAGCTAAAGTTTCTACCTCTCTCTCTAACTCCATTCAAATATCAGTAATTATACTCAAAAGGATAGGGTATGAAATGGCCAATGAGTGAGGCCATTTTCTTGCAGACTGTTGGGTTTTGAGACTGTATTCACAGGACAGAGAAAAAGAACTGCTCAGAGCATAGGAAACTGAGAAAGTGAGCAGCAAGGAAAGTGGGAGGCTGTCACTCTATGGAGAGCCCAGGAATTTAGGACCCAAAAGAGAGCTGGATTATCACAACAGGATTATCAGTGCCCTTGGGGTGATACATCATGAAGAAAGCTCATATCTCTGACGCCAGGGAGAAAAATTAAAGGAATAAGAAATTTCATGAGAAATAAAATTTTTGTCTAAAAAATTAAAAACAGCTGGGCTTGGTGGTGCACACCTTTAATCCCACCACTCGGGAGGCAGAGGCAGGCGGATCTCTGTGAGTTCAAGGCCAGCTTGGTCTACATAGTGAATCCCAGGACAGCTGGAGCTACAGGAAGACTCCATCTCAAAAAGACCAAAAAAATAAAAAATAAAAATAAAAATAAATATATGAAGCTTGATACAAAACTTGATAGTAAAAAATTTATGGAATATTAGAAAAGGGAATCTTAGAACTTGAATACCTTAGTTCAGGTAGACCTACTTTGAGAACATGCATTGCATCTCTTATATAAGCATGCCCTGGTTCTACACTGAGTAACGTCAAGCAACATGGGATCTTGGAAATGATATTTGTATATTTCTACTTCACAGAACCAGCACTGGGGAAGCCCAGCCAAAGAACTGATGATGTCCAGGAATTCTTTGCTGTTGAGCCTCTAGAAGACACTGCCAGAACTATACCTCAGATGATGAGGATACCTAACTTTCAGCTCTAAGCCAGGGTGCTAAAAATACTTCTAGAGATTCATAATTCTAGATCCCAATAGCAAGGAAACACACAGAGGTTAGGAAGTCTCTGAAACACCATTGCTTTCCACTCTTAAGTGCCAGAGTACTAGACAATATAATATACTGCTATGTAGCCCACTTGGGAAGATGAGAAATCACCATGTTTCACCCTCTTCGTGTCTGTGGCCAGCTCCAAGCACATGCTCACTCACAGCCCCGGGACCACTCCTTTCACTTCTCTTGGTTTATCATGTTGTAAACTCATTGTAAGATTAATACATAAAGTAATACTTGGAGAAGAACAAAATGGAAGTTGTAGTTGAAGTAATCAAAAAGTATCTTTTACTTAAAGAAAAAGTTATTTATGCTTGTCACAGAAAAGAAAGAGGTGGAGAGGAAGAGAGTGCTTAGATTTTTCATGTATGGCCCAGCTGTCCTGTGGTTAACAAGGCCACACAGCTCACAAATGTTGAGTCCAGCCACAAACTAGTTTCCTTAACTAAATAATGATTGGGCATAAGGGAGCTCATAATCCTCAAGCCTATAAATCTACTATACACTTAATGAATATTGTCTGGCTTGAAAATTGATGATGGTACCGAATTTTTTCTATGTATTGGCAAATTTCTACTGAGGTTTATACTACACCCTGAGGGGATACTTAAGTTCAGGGAAATAAGAATGTGGGGTTTTCTCCTTCCACATAAATCACAGAGGTTGCGACAAAACTCATTCAACCTGATTATACAAATCACTTAGAATATTAAACACAAGTGTTTTACTTTTGAATAATCAGGATTATTTTAAGGCAACCCTATTTTGATTCCAACATTGAAAAATTAAGATAAATACTTTTTTGCAAAAAAAAAAGGTATCATTTTTTTGTCCAACTGCCTTCTTCTTTGAATAGCTAAATGTGAAACATAAAATATATTATGGGCTAGAACAAAAATAAGCTTTAAAACATTGCTCTAACCCTACACTAGACATTTCAACAGCAAAGCTCTACTCTTTTACCTTTCACCTTGGGATTTATATTGCTTGCCAGAATCATTCTGTGAATAAGTTATATTTTACCAAGCAATTACTAACTGCTAATAATAGTTACTTAGAGAACTGCATTAAGAATGATCCTAATATTGTAGCCAAATTCTATGATAAGAAAAACCCTAACCAAACAAGGACATTTCTGAGAGAAGCAAAAAGAAAGATTGCTATATAAACTATAATTTTATCCCTAGCACGTGCTCAAATCTAGCAAATTTAAAAACTCTAGATAATGTCATTTTTCAAAAATGAAACACAAATTCACAACCTGAAATTCATCTAATAAAACCTATACTAAGACTTGAAACATCACCAAAATCATTTGCTACCCAAGGTGAATACCCACTAAGGGAAGAAATCCATATCCTGGCCTGACATATGGTATATGCCTGAAAGGCAAGATTATAAACTGCCTCTGAATCAAGATGGATTTTCTTCAAATGTCTGACTCTGAGAGGACAGCATTGGCTTTGACTGTATGTGGGTGAAACTGTGAGCGAGGCACAAGGTCACCTTGACATGGGCTGGATACTTTATGTATACATGCACTATCAAACTGATCCTCACTGAGCACTTCACAGTAGATGGTGGACAGATGCAAAGATGAAGACAAGGTTCCCACCCCTAGAGGGCTGACACTCCAAGGAAGCCTCGCCAGCCCTCCAGCAGTTCCAACATCAGTCCATGCGGGTTCATGTCACTATGTATACAACTGAAACATCTTCCAAATATTAGGTGGTTTCAGAAAACTCTTTGCATTTCAAAGATTACCATATAGGATAGGGGTTACAAATTATTCTGAACAGTGACTCCATGTATTAGTCAGTTTTCTGTTGCTGTGATAAAACACCAGACCAAGGAACTTATAAAAGGAAGAGTTTATTTGAGCTTACAATTGGCAGTTCCAGGGAATTAGTCCATTGTGGCGGGAGGCGTGGTGGCTGGATCTGGAGCAGCAAACCGAGGGTCACATCTCGCAAAGAGCATAGGAAGCAGAGAGAGAGCAACTGCAGGCCACAAGGCTTGTTAAGCTCACTAAGCCTGCCCCCAGTGACACACTTCCTGTAGCATAGCCACACACCCCAAGACCTCCAAAAACAGCACCACCAACTGGAGACAAATGTCTGAATACCTAGAGCCTATGGGGGACACTCATCCAAACCACCACATTCCACTCCCTGGCCCCCATAGGCTCTTGACCATATAAAATGCAAAATGCATTTAGTCCAACCTTAAAAGTCCCCACAGTCTTTACCAGTCTCAATGCCATTCAAAAGTCCACAGTCCAAAGTCTCTGAGACTCAGGCCAATCTCCCAAACTGTAAGCTCCTGTAAAATCAAAAGACAAATTACATACTCCCAACATACAGTGAAACTGAATACACATTCCCATTCCAAAAGGGAGGAATAGAAGCATAGTGAGGAAATACTGGACCAAAACAAGACCGAAAACCAGCAGGGCAAAAGCCAAGTCCTGTAGCTCCACATGCAACTTCTGGGACTTGACTTCCAAAGGGCTTAGATGGCTCAGCTCTTCCAGCTTTGCTTGCAACATACATCTCTTTCTTAGGCCGGTACCACTCCCTGTATGCAGCTCTCCTTGGCAAATATCTCACATCTGGCATCTCGAAAGTCTTCTTGGGGTCTCCGCTGCCAACCAGGCTTAACACTCACAGCTTCACGCAATGGCCTATCAGGGCCTTCCTTATGCAGGGACACCCCTGCTGTACTCTGCCTGGCCTCTTTGGCTCTCTGAAACCGTGGAGGAAGAACTGATGACCCCTTCACTCTTGCGAACTTCATGCCTCTAAAGCCAGCACCACGTGAATGAAACTGCCGAGTTTGGCTGCAATCCTGGGATGGACCCTGGCCCATTCCAACCACATTTGCAACTTTTCTCTGCCCTGGACTTGCTGGAGGATTAGCTGGGTGTGGTCTTGCCCTGAAGGTATTGATTCTTTTGTTTGCTTGTAAATCTCGAGGCCCTTCCTTAGCACTCTAATCTCCTTATCAAAAGGAACCTCTCCTTCACGTGCCTTGGCCCCACCTTTAATCTTCCTAGTGCACTTTTCAGATTCAAACTGTACATTCTGCATTTCTTTCTGCCCAATCTGCTCTTTTTCACTGTAGATCTGTATAATATTCACCATTAAAAGCCACGCCACCATTTCTACATTAGGCTGTCTTGAAATATCCTCTGCCAAAGACATCAGTCCACCGCTTTTCAACTTAGCATCAGGCAAGCATCTGGGCTGCGGGCAAACTGCTGCCAGACTCTTTATCAAAATATCCTAGTTGCTACCTAAGTCTCTATTTTCCCCTGGAACCACATCTTTTGCAGACATGCTTTCTTCCTGGCCTCCACTAGAATGGCCCCTTAAGCTCTTCTTACAGTAGTCAACAGCCTTTCCAGCCCAAAGTTCCAAAGTCTTCCACACTTCTCCAAACATACACATGGTCAGGTTCTTCACAGTCAACAGCCCACTCTCTGGTACCAATAACTGTATTAGTCAGTTTTCTGTTGCTGTGATAAAACTCCAGACCAAGGAACTTATAAAAGGAAGAGTTTATTTGAGCTTATGATTGGTAGTTCCAGGGAATTAGTCCATTGTGGCAGGAAGCGTGGTGGCTGGATCTGGAGCAGCAAACCGAGGGTCACATCTCGCAAAGAGCACAGGAAGCAGAGAGAGAGCAACTGCAGGCCACAAGGCTTGTTAAGCTCACTAAGCCTGCCCCCAGTGACACACTTCCTGCAGCATAGCCACACACCCCAAGACCTCCAAAAACAGCACCACCAACTGGAGACAAACGTCTGAATACCTAGAGCCTATGGGGGACACTCATCCAAACCACCACACTCCATAACACAGAAAAACAATCCTAGGCTTAGGATAATAAGAATTTTATAGCCAATGCTTCCTGAATCTCGTGGATTGTTGTAAATACTTTTCTTCTACAAAGTAGATGCATTAAGGAGTTCACAAATGTTCCAAAACCCTTACATCCCTCTTGAAAATTAGAAGTGGATGCTAGTGCTTTCCCTAGTTGCTCTGCAACTTTTTTTAGAAAGGGGACCTAGAGCTCACAGATTCAACTGGCTTGTCAGTGAGCTCCAGGCATCTGCCTGTCTGCCCTCTCTACCTCACCTAGTATGGAAGTCACAGGTACCTGCTGTTGCATTCAACTTTTTACAAGGATTCTGGGGATCCAACCTCAGGACCTCATGTTTGTGGGGCAAGCACTTCACCCACTGAGCCATCTCCCAAGCCCCTCACATTCTTTTCCAATATTTAATTATAACATCTGTGATACAGAGAGACTAGAGGTAACAAAATGACTTGAGAGCATTAAGACTGTACCCTGACCCCTGGTTGAGCTAATAGACCTCCCTGGTTCCTGAATGCCAAAACATCTACTCTTGTGGCCTGTGCCCTTCCAACCCAGATGCCAAGATAAAACACTTCTCCATTAAGTTGTTTCTTCCAGTTATTTGTTTTATTGCAATAATGGGGAAATGCATTATTACCCTATGTGATATATGTGTAAAATGGCAGGATCTGCCCGTGCCATTCCATGTATTAATGGAGAAGCTGGGTGTCAGTCATTTAATGATCTTTTTATCATAGCAATCATATAACTTTCCTCACTGGGGTCTTTGCACCTGCTATTCTTTCTCTTTAAAGGTATCCTACCAGCCAGCTGTGGTGGTATACACCGGTACTCCCAACACTTCAGAGGCCAAAGCAAGAGGATCACAGTTTGAGATCCTTTTACAAAAAAATAAAAACAAACAAAAATAAACCTCATAAAACTCTCTCCACCAAAGTTCACATCTCCAGCTCCCCACCCATTCCATTTCTACTGAAATGCCCTCCTCCCTGAGATGCTTGCCCTCCCCCCTGAGATGCTTGCCCTCCTCCCTGAGATGCTTGCCCTCCCCCCTGAGATGCTTGCCCTACCCCCTGAGATGCTTGCCCTCCCTCCTGAGATGCTTGCCCTCCCCCCTGAGGTGTTTGCCCTCCTCCCTGAGATGCTTGCCCTCCTCCCTGAGATGCTTGCCCTCCCTCCTGAGATGCTTGCCCTCCTCCCTGAGATGCTTGCCCTCCCCCTGAGAAGCTTGCCCTCCCCCCTGAGATGTTTGCCCTCCTCCCTGAGATGCTTGCCCTCCTCCCTGAGAAGCTTGCCCTCCCCCCTGAGATGTTTGCCCTCCTCCCTGAGATGCTTGCCCTCCCTCCTGAGATGCTTGCCCTCCTATTCCTCCTCTCCTCTTTTCTGCTTTGTTTTTTATCCATGGTATTTCTTTTTAAAAAAATATTATTTTTATTTTATGTGTATGAGTGTGTTGCCTGCATGTACACAAGGGCACCATGTCATACATTCCCCACAGAGGTCAGAAAAGGGCATCAGATCCCCTGAAACTGGAGTTACAAGTGGTTGTTAGCTGCCAGGTGGGTTCCTGGGACTTGAACCCAGGTCCTCTGCAAGAGCAGCCTGTGCTCTCAACTGCTGAGCCATCTCTCCAGCCCCTCCAATGTATTTCTTGGTGAGAAATATTCACTTTTTATGTATCCTCATCAGATGGCAAGATCACATGTATATTTCATTATTGTAATCAAGTCCCAAGATATTATTTATTTATAGAAGTTACTTTATTGCTTAAATGAAGAAAAAGAAGAGTTCTCATCTTAGGAACATTAGGTTCTTTGGAATATTCTTTCAAAATGGTGTCTTCATCTAGTAATATGGATGTGAGTCTCTGAATCAGGCCCATTCACATAGAGCTCTCTGGTTAATAAGACTGCAGATCAAGCTAGTCATTCAATTATTCTCTCAACAAATGTCTACATACATTATGAGTGACTTTATGTCAGACAGCATACTAGGTTCTAGATCTAGAACATCCACTAGATGATCTAGAAATGAACTGTTTCTCTGAGAGAAGGTAAAATGGCTGGATGTCTTGATGTGAATGCAGTCCAAAGATGTCTCACACAACAGAACCATGACAGGTAAAAAGAATGCCTCTGAAGTGACCACTGTTGTCCTTGAAGTTCTAGGATTTGTTTCTAAGTTGCTGTTTCAGGCCTCTGTGCTTCCATTTCTTAGAATTAAAGCCTCTTGGAGGCTCACAGCAGGCTTTATGAAAGCAGGTGGAGGAAGGGATCCTGAGAGGTCTTTTCTAGAGGATTCTGGATACTCGGCTGTGCCAGGGACTCATGTTCTGCATGCTATCTGTAGATGTGCAACCCTGACAGTGGAGGTTCAAAGACACAGAGGAAAATAGTTTTTTTAAAGGATATCCAAATTCTTTTTTTATTTTATTTATTTTTTATGTGTATGAATGTACTGTCTACATGTAGGTTTATGTACCCATGTCATACAATGCCACGGAGGTCAGAAGAGGGTGTCGGATTCCCCTGGGGAACTGGAGTTAAAGACGGTTCTCAGCTGCCACGTGGGTGCTGGGTATCGAACCCAGGTCCTCTGCAAGAGCAGTCAGTGCTCTTAACCACTAGGCCATCTCTCCATACCCCGAAAATAGTTTTAAATGTAAGTAAAACTTCTACGTATGAGCATAAATAATATATAGAAACATACCTATCTTTGTTCTCTTTCCTCTAACCCAGAGTCTAGAAAAAAATTACAGAGTAAATTATCTGGATGTCCTCCATCCAGGCTAACACAGCTGTTCTCTGTGAGAAATTTTGGAGCACCAGATTTCGTTCTGTCCATCGTTATCTCTAAATCTTCATCTTCAACAAAACAATGTACTTTGTGTTCAGTTATAGGGAGTACATGGGCCTTAAACCACCACAAAGTAGCGTTCTGTTAGGAACAGCTTTGGGTACCGCCCGGTTCCCACAACTCTTCCAGTGTAGCAGACCCTAGCAAGCAGCACATTCAAGTGAAAATCGCTAGATTCAAGTGGCTTGGCTGCAGGAAGCGGACCACTATGGCTTCTGACAGCTCTCACCGAAACTATTAGATTTGTGTCTATTGTTCGTGAGCTGTTCCTGGTCCCTTGTTCAGCTGGCTAGGGTTAAAGGGTATGTAGATTAGTAAGCCAGCTGTTTGGTAACTGTCACAGCCAGTTACTTGGTAATGCATTGTTTGGAACTAGAGTCTTCGTTGTTAAGCAATAAATTCAGGTGAAAGAACCTTTCTTTCCTTATCGGCCCAGTTTTAGAAAACAGGTTATACACAAGGGCACCATCCCCCACCACTCACCTATACTTTTTAGGTTTTCTATTCAGGGCACAAAATGAATGCAGATCCTTCTTGGTCAGCCTTGATTGTTTGCCTAGACACTGCTTCTGCAGAGTGCTGAGCGGTACTAGCTGGGCAGCACTTTTGGGTGGCCATTGTCATTGTGGTCTTTCTGGATTTCAGTTTGAGACTGGCCCAAATATCACCCAAGAAGGCCAACAACAAGAGATATTTGAAGGAAAGGAAGATAAATGTGTGCCTAAAGATACTTTGCTGACCTTGGTCAATCAATATTATTACTTGCTACATTCTGAAATACCTGCTCTCGATATTTAAATACCTGTTTTTTTCTTAAAATGTTTTTCTTTTTTATTGTATTTATTTTTGTATGTGTATGAATGTACTGTCTGCATGTAGGTTTCTGCACCCATGTCATGCAATGCCGCAGAGGTCAGAAGAGCAAGTCGCATTCCCCTGGAACTGAAGTTAAAGATGGTTTTCAGCAGCCATGTGGGTGCTGGGAATTGAACCTGGGTCCTCTGCAAGAGTACTCTTAACCACTAAGCCATCTCTCCAGCCCCTATTTATTATTTTTGTATGTGTATGAATGTACTGTCTGCATGTAGGTTGGTGCACCCGTGTCATGCAATGCCATGGAGGTCAGAAGAGGGCATCAGATTCCCCTGGATCTGGAGTCAAAGATGGTCCTTAGCCGCCATGTGGGTGCTGGGAATCAAACCCAGGTCCTCTGCAAGAGCAGTTGGTGCTCTTAACCGCTGAGCCATCTCTCCAGACCCTCCTTTTTTTCTATAAATCGTTTGTGCTCGGAAAAAAAACAGTACTGGCAAGAAGGAGTGCATGGGAACATGTCTGGAACGGTTGAATCACCTTCCTGCTCTGAAGATTGTCGCTCTCCTTGTCGCTCTGTTCCCGGCCGGCAGGAAAAAGGAGAGGACACACTCTTGTTCTTCCAGACGCAGTTTATTCAGGCAACTCTTACATCATCATCATCTCTTCTTCTCCTTCCCGTGTCCCCTACTAATAATCTCTTCCCTCAACCCCGCCTCCTGCTAGGGTGCGAGCACCGTGGCGGTCTCTCATTGGTCTGTAAGCGGTATGCACAATATACGGAAGTCAGCAGACATGCTAATGAGGGTTCAAGTTTGGCGTTCTCTTGTCGGCTGGGGAATGAGCTGGGCAGTCAGGCCACAATCAGGCGATAAGACCTGGCCAGGGTCCAAAGCGCCATATTGGCCAACGCCGGCTCTCCACAGAAGATTCACAACAGTATGTCTCCACTTCAAATTTTTTTGATGATATCAGGAGATGAGGTCACAGCTGATTCTCTGAGGCGAATTCACTCATTACTTTCCTTGTTTTAACTAGCAATATTCATGGAGAAGAAAATTAAGAAGGAATGGAGTTCTGGTTCTTTTGAAACCTATCAACTTGGCTGAGCTTTCTCACCACTTGCAGTAGGATAGCCACCTGTCCTGGGAGACAGTGCCTGCATTCCTGTGTGCTAGGGCCTGTCACCATGGCCCCTCCCATGAGTGACCCTCATGGGAGGTCAGCTCCATAGATTATTCAACATGTAGACATTTATTTTTTCAAAAATTATATTTCTGTTCAAAAGAGTTCTCAAAGAAATTCTTTTCAATGACAAATTGCCACTATGTAATGTTCAAAAAGAAATTATTTTCATAGTTAACCAAAATCTACTAATAGGGTAGAAAAATTACCTGTGCTTCATGGCAACACAAGAGCTATTCCCTGAATACCCCCATCAAATTCAAAAAGTTTATTGTGCCAAATGTTACAGAAAAAAATGGATCAAGATAATACTTGAATGGTTTAAGAAAATTATCTGTGCAGTAACACTAATATCCATTCAAGTTATTAAAAAAATCCTATCAGTTTCTCTTAATAGAAAATCAATACCAACAGATTCCAGAATTTTCTCCTTTTTAAGTAACCATTTAAATTAAAAAAATATTGCAAACACATGTTCCAGATGTACAGACAGTTCACTAAAATTCAATATTTTAAAAAAGTTATTCAGAAGGGGATGTTTGGTTTAGTCAAAAAGTTTATTAAAACTTCCTCTCCAGCAAACACAATAAAAAACAAAGGGTTAACATGAACTAAAACAAGCTGAGGAGCTTTTCAATTTAATGGTAAAGGTATGCATGAACAAAACAACTCCCAAAGTATCAGTGGAAAAATATAGACATTTAAAAGGATTCAGGCATTGCTTTCTATTCTTTTTTTGGGGGGTGGTCTTTTCAAGACAGGGTCTCCCTGTAGCCCCAGCTGTCCTGGAACAATTCACTTTGTAGACTAGGCTAGCCTTGAACTCACAAAGATCCGCCTGCCTCTGCCTCCTGAGTGCTAGGATTAAAGGTGTGCGCCACCACACCCAGCATAGCTTTCTATTCTTTCTGTATATTCAACTCTTGTGAAGAGCCTAAAAAGCTACAGATTAAATTATTTATAAAATCTGAGGACCAAATGATAAGACACCAAAAAAGAGTTTGTTATCACTTAGCAAGTAGGGAATTTCTTCCTTCCAAAAAATTAATTCAGAAAAATATGATAAACTTAAAAATTATAATATTTACATATGAGAGTTCCATTAAATATGAAAAGGTTATAGTTACTTTCAGTAAAAAACAGCACACTTCAGGAAAATCGATAGACTGTGTGCAAACGCTAACATTGGTCAAATAGTATACCTTGGAAATATGCACACATATCAAGCTGTATTTTAAATCTTCATTGCTATTTTATTGCATATTTTTCATTGAGTTTTTGTGCACTTTATACAAAACATCTTAATCATCTTTATACTTCTGCCACATTAGCACCCCATAACCCTCCCACTAGATTTCATGCATTCTATCATATATGTTAAGGCCTATTGAGTCAAGTTTGTGTACGCAGATTGCTGGAGAGGCCATAGATCCCAGAGCAAACCCTGCCTGTGCTACATCCCTAGAAAAATGTCATTTATTACTGTATGCTAAATATGAATCCTTATATTTATAGACAAGTATATCATGGTCATTATTTAAATATTCTTATTGAAGTTTTGTGCATTCCATACAACCTTTCTCAATCCAATTTAGAATCATACCTCCTGTCATGCCCCCTCCACCCGATCTCATGCATTCTGCCATACATGTCTAGCATCTTTTTCTCAGTCTTTTTAAAAAATTTTCTATGCAGAGGTTTACTGTTTGAGGCAGAACTTTACTGTTTTAGTCAGTTCTTTGACCCAGTCCTTTTGTTGTTGTGTTCCCTTCCAATTCATATTGCTCTGAAGTATGCATATATATCACATATATCAAAATTATGATGTCTGAAAATAAACTATAAGCTAATTCCAAAACATGTCTAGGAATTCACATTTTTCACCTTTAATTTTATATTACTCTAAGATATGCATACATACCCTCCACCTATACACCAAAATTTAAAAGTCTGAAAATAAGTGGTAGGTTAAATCTTGAGCCCATTAAGGGATTCACCTTTTAACAGTACAGTTGCTTTCAAATAAAAGGAAATATAACATTAACATTGCTCAATTTTCCTTATAACTAGGGATTTGGTGCTAGCATCCACAAATGAGGGATACCATTCATTATTTGTTTTTCTGGGACTGTGTTACTTCACTTAGCATAATGGCTTCTAATACCATCCATTTACCTAAAAGTTCATGAAAAAACATCCTAAAGTTCATATGGAAAAACAAAAGACCCCAATAGCCAAAACAATCCTGAGCAAAAAGAGCAATGCAGGGAGGATTATTATACCAGACTTTAAACTATATTTCAAGGCTATAGTCATAAAAACAGCCTGGTATTGGCACAAAAACAGACCCATAGATCAATGAAACAAAACTGAAGATCCAAACCTGAGCACACACAACTTCAGCCACTTCATATTTGACAAAGGGGCCAAGAAGACACAATGGAGGAAAGACAGCATCTTCAGCAAATGGTGCTGGAAAAACTGGATCACAACTTGTAGAAGAGTAAAATTAAACCCCTCCCTCTTGCCCTGTACAAAAACCAACTCCAAATGGATCAAAGACCTCAATGTGAAAACCAAAACTCTGAAAATGATAAAAGAAAACATTGGCAGTAACCTACAAGACATACAAATAGGAAAAGACTTTCTAAATCAGATAGCAGCTACACAAAAAATAAGATCAACAATTGACAAGTGGGACCATATTAAACTTAAGAAACAATCAAAGTACAGCTTAAGAAACAATCAAAGAAGTGAAGAGAAAACCCAGAGTGGAAAACCTTCACCAGTGATACATCTGATAGAGCATTAACATCCAGAGTATATAAACTACTCAAAAAACAAAGAAGAAAACAAATGAACCACTCAAAATATGGAGTAAAGTGCTGAATGGAGACTTCACAAATGAAGAAGTAAAGATGGCTGAGAAACGTCTTAGAAATGTTACTAATATTTAAGTAGATGCAAATTAAAACCAGCTTAAGATTTCATCTTATCCCAGTAAGACTGGCTAAGTTTAGAAAAACAAATGACACCAAATAATGGGGAGGTTGTGGGGAAAGGGTAATACTCATTCACTGCTGGTGAGAATGCAAACGCATGCAACCCCTATGGAAAGTGGTATAAAAAATACTTTAAAAACTCAAACTAAACCTACCACCTAACCCAGTCACACCACTCCTGGGTATATACCCACAAGACTCAACCTGTCCCAGAGAAACATGCAAAACCACGTTTATTGCAGGTCTCTTCACAATAGTGAAGAGAGCTGGAAGCAACCCAAGTGTACCTCAACTGATGAGTGGATAAAGAAAATGTGGTACATCAACACAATGGAGTTCTATGCAGCAGTAAAGAAAGACAACATCATGATCATTTTTTTTAATGTACACAATTACCTATGCGTTCATATCACTTCTCAACTTATCAAATATACAACTGTAACATTAGAAAGAGCCCATCCCGGGAACGCCTCCTGCTTCTGCCGTTGGCCTTCCTGGTTTGCATAAACAACCAAGGTGCTGCAAAAGGGACAGCAGCTAAAACTGAGAGCAGAGGATGCCGAAGTGGGGGTCCTGTCAACTGAGGTCAATTTCTCTTTTTTTTTTTTTAATTATTTTATTTGTCCTTGAGTTGAGCATAGGAGAAGGTGAGATCCTTTCTTGACTCTTCAGCTGTGATAGAATGATGCCACCAGTGGTCCAGGCTATGACTGAGATTGGTTTTGCCTTTGGAAAGATGTCGAATGAGAGATGGCTTAGAGGTTAAGAGTATTGGCTTCCCTTTCAGAGAACCGTGGGTTGGCTCCCAGCATCCACACGACAGCTACCAACTGTCCATAACTCCAGTTCCATGGGATCTAATGCCCTCTTCTGACATGCATGGACATTGCATACATGGGTACACTTACATACATGCAGGAATACACTCATACTTATAAAACAAAAATATTTTTTTAAGTTTGAAAAAAAAGAGGGTGAATTAAGACAAAGAAAGCACTGATAGTCCTTACCTCAGGAGGCTTATAAAAGAGCAGCCATGTTTCTATGTGCTTTGCAGTAGCAGGTCATGGTTGGGCTCTCCCAGCTCTGAGCAGCACTGAGATAACTCACACGTGACCCACATACAGTTTCCCACTAGACGTTCCTCAGAACTTTGGAACATTAGATGAAGAGGGAAATTAAATTTTTTCAGGCTTCGAGCACGGCTAGTCTGTTTTTTTCACTTAGGCTGCTGAGATGCAAACTGTTTTAAAGCTCATTGGAATTTAAAAGCCTCTGCTGGGCTCCACCCCATGGCGAGTAGAAACAATAGGACCATGTAACTCAGGAGCACTATCTGTGGACAAGTGACTTCACCTAGCTCAGCCTCAATTTCCCCATCTTTAAAATGGAAGTAGAAAAAGGTTGCCTAATTTTTAAAAGTTATGAAAATTGTACTTATAACATTCTCTGTGCATTAAAAATTGTTACCTTTGGGGGCTGGAGAGATGGCCTGGCGGTTAAAAGAGCGCTGACGCTCTTGCAGAGGACCTGGGTTCGATCCCCAGCACCCACATGGCGGCCAAGAGCTGTCTGAAACTCCAATTCCAGGAGAACTCCAGTTCCAGGGGAATCCGACACCCTCTTCTGACCTCCGCGGCATTGCACGACACGGGTGCACAAACTTGCAGGCACACAGTACATTCATACACATACAGAAATAAATAAAATTAATAAAAAAAAGGTTTTTAAAAGAAATTGTTACCTTTGGATATAGGTAGCTCTTCTTTCAGACCTTCAGCACATCCATCTTTAACAAATGTCTCTTGAGGGTGTACTGTTAGAAAGGCTCTGTGCTAGTCACTCGAAGTCTTGTTTTTGCTAATGAAGATAAAACAGTAAAACAAACGCTACTTCTGGGATATATTACTTAATATAATTATGTGATTTCCCTAAAGTAAAAGTCCTACAAAGTGTTCTGAAGGACAAACACCACACACACTTAGACATGGAAGCCACTGATACACAACCCCGCTAAGGCGGTACTGCTTCCTCATCTGTGTTTACTCAGAGGTCAGTGTGGTTGGAGAGGGCATGGGGCATAAAACTCTGCAACTTGCCCTCATCCCCCCCCCCAAAAAAAAATCACTGTGCAAAGTCAATGATCAGGAAACATTTGCTCAAGTTGTTGAATTTGAAATCAATAAGGCAAAGAAAAGAAAGAGGTTAAGTTCAAGAAGTTGTCTCCACCGTGCTGTTTTCCCGCTTCCTTTTTAAACCTAAAATTCTCACCATCCTTCATGAACTGTACACCATCTACAGGTAGGTTAGAAGGTAGTCTTTCTATGTCCAGTGCATGGATATGAAATCATTGAGAAAATAAGCAATTAAGATGGAGCACACAATTATAACCAACATACAACAAAAGCAGTAATTCGAAGTCCCCTAACACCCCCACTTTCATTCATGAGGCTTCCCCTGAAATGTCAGTTTAAATAAACCACCAATTTGATGTAGCAAGAGATGCCCTGAGTCCTTCAAGAAAAGGAAGGTCTAATAAAAAGAGATGGGAGGGCATTCGTGAGGTGGTTTGAACAAGAATGTCCCCCATCGGGGGGAGGACATTTTGTCCTCAGTTGGTGGCGCTGTTTTGGGAAGTCTTAGAAGGTGTGGCCATGCTGGAAGAAGTACATCACTAGGGGCAGACTTACTGTGTTCAACAAGCCTTGCAGTGTTCTCTCTCTCTCTGTCTCTCTCTCTCTCTCTCTCTCTCTCTCTCTCTCTCTCTCTCTCTCTCTCTCTCTCTCTCGACTTCCTGTGCTCATTGGACAATGGACTCTAATTCCCTGGAACCATCAATTGTAAGCTCAAATAAACTCTTCCTTTTATAAGTTCTCTTGGTCATGGTGGTTTTATTACAGCAACAGAAAAGTGACTAATACAGCAAGTAACAAATCTAGACCACAGCATCACCTTCAGCAAGCCCCCCTGTAGCCCACTTCCACAGACTCTTCTGTTGAGCAGAACTTGTCAGAGACATGGATGGAGGTACAGAGACGTCAAGGTAAATTGGCAGACCGAAAGGACAAAAGGAATCCCCCTGCATAGCCTTTGCAAGGTAAATGAACAGGAATCCTCACCTGAATTCCAAGGTTAGCGACGGTTTACTTTAAAGGATTCTTGTTTATGAGCAGAATAAATATCTGAGGTTGAAAAGAAATTCTAACCCAAAAAGTAGATTAAAGTACCCACCGTTCTTCTCACTTGCAATTTATGCTTAGTTGAAAGTACCGATAGACTCCCAAAGAAAATACCCTACCACCTGTATAACATGCCGAATTAATTCTGATCTCTAATTTCACCCTTTGTGGGATTAATAACAAACTGTAACAGAAACTCACAAAATTAAAAGTGAGTTTATACAGCCACTTAGATTCACACTATTATCTTATAATAATTTCCTAGTATTTGGGGACCTTTTGAAAGCATTACCTCATAAAGAAGCCATTTTGATATTTTAGAAAAGAAACCTCTTTCCATAGAACCCATGAGCCACTGTCACTTTGAAACAAATCACTGTTTATAACAAAAATATATTGACTCCTGTGTGCTTTAATTCTGAGGAGGACCCCATTTCTGATAGTCAAATGTCTAAGACATGCTTGCATCTTAGCTACTTCTTGCCTGAGCACCATGAGACATGCTATTTTGAGTCTTTTCTACATTACATTCAACACAGATAAGGCAAAATGTGCCATTCTGTTACTACACACAGGTGAATCTCTCTTTTTTCCCATCATATATGTGTTAGTCAACCAGGGCATTATTTTTACTTCCTTATTTTATTTTTTTAATTTTTTTAGAGTGGTGTGTTTTAGCAAACTTTCTTTTTTTTCCTGGAGTTAGTAGTGACCAGAGCCTCCTGATCCTGCAAAATCAGAAAGTTCCTCCCTCTTTCTGTTGTAGTTCCTGCTTCCTGAAACCAGAGCTTTTACAACTGGAAAAAAAAAAGATTTTTTTAAAATACTGAGACAAGATCTATTGGAAATGTGCAAACAGAGAGTAAAAGACCTCCAAAATGGGCTTTTTAGAGCACTCTTCATTAGCATAGGACAAATCTGCCCTATTGGTTTTTATTTAGACAAAATTATGGTGAGGATTTTTTTGTTGTTGTTTGGTTTGGTTTTTTCTTTCCTGTCTCACAAAAACCAAGTGTTCTCCAGCAATGAGGCAACGGAAAAAATCAATACTTGCCATGTACCATGTAACCAATAGAATAAGGGGAATGATTTATGTATGGATGGATGCAGCCTGAATCAGCTGGGGCCTCGTACAGAGCGAGAAAAAGAGAGGGGGAAGAAACAGAGAGAGAGAGAGAGAGAGAGAGAGAGAGAGAGAGAGAGAGAGAGAGGCAGGAGAGGTAAGGGAAGCTCAGCTGCAGAGATTATTTCTAAAGTGTGGCTAGATTTTTTTTCTCTCTTTTTTTTTTTTCCTGCAGTAATGATACCCATCTACAGCTCTTAGTACACAGCCAAGCCTGCAATTTGTAGAATATATGATGGCTCAGCTTCCCCTCCCTTCCTCAGAGTCTTGATGCTACATTCATATTAAGGTGCACTGGGAAGGGAAATGATCGTGGCTCGAGCCCTTCAGCCCTCTAGTCATCTCCAGGCAAGGCTAGGGATGGGTTGGAGAGCACTAGTTGGCAGAAAGTCAGATTATCAGCAGGACTTTAAACAGGCATACCCATCCAGCGCGGCTTCCTGAGAAGACGAGCAGGAAGGGCTTACAAATGGAAGCACTCTGTTCCTCAAGAGTTTCTGCTGGAAGTAGTTTGACTAACTAGAAATCCAGGGCACTGCGGCATTTCAAGGTATTTAATCCTCAAGGTAACTTTTGGTGGCTGATACTTTTTTGGAAGCTTAGATGTGAACTGTAGTTATGTGCTTGTGGGGAGGTCCTACTTCAGAGATGGGGACATGTCCTATTGTATATATACTGAATTCTAGTAGCTGGGACTTTACGCTGGGTTAATTATTTGCTTTAAGATACCACCAATGTATTTTTAAATGACACAATGCTTTACAAAATTCCTATTCCCTGCTTCAAACTTGTAATGGAACCACATAAGACTTTGTAAGAAGTAAATCTGACCATTTCTTTGGAATATCTTTGTTTTAAAGATGTATTTAAATAACCCTAAATTTATGTTTATGGGCTACCCTCTCTACACATTCTATTTGAAAAGGTTGGAAACTTGTCAGCATTATATTTCCATCAGTATATTGAAAAAGATTGAGGTGTGTCTTTTTCTGAAAAACACAGATGGTATAAAATTGTTACTATGTTTTTACAGCCTTTAATATCAAAGTTAGGCAGTCCCATAAAATAGCCTGTATTGTGTATGTGGTTAACTACACCACATGTAACACACAGGAAGATATTTTAGATATTAGATGTCTCCGAATAATGTCATTTTCAGGTTTGCTTAATTTGGAGTTAGTACTGTTAGCACTTATATGCTGTTAAAATAGCTTCCATCCTCAGCTGAAAATACATTATCATAAACTGTTTTGATAACATGCCACAACATTTAAAGATAGGAATGCTTACCTTATATAAATTATCTTGAACTCTCATATCAAAATTTCATGTTATTTTTAAGTATTTAAATCCATAGTATATGAAGTGATAATTTTTAGCAATTTTCCCCATGTACATTAGCTAATATTTTCTTTCACTTATCACATCTAATAATCACTGCTTGTGACATATGGTTAACTCCATGTTTACAATGTAGAGTTTTGCATTTATCTACAAGTTGGGTTTGCACGCATAGAATAAAGGCTTAGAAATAAAGTACAGATAATTAGAAAGATATAAGAACTATTTTCATAGTAAGATAAGTCCTATTTTAGATAACTCTTTATATGTAATACCATTTATAGATGTTATTGAAGAACAGGGAAGCTGTAGTTTTATTATTATATATCAGTAAATAATTTCAAGTCTTCATTTAAATATCTGGTCATTGAGAGGTTTGCTCTACCTTATTAATGATAAAATTATTATGGGACAATTTCCAGGTATACTTAACAAATACATCTAACTTATTTCCTGTAAATAAAATTAAGAATAATAATGATGTAGTCGACAAGTAGAGCATACATAGTAAAATATCTTTCAGTAATTATGATACACATCTGATTCTCCAAATCAGCAAAATTTATACATACTTATTTAAAATGGGGAGACCAAGTAGACACCTGCTCCCTCCCTGTGAGAAAAGATGAACAATATTTTGTACAATTGAACTTCCCTCATCATTTCCCTCCCACTCTTCTGTTTGTCCCAAACAGGTAAAAACAACTGGACCTGTTATCATCTTTACCCTGGGTTCTGCTTCTTCAGACAAGCTGCCCCGGTGTGTGTTAATAATGACTGACATCAGGAGATAGTCCAAATGTGTTAGTGACTATGAAGCTCACGCTGTGGGGGCCTCAGGCAGAAGGAGAGTTCTTAGCATCCCACCAGAAGGTCTGTGCCTACCAGAAAGCTAAAGCCTGCGGAAACTGAAAAGCACAAACCCCAGCGAGCTGCTGCTGAACTGTAAGGTAGGTGCATCCAGGACCCAACTGCAAGTTTATTTTTAGAGATGTGTTACTGCCACTTAAAAACTGTTATCTATAGCAGAGAAAAAGACTGAAGGCCTGCCAAGGCCACAGAGAGTATTTAATGAGACCAGTTAGGTCTGGGGTATTATTTGAGATGGGCCTTACAATCACAGGAACCTGGGGTGTTAGCAGACAGAATCCTGACCTCACAATAGGAAAAACACATAAAATGAGTGACTAACTCCAAGCAGGAGATGGGTATTTTGAAAGCCCAACAGCTGGAGTTCTGCGTTGGTTATCAGAGTCTCAAGGCAGGCCTTTTCCTTCAAAAATTTATTTTTTTATACACAACTTTTTTGAGTTCTAATGAAAACCAACACTCTTTCAATATTCCTTTTACCCAATGCAAGATTAATTTCCTATAAATGTCTAGAGTTAAGACTCATAAATGAAACTCAAGTCAGCAACTTACATTGTGACAGAAAGCAAATCTCACCATAAGGAAGGCTCTTCCGTAAAAATAGCCATGGTTTATTTGCCTTTATCGGTGGTTAAAATTTCACTGATGAAATATCCATTAAAGAGAAAATCAATATCTGAGCTTAACTGCCTGCTTTGTTTTAATACCTCAAATTATTTTAAAAACCTATTAGCATAAATACCTCACTATTAAGAAAATAAAACAAATGAGAGATTCATTTTGTTATTCTGACACTCACTAAAAATAAGATAAGCTGAAATCTGGTTTTTCCATAATAATTAATTAATCCATTTAATAAAAATTAATGACAGAACTGAATTTAAAGGTCTGACTTTTAATTCTGATTTCATCATCACATTAGGAACAAAAATAAAGACATTCTTAAGCATAAAAATAGTATTAGTTCTGAATAAGAGGTGTACTGCTCGGACCTAAGAGAAAACTTGAAAAATTTCCTTGAAAAGAAGTGTTTCTTGTTCCCTCCATGTATCCCACTCCCCAATTAACCTGTAGCAACCAGGGCATCTTGAATTAGTCTAGTTCAGTCTGAACACAATTGGCAAATTTCTATTTTCTAATCTAAACTGGCTCACTAAAACTACATAGAGCCCAGGCTCTGTTTAGCAGAAAAGCTAAATAGAGGCAGGTGGTAATGACTTCTGCTCACTGATAGACTGTTTAAACATGGTTACCTGTACATTCCAGATGTTACCAAGGCTTATACACAGGCATAGGCAACATTCTACAGAAATACTACAAAGACGGACACTCAAGCCCACACCTCAGCTGGCTCTCCTGGTGCAGTGAGGCTCCTTGGCCCTTGTCCTGGCTGTTTGCATTTGCATCTTTATAGATTATGGGACGAAATAGATCCTTTCATCTCTCACAAAGCTGTCCAATTCCAGCCACAACCTCAAATGGTTTTACTTGTATGGATGGTCTCATTTATTCAAGCAGATTTTTTTTTTCTTATAAAATCTAACTGAGAACACACCCTCCTTTTCCACACCCCAGGGAATAATCCAAAAGAAGGAAGGTTCCTAATAAAACAATTAATTGTGATAAATTTCTGGGTTTTCCTCCTTCATCCAGGGCTATTTCCATGGCAACACTCTCTCCTCCTATTGTTGGGTTGTTCCTCATTCACACAGCAGGTTAAGCCCAGGGCAGCCAGGGCAGGCTGATGGTCAGCTTTTATTTTCTCTGGCCCTTCAGCAAAGGTTAGTTGAGGTCACCAGAAGCCAAAGGGTAATTACTTTTCCTCCTCAGGGTTAAAGGTACACAGATTGCTATTGGGACAACTGTATGGATGACCTTCAGCTTTTAATGTTCAATCTTCTTTTCTTTCATCAGACACATAAGTATGATAAAGCAATCACAGTGCTTTCCCCTTGCCTAAAATTCAGAGTAGAAAGTCAAACATCTTTTCTAAACCTAACAGACATTCACATGATAGGCTCTTAGAATCAGTTTAGAAAACCAAATACATAGAGTATTTCTTATCCCTTAAAGAAAAAAAAAATCATGGCAGTAAATTGCAGCTGGGAATGAATTTTCCTCTTGAATTAATCTGATATTTATAATTTCTTAGGCTTTAATCATTTTCTGACAGCATGTTGTTTAAGGCTGAAAAGAAAATATAAGTTTTTCACCTCTATCAGGAGCTCTGTTTTTTTTTTTCTCTCTTTAAGCACAAATTCCTGATCTCACAAAGGACTAAGAATAAGCTAGCTTAAATGAATTATTTATTTATTTATTTATTCTTAAATCCAATCTGTAAAATAATTAGTTGAAATTCAACTCTTAAAATGCTTTGACCCTTTCATTTGAAAAGCCATTTCAGATGAGAGTTCTCGATTTTAATCTGAAATTTCAGATACCTGATTGCCATTAAGAAGGGAGGCAGCCACCATATAGAACACGTTTTCATTTCTCTACTACTGAAAAAATAAAAAAGTAAAATTCTTCCAGTTCCGTAGACAAGATAGGTTTGCTGATGGTTTATCTCAAAAGAGACACAGGGGGGAGCTCTATGTCCCTTCGAGAGGAACACTCCAGGGTCACCTGGAAAGCTCCACTTGACCTTTTAAGACCTATTGGTCTTAGCCAATAGGAACCGTCTAAGATGTTGCCTTGATGAGAGGGGCACCAGGAAACTAAAAGCAGACCCTCCCTTCACCCAGAGAGAGGGGGACATTAATTTTGCCCATTTTCTCAGGTTCACTAGAGTGTGAGCAGAGCAACCAAATGGGCCTCTGCTCCCCCACCAACCTCTCTGCTGCTCAGAAACCTGCTGCGAACCCCCAGACCCACCTTCTAAGCTGCCAAGCTTCACTGCTCTATCAGTTACTCACTCCCCTTTCTGCGGCTTGACCTTATGTCCTGGGCTCCCTGCGTTAGCTGCTCTGCCCTGTCAAGCAGCCCTCAATCCCCTGAGCAGGGCTTCCCCATCTCCTAACTGATGTTCTTCCTGATAAAAGGCAATTCTCTCTTCCAGTTCATCCTTCTTAAAAGAGTGGCTTCAACGTTGTTCTTTCAGGAATGTCTCCATGTCTTATCTTTGCTATGCTACATCTAAATAAATACATATTGTATATCTTATACTTGTTATGTGTCATGTACATAACTGTATATTAAAGCTGTGGGAAATGCATCTAAATATCTGAAACCCACTAGATAGCAACTTTGGAACAACAGTTCTTTAAAGTACTCTCATTTAAAAATTCAGAAACTTCCTACAACAGTGTTTTGTATTAGGGACTTATTGCATAGTTTTCCTTGATATTAATCTTAGTAAGTACTATTTTATCTTGTCAACATTTCTTTTTTTTCTCTTGTCAACATTTCTACAAAGTCTTTGTAGCTGTCATTCTTAAAAGCAAAATATTTTGGCATCATCACATCCTAAGCTCCATAATTGATCACTTCTTGCTTCCAGTGTCAGTAGTTCATAATTAAGGAGATAGCAGGATGCTAGTGAGGGCTGTACCTGGTGACAATATTTTAGGAGTCCCAAGTCTTGAAGACTCATGAAGTACAGTCATAGACACAGATGATGTTGAGAGGGAAGTAATATTTGGAAAATGAAATAAGACCTAAGGAGGCCAATGTCACCATCCAGTATGTGGCCCGGCTGCATATTACCAGTGAAGAGGAAGGAAAGAATAAGATCCAGCACTGTCAGTGAACCACTGCCAGTGGTTGAGAAAGAAATGGCTCTAAGCTCCATTGTCAACCAAAGTCACAGGGGACATTGTGTTTTCTGCACTAGGGCAGCTGATGAAGACATGTCTGTTAGCTCTTTCATTTGGCTGTAAGGATGTTAGCTAGGACTTCAAGGAACATCAGAGAGAATAAAGGGCTCCAAAAAGTCAACTTTAAGAAAGTTCTCTTTTCCTCTTTGTTTAATTTCTCACCTTCCTCATCTCTAGGTCTTCATCCATAGGTGCCCAGCTCCTCAGAGTCCCACCTCATATTTAGGTTTTAAAGTCAGTAGGCCAAACCTGCCCTTGACCAGTTAAAAAAGATGCCTAGTTGAAATATTTCACCAGAAGCCATGCATCTCCAACAACATTATGTCCAGCATTTTCGTTTCATGAGGGAAGTATTCAGAAGCATCACCTTCTTGGATTCTGCCAGATTGCTCTTGGAGTGCTCTCCAAGCCAGCAACAAACTCAAAAAAAAAACCCACATGGGATGGTTTAGGTCAAAGCGTCAGCCCACGCAAAACCACACATCACACATCTCAATCTTTTATTTGGTTCAAAGCAGGCACAAGTATTCCTCATTAGGCAAGAAATTTAAGCACTTGCCCTTAGCGGCTTCTTCCTAGTTCTGAAAATCCTCACTGTGTCTGTGTCTCTACTGAGTAAGCCTTCCTCTTTTCCATTTTGTGGGAAAAGTGTTACCAGAAGGTTCAACAGAGAGGTATTTTCACAATCCATTGATTCATCTTTTTGTGCCAGAAAGAGCTAGGGCCTGCCATGTATTCGAACTATCATCTGCATGTGTAGAATGTAAGACGTTCCTCCCAAGGTAGCAGTTGTTATGTAGGTACAGAAATTGATGGGGATTGGCCTGGCCGGGAGCACCAGGCTCTGGTGCCAGATGAGTGCTGAGAGTTCAGTGCCTGGCTTCTCACAGTAAGACAATGTCCTTAGGCAAGAAGCACTTGCCAAGGTAGAAATGAATGAAAGAGCAGCACATGGAGATTTTAAAAAAACATACTAAACATAGATTTCCCAACCTCAGCTCAGCGGTGCTGATTCAGTAGGTCCCCAAATCTGTTTCTAACAAGCTATTAGGTGTTGGCAGTGTGTCTTGGCTGTAGACCAAACTTTTAGCAGCTCTGTGGTAAATCCCTACTTCTGGATTGGACCTCTGAAATGGACCAGCTCACTTCCATTAGCTAAATATTTTCTTATTTTTCTAGAAATACTTGTGTCTTCTAGACACCGATACCTATATATCTTTTCTTGTGTTTCACCTCACTTTGACAGAGAACTTCAGTCTGTTAATCATGTGGGCCCTTAGTGAGAGTATCCTTCTTGTTTTTATTCAACTGTAAGGCTACTTCAGTTTCCTTGCCCTACACTAATCCTCTATATCCAGAGCAGCAGTTTCCACAAGTGCCAAATGCTCATCTCTCTTCCAATCATTACATGACCCTATCTCTTCTGTGATTTTAAATGAGCTAGCCAATTGCTAAGACATGTAAAGTAATATAGTTTCTTTCAGTGGAAGCTTATGGTATTAGGAAGTAATCCACTTAGTACAATGCTGAAGCACCCAGGCTCTAGGGACATATAGACAAACTAAGTTCAGGTCCCAACTCTACCTTTACTAGCTATGATTCCATCAAATGTATCTTCCCTTTTTGCAAAATTAGAATAACAAAACAGTAATATATATATATATATATATATATATATTACTGTTACTATATTACTATATATATGTTATTATATTTTATATGTTATTATATGTTATTATATGTTATACTGTTATTATATTACTATATATATGCGTGTGTGCATGCATGCATACATATATGTACATACACAGCTCACAGGGTTATTAGAAGGGCTGTGGAATACAATGTATAGAAAGAATTTAACACAGTGCTTAGAGCGCAATAAGACCTGGACAATTGGTAGCTGTTAATTGTATAGAGCCCGCATTATGGATATCAGCATGGGCTATCAAATTTCAGCTCAGCAACTTCTTTGTTAGATGGTTTGGGAAAGTTAATATCTGTTTCTGAGTCTCAGTTTCTTTTCTAAATAGAGATTAATTTACACAACTTTGTAGGGTGGTTATGAAATTTAAAAATAAAAATAAATAAAGGCTCAGCTGTTCAGAGCACTGGGCTGCTCTTGCAGAGGACCTGGGTTTGGTTCCCAGCATCTACATATCGGCATCCACATATCAGCTAACAACCATCTATTACTGGAGTTCTGGGGGCCCTCTTCTGGCCTCTTTGGGGATTGCACACATATGGTGCACTTACATACCTACAGGCAATACACTCATACACATAAAATACATAAATATAAATAAACAAAAAAGACCCTAGCACTATCCTAGAAGGTACTTCACCAATTATGACTACAAATAGCATTTTTTTGACATATTTGTCCTTTCCAACTGTGATCTAAATACTTCTACAATTGTTTCAGGCTAGAATTCTGTAAAGGCCATTTGAGAGATGTCAGAGAAAGACCACATGTTCTTTCCTCTGTGGCCTATGTTCAAGTCAAAAGGAGACACAAATAACTTTGAAATTTCTCTTGGGAAAGCTACAAGAATTGTCTATGAGTTGGTTATATGCCTTTACTCATGGAGGTATTATTAGGAATCACTAGAGTGAGATTTCATCTTGAAATCTGAGCTGGGAAGGAGAGGAACTCCTTTATATATTCCCAAGTATAAGATGTGAAATTCCATGTTATACTTAGCCATGAAAATCCCTGGGTCGATATTGCAACATTAGAGTCCATCTCAGTCAGGTAAGCTTGAGGAGGTGTTTCAGGGAACACTTGAAGCCTGTTTGTGGTCACACTCTTTCTGCTGCATCTGCCTATGCAGTTCAGCCTCTGCTCAAAGAACATCCTAATCTTTGTGCAAAATATATACCTACTCCCCAGATCTGAGGTCAGAACAAAAGTCCTACCTTTGACATTGAACTCCAGACTCAGAAAAGATCCTCCTAGAGCCTCTTACAGCTTTGAGCCTCTAAGTAAAGTAATACCTACCATGGCTTCATTTCTTTACTCATTCAATCCCAGAAAAGCCACTTCCACATATAGCTCCTGAGTTTTAGGACTTCAAAAACTGGTTATTATTATTATTATTATTATTATTATTGGACTCAAAATTGGACAACTTCTTTTCCCTATAAAGAGGTTTTGGTTTCAGAGATTTGGGTGATTTTTTTTTTTTTTTTTTTTTTTTTTTTAGCTATTATCTAGTAACACTGTCATTTCATTAAAGAAAAGACACTTCATCATTGAGAAGTGGAAAATGGCTGGGTATGGAAGCACATGCCTTTAATCCCTGAGACAGAGGCCGGCTGATCTCTGTGAGATCAAGCACAGCCTGGTCTACCTAGTGAATTCCAGGATAGCTGGGGCTACAGGAAGACCCTATGTCCAAAAAAAAAGTGGAATACAAATCAAGGTGAATAAAAGCCTATTTTTCTCTTTTGTTCAAATGCATATATGGGGGTGTATGCATACACACATACTGTACAATCCTCTCATATTACAACTGAAGGGCAATACATTACCCCTTCAGAATGCCAAGTGGCCCACAAACGTGCCACCCCCTATTCTACTGAAGCTGGCATCTCTACTTCTTTGGTGTCTTCCCATCATGTCTCAAGACAGATGAACAGGGCAGGAATACAGCCCCTTGTGGGTCTTGGATCCCCTGAACACCTGTTCTTCCTCAGCCTCTGCCAGGTAGAAGGGTAGAGCCCTGCTGGGGTCCCTCTTGCCCACAGCAGGCGCTGTTCTCATCTCCTGGCTAAAGCTGACTTCTTTGGTCCTTCCGTGCTCCTGGGTGCAGGCTGCTACATGTCACCCAGTGCTGTTACGTTAATCCCTAACTTTCCACCTCCCACAATCCCTCACCCCAGCTGGCTAAGCATTTGGTAGGTAGACACTCATGCGCTATTGAGGCTGCATGAACTTTCTTTAGTGTTATAAGCTGACCACTCTTTTGTTCATGTCAATTCAGTGGACACCGGCTGAGTTCCTGTAAATTGTTGTGCTAGGTGCGTGGAATACAAGTAAAGAAATTTGGGCTCTATTCTCAAGGCAATTCTACAATTTATTGCTTCCTGGAGGTCTGAGAATCCTGTGTAATTTCCAAACTATGCCACAGACCCAAACCCTCAGGTGCAATGTAAGCACCTCAGGCAGGCGATAAAAGAAACTATAGAGAGATTCAGTGTGAAGGGAATCTTTGCAAGTGGTAATCTGCAGGTACACGTGTTTTACACGGGTCCCCCAAGAGGTGCTTCCATCTTCCTGAAGACATGTGGCTTCCCCTCCCCTGGAGCTACTGAGATTTGTGCATATTTTTCCTCTTTTTAAAACTGTCAACAACATCAAGTCATGCAACTTAAATCAACAGAGGGCAGAGAAGCAGTAGGGAAATGCTGACCAGGGAGTGTCTGGAGTCAGCCAGCTCACTGCTTCGACCTCAGCTTCCAGGCCGGCAGCCCTGGAGCACCTGCATCACTTCCTTAATCCTCACAGCTGGATGTCAGAGAAAGCACTTTAGCCCCATTTTGTAGATAAGGAACTGGGCACTGAAGAGTCAAAACAGTTTTGTTCTAAGGTCTAGAACTAGCAAGCCACAGAGAACGAAGCAGAATCCACACATTTTCCAGGATCTCTTCTTTTGAGCGCTAAGATGTGCTGTCTTCAAGCAAAGTGGATTTAGATGGTACCAAAAAGCCTTTCAGTGTTTACGTTATACAGATCTATAATCAGGGTCGGTATATATTTTGTATATAGTGTACAAAGGGGCGAAGATCTTATTAAAAGGTGTACATGAATCAAAATGGCAACTCATATTGGGACTAAAATACAAACCTTTTCAAGTACGTTCACAGATCAGGTTACTGTGATCACTTTAGGTGCTGATTGGATCTTGCAATAGGGAAGGAAACAGCTCAGAGAGCTCAGGCTTTGGGAACACAATAAAACCTGAAGAGGTCTTATTCTCCAGAGTGGGAACCACAGCCCAGTGTCTTCAGCCATCCAAACCACGTCCCACATGCCGTGTCATCCGGGATTTCCTCTTTGATTCAGCATCCTCTGCAGTGACCGGGTGCAGCCCTTCCCCCAGCACTCTCCGCCACGCCCCTGTCTGTGTGTGGTAGGTGTCTTGCTCCAACATCAAGATGTCCTGTCTGGCCCAAAGAAGGAGGTTGGCTCCCTCATTCTTGAAAGGCAGGTGCTCCTGGGGAAGAGGGCTTGCTGCGTTTTGAGCGGTGGCATTGAACTCCATCTCGGGCCATCCAAAGAGCAGCCTGCCCTGGCAGCCTCTGGAGCTGCTGTCCCCCACTGGCTGAACCACCACCTCAAATGCCACCTGTCCAGTCCTAGACTAAGCAGCTGGTGCTAGTTCCCTTGAAAACACCTGGTGCTTTCCCGGCCTGTGGCCTGTGCTCGGTGCCCATTCCTACGCTCCCTCAGGAACAGGCATCCGGTTTCACCTGTCATCTCCTCCGGGAAGTCTCTCCTGCTTCTAATCAGATGTGCTCTGCTTTTCTTCAGTGGCCCACAGAACTTCTCTTGTGCCCTCCTCACAAGCTCAAGCTGTGCTTTCCAATGGTGTTTCCCTTCCGTCTCCCATCAGCTTCTTCACAGGGACTGCCCCGATAATAAATGATAAATGTAAACTTGACTTTCAGTAAATTTTCTCCAGCTGTTAGAAAGATGCAGTCTGTAAAAACGGGCAGCAAGAAATGGGATCCTGGGCTTGTATGCTCTTTGCCACATTGTTCCATTGTGGAGGGAGGACTGACAGAGATGAGCAGAAAAGCGGGAACAGGGTCGAGGTAACCTCCACGCTTGCTGCCAGTATCCAAAGAGGTTTCCTAGCGCAAGCACGGCAGGCCAAGACCCTGCTAATTGGAGCTTCAGCTGCTGGTGGTCTCAGCCTAGCTACCCCAGCCCAGGAGGGACTTGAAGTGTGCGAGCAAAGCAGCCAGCACCGGGGAAGGCCCTTGCCATAAGAGGGCGCCACCCAGGAAAGACTGCTGGTGTGCTCCACCTCCCGTCCCCAGCCATTCTAACTAACTGCATGAGAGAACAAAGAGTGTTATTTAGACTTTTGACATTTACAAACAGATCATTTAAGTGATTCTTCTGGAAAAGGAAAATCTTTTCCTCTAAAGGCAGCAAAGTTGGTAAATATGAAATACTCCCAGGATTTTCAAGTCTTACAATTCCTTCCTACAAACAACCCTGCCTACTGTTCTAAGTGGTGGCTCAAAAACCTGCAACTAGTTTTGACAGTGTTCTTGACAGACCAGGATACTGATCTGGGAAACAGAAATCTGGGGAAACTACCTGTGGTCCCTTGTTTTGGAGAGTAAGTTCTGTGGGAACTGACCCCGAGGCCTGCCCAGCTGGCCACAACCACACAAACAGGGTCCACCTTGAAAACGGCCTGCCAACAAAATGATGTCCAATGTTCATGAATTAAGTCAGGTTATGAAAAGGCAAAGTGTCCTCCTTTTTCATCACAGAGCAATGGTTTGTGGCCTTTTAAAATTACCACCCTCTAAATAGTAAGTAGACTTCTTTCCTATTTGCTTCTGCTTGGCCGTTTATTGCTATGTATATTGTATTTCTCTTTATGTACTGTGACCATTTGGGAAAGCAAAGCCTTGGATTTGTTTCTTTGGTGTAAGGGAGATTGCAAACATTGATTCCCCGGGGTTATGCAACTCTTGAGGATGCAAGTTACATGCAGATCCACCTGGTAGGCTAAGAAGCAACAGGGAACATCCAGACACAACCCAGAACTCCTTTCTCTCAGTCTTCTTTGTTCACTGGGAGCTTGTGACTTGCAAGGCATAGAGCTAGAAGGCCCTGGTGAGGGGGTGACTGCACTGAGGGACTCCATGGCAGCGTGAAGGCACCAGAGCAGAGGGCACAATGACGATCCTAGAGAAAGCCTCCTTCAGTAGAATATCCCATTCCACAAAAAGGATAGCAAGAATGATTACACAGGTAGAACACTCTCCCGCAGTACTTCTGAAACCCATCGCCCCACTTACTAACACAGGGGTACAAAATTATGTATCCCTTTCTTCGAGTTCATTTTCCCAGTGTTATAATTAACTTGACACATAGCTCTTGATTTCTGTACCTTCCTTTGTGTCTGGACATTTTATAGGTGCAGCATAATGATTTTAGTTATTAGCTCACTTCAGAGCCAGTGTAAGAGGACTAACAGTACATTAACATTCCCATTATCAATCAGAAAACTGCAGGTCAGCTCCTTGAATGATATGTTGCTCAGCACATTAAATCCTTGAACTCAGCAAAAATATATAAATACTTTTACTCCTGAAGTTATGGTTTCAGAGAGGTGGGGCAAATGGGCAATGAGGGGGTAATCAATTTAGAATGGTTTAAATGGAACAATAATGGATTGCTATTTTTTTCCTTTTATCTAGTGTAGAAATTGAGTGCCCATGCTATCATTTTAGTATGAAAGAGACAGCAATGAGGAACCAATCAAAAATAAACTTCTCAGCCTTTGCTTTCATGCGGGTAACTTAAGCATCTGCTATGTGCACATAGCCTTGGGAGAGGGCCAGTGGATATTTACCAACTGATATCACTAGATCAGGGGGAAGAACAAATCGTTCTCCTTTTTATTTGGGCACCAGAGGACTTGGTTTTTCACTTAAACTCCTGCTAGCTCTATGCAGGAGTCAATGCTGACTCCTGTTTATTCTTAACCTCCTCTGCTCCTGTCTTCTAAACCTCAGCAGCACTTTCAGGGGACCCTCGTCCATGATGGCAGCCTTCACCACAACATAAAGCACACATTTCTCTTAAAGTATGTATAGGAGGACAGCAATGAAGAATGGGGCACTGTGGACTGTAGTAGTCCTCCCCGCATATTGCCCCTACCACACGCACACAGAGTAGTTACGAGAGAAACCAACTGCCTAGTTTAGTCAGCTGAAAATACTTACTGATAGGCCCTTTAGAGAAAATATTGGATAAAATCCTTTTTGTTGAAATCTGGATGTTTTAAAAAAAAAAAACAGAGGGGGCCAAGAAACCACAATGGAGAAAAGACAGCATCTTCAGCAAGTGGTGTTGGCAAAACTGGATCACCACTTGTAGAAGAATGAAATTAAACCCCTACCTCTCACCCTGTACAAAAGTCAACTCCAGATGGATTAAAGACCTCAACATGAAACCCCAAACTCTGAAGGTGATAGAAAAAGTTGGCAGCAGAATACAAGACATAGGCGTAGGAAAAGACTTCCTAAATCAGACAGCAGCTGCACAAGAATTAAGGTCGACAATTGACAAATGGGACCTCATCAAACTCAAAAGCTTCTGTACATCAAAAGAAACAATCAAGGAAGTGAAGAGAAATCCCACAGAGTGGGAGGAAACCTTCACTGCAGATACATCTGACAAAGCATTGATTTCCAGAATATATAAACTACTCAAAAAACAAAGAAAAAAGAAAACAAACGACCCGCTCAATAGATGGAGCAAAGAACTGAACAGAGACTTCACAAGCGAGGAATTAGAGATGTCTGAGAAACACCTCAAGAACTGCTCAACATCACTAATCATTAAGGAAATGCAAATCAAAACCACTTTAAGATATCATCTTACTCCAGTAAGACTGGCTAGGATCAAGAAAACAAATGATACCAAGTGCTGGAGAGGTTGTGGGGAAAGGGGAACACTCATCCACTGCTGGTGGGAATGTAAACTCGTACAGCCACTATGGAAAGCAGTGTGGAGAACCCTTGGAAGACTTGGAATGAACTTGCCACCCGACCCAGCCATACCACTCCTGGGCATGTACCCTCAAGACTTACGCCACCACAGAGATACATGCACGGCCATGTTTATTGCAGCTCTCTTCACAATAGCAAAGAGCTGGAACCAACCTAAATGCCCCTCAACTGACGAGTGGATAGAGAAAATGTGGTACATCTACACAATGGAGTTCTATGCAGCAGTAAAGAAAGACGACATCACGAGCTTTGCAGGAAAATGGCTGGAGCTAGAGGACATCATGCTGAGTGAAGTAACACAGTCCCAGAAAAACAAACGACGAATGGTATCCCTCATCTGTGGATGCTAGTGCCAATTACCCAGTTGTAAGTATTTCTTGTGTAGGGCCCCCTGAGCTTTTGTCCAAAACAGCAGTTGGGCATAATGCATTTTGGAAACAACAACAACAACAGAAAATACTGCATCAAAGAACTGACTGAAACAGTGAACTTCTGCTCAAAACAGTCAACTTCCCCATGGAAAATATTGAGAAAGACTAAGAGATGGAAAGCATGTTTGGCAGAATGCACGAGCTCTGGCTGGGTGGGGGAATGAGCGGGAACACGGGTCTAGATTTGTTAAAAATAAATAAATAAAAAAAAATGGTTAACTTTGTAAAAAAAAATAAATAAAAAAATAAAAAAAAAAACAGAACGCAAAACTTAAGCTTCTATTCCTCTGTAAATTTGTAATTCCGAGATTAGGCTTATTTTTTTGACAGAATGGTAAATGATAGTTTTTTCTATTCTTGGGAATGAAATTTGGAGCTATGAACCCCAAAATGTAGTAAACAAAATTATTGGTAATAGCACGGATTATACACAGGCCATCTGTTATTTTTGTTGAAAAGTAGTATCAACTTGTCTTTTTGACCATTAACTGTGTATGTCCACACTAGGACAGGCCAATATTCCACCTCAACATGTGTCACCTTCATCAAACATTATTTCTGAATTGGATGCAGAGTAGAATATTCACACATGTGTACATAACATGGACATCACATGCATATAATGTATACTTAATATACCAAATGATCTCTAAAAAATATTAAGGATCCTTGTTGCCAAATGAGATATTAGTTGAGGTGTGCCACAGATCTTGGAATGTGACTATGGCAATTAATGTTTTTAATGTATTCTGTTCCTGTCCAATAATATGTTTACATCTAAATTTTCAAAAATTTAATATGCTAGTTTGCTTTAATCTTCATTATACAAATATGCAAAATACTGTGTAGTACTGAGAAATAGAGATAGAACCCCTGCTTTCAGAAAACTTAAATCCAGTGATTTTGCTAAGATTCGAAAACATTATTCATATTTTTTTTACGTAGACTTTAAGTTTAAACTTATTATTGAATATGTAGATGTAAAGGAAGATTTCTGCTTTATTTAGCTTAACTGTTGTTACTCCAACAATATGGAGCAGCTCATCTACTGGAACCCCTAAAAATCTCTCTAGCTTTCTGAGGTATATCATGGTACCTGAAATTCTACTATAGTCCACAAATTCCCTTCTTAGGTAAAACATTATCCCACTTTTTCCAATGCCAATGGACCATTATTTAACTTTTTCTTAGACATCAATTGTTGGAATTTTAAATGTAAGAATAATTTAAATAAACTGGGTGTGGTGACACATTCCTTTAATCTCAGCACTCAGGAGGAAGAGGCAGGCAGATCTCTGTGAGTTCAAGGCCAGCCTGGTCTACAGAGTGAGGTCCAGGCCAGCTGGGACTAAATGGAGACCCTGTCTCAAAAAGACCAAAAAAAGAGAGAATAATTTAAATAAATTACTAGAGTATGTTGCTTTTCTCTGGGAATCTGACTTCAGAATTAGCTAAAAATGAGCTAACATGCTATGTTATTTATAAGATCACTGTCCCTGTGAGAAATAGGACCCTAACTCCATGAATATACTGGGAAATGACATGAAGGACCACTAAAAAGTAATGATATGCAGAAAGGAGGGGAATTACCAGAGACAAGCTTGTATTTCTCACAATCTGTGGAAATGGTGTGTTAATGTTATGAAGAAAAACAGGAGTAGAATGGAGAAAGGGAGGTCTCCTCAGTTACCCCACTCCTAAAAATCAATCATAGTCAATAACCACACAGAAGTAGGATGGCGGTGATAAAGGGAAAGCAAGAAAGGAGAGATTTCCCATAAATTCTGTGTTATTGATGCCTAACCACACAGAGGCTAATGTTCACAACAGGAACAAGCCTTTATAAACTCCTGCCTTAAAGCTCTGTTTGGTTCTAATGCAATAATAATAATAATAACCTTTTCTTAACTCAGTATTTTTATGCCTGGGTCCCAGGCAGAGCCACATGAGATTACTGAGTAAGCCCAAAGCAAAATGCAAGGAACTGAAATTATAACTGACTTGTAGGAAATTTAAATGCATTATTATTCATTAATAGGCACCCAGACTATAATAAAACAGAACAGCAGAGCTATCTCCACTAATGTCAGCTGTAAATATGACTTGATTAAATAACTGTTGATTCTCCTCTCTGGATACAGCTAATGACTGTGGGCCAAATCTTAGTGGCAAAGTTTATTTATTTGTTCTGCAATATTCATGTGTACTAACATACAAGTAACTTGCTAGCTTTGTCTTTTTCCTTGTGTGTGTGTGAGTGTGTGTGTTTAGTTCTATGAAATTTTGTCAAATGTAACGGGTCCTGTAACCACACGACAATCAAATCCTAGAATCAATTCATCATCCCAAAGAATGCTCTATCCGCTCATAGTCATAGCTTATCCTTACATCTGGAAACTAGTTATCTGGTCTCCATTTTGATGATTCTGCCTGTTCAAGAATGTTCTATGCAAAAAAAAAACAAAAACAAAAACAAAAAAAACCAAACTTGAACAGCCAGGCGTGGTGGCGCACGCCTTTAATCCTAGCACTTGGGAGGCAGAAAGGCAGGGGATCTTTGATGAGTTCAAGGCCAGCCTGGTCTACAGAACGAATTCAGGACAGCTGGGGCATAAGACAGGGATACCCTGTCTTGAAAAAACCAAAAAAAAAAAGAATGTTCTTATAGAATGAAATCAAACCAATTAAAAATGAAATCATGAGAACATACTTTTTTAAAGATTTCACCTATTTAAAAGGGACATATATATGACTCATATACATGCGTTTACTTTTTATAGTATTAACTACAGTATTAATGCAGTTGTTAAGTGATTTAAGTTCAATTTTATTCAAGTCCCAGTACACTAGAGACAGCCGAGGGTAAAAAATCTGCCAAAATACCAACTGAGGGGTGCCTAGTCCCCAATGGTAGCAGCGCTGAGCATCTTTGCTGGTTCAGTGTTCAAAGGGCTGGGATTCTGTTTAAGTTGNATGCATAATGATTTTTAGAAAAATAATCTCTTATAAACTTTTCCTTGTATCAACTTGGTCTATTTAGAAATAGTAAGTTAATGCCAGGCGCGGTGGCGCACACCTTTAATCCTAGCACTTGGGAGGCAGAGGCAGGTGGATCTTTGTGAGTTCAAGGCCAGCCTGGTCTACAGAGTGAGTTCCAGGACAGCTGGGGCTACAGGGATACCCTGTCTTGAAAAGACCAAAAAAAAAAAAGAATGTTCTATGAATGAAATCAAACCATATGTAAAATGAAATCATGAGAACATATCTTTTTTAAAGATTTCACCTATTTAAAAGGGACATATATATGACTCATATACATGCGTTTACTTTTTATAGTATTAACTACAGTATTAATGCAGTTGTTAAGTGATTTAAGTTCAATTTTATTCAAGTCCCAGTACACTAGAGACAGCCGAGGGTAAAAAATCTGCCAAAATACCAACTGAGGGGTGCCTAGTCCCCAATGGTAGCAGCGCTGAGCATCTTTGCTGGTTCAGTGTTTCAAAGGGCTGGATTCTATTGCGAAGCTCAAAAGCCTTCATTTTAAAGGTGAACCTTTCAGAATGGAGCCCTGGTTTAGGGAGAGAACTACCTCAGAAAAGAGGCAGCACATCTGTCCCCTCCTGTTTCTGACCTCCAGCAGCACAGGACCCTGGGAGTGCATCTGCTGGAGAAGCAGAAGATAAAGAGTTAATTGCTTCTAACCAGGTCATACATTAACTTGACTTAAAAAAAAATCCAAAGGAAGAAGTGCTCTGAAGAACTAATGAACACACACATCTAAAAATAACCCCTTCCTTAATTAACAGCACACCACACAGTCACTCTAATTAAAACTGCTGGCCAGACCTCGGACTATCGGTTCCACATCTTTCACAGGCGTTAAAAAGTTCAATGAAATCATTTAAACATTATGGGGAAATAACACAGGCGACTGTAGAGAAGGCTATCGTATCTGTGGGGGAAATTAACTCTGTGCTAAGCAAGGAGGCCACTGTGGAGTAGACGTCAAGCTGTGTGGAAGGTCAGAGTGACGGATGGAGGGACAAAGGACAGAGCTAGAAAGGCAAAAATCTGCTCTCCAGTTCTAGCATTTTCCACAGGAGTCACAAGAGTCCATGTCTGCCTTCCTGAGGCTGAGCTAGCCTCATCTGCAGGAAGACTTGACAATTGCTCAAAACAGAAGGCCTTCGAGTGGGGCCCCGCTCTACATAACAGCAGACAGGGTTTATTACTTATTTTATGCTGGGAATTGTTAACCCATATCCTCTCGTTGAATACAACAAACCATCTTACATATATATAAAACTAAAGTTTAGAAAACTTGTTACTTGTCTGGCATCCTAGAGTAAGCCAGGAAATGCATTTAGGCAGATCTGCTGTCTAATTGTTAAACACATGTTTATTACGTTTCCTGCTTCTGTCCACATGAATTGCAGAATGAGACTAACAAGAACTTCACTGTGGTGTACATCTTTAATCCTAGCACTGGGGAGGCAGAGGCAGGTGGATCTCTGTGAGTTCAGGGCCAGCCTGGTCTACAGAGCGAGGTCCAGGCCAGCTGGGACTAAAGGGAGACCCTGTCTCAAAAATATCAAAAAACAAACAAATAAACATTGGCATTAACCCTTGTCTTATGTCATCTTTTTTATTTTTTGTTGTTGTTTTGGAGAATTTCATACAGTATTGTCTTTGCATTATTTCCATCGTTCCCAGCCCGCACCCCCCCCAGCCACACACCTATTCCTACCTACTCTGCTCTTGCAGACTACTGTGTTCAATTCCCAGCACCAACATAGAGCGCAACAACTGTCTGTAACTCCAGTTCTGGGGCTCCGACGCCCTCTTCTGGCCTCTGCAGACATTGCAGGCACATCTGCATACATTCAGGCAAAACATTCATACATATAAAATTTAAAAATAATTAAAGTTTTAAAAATTAAAAACTTTTATAAGATAAAAGCTAGGAGCCAGAGAGATGGCTCAGCAGTTAAGAACACTGGCTGCTGTTGCAGAGGACCTGCCCTTGATTCCAGCACCCACCTGACAGCTAACAGCCAGTTCCAGGAGATCCAAGGCCTTCTATGCTCCACGGGCATTGTACGACATGTGTGCACTTACACATAATGCACATAAAAAATAAAAAGATGAAAGCTAATGACAAATGCACATATGTAGACTCAACCTTGTAGGTTTTCTTTTCATCTTTTTGTTAACTCATCAAATGCCAGCAAAATACGCACTTAATCAGCTGTTTGTGAAGTTGAGGAATGCAGTTTTTAGGGCAAATCAATCAGCCTTCACAACTCAAGACCTCAGCACGGTGAGAAAACTCAGTACCTCCAAGGCAGACAGATGCGGTTTCACAGACATGTATCAATGGAGATTATCTAACAAACTGCACAGTTTATTAGGATATTGTGCAGAGTTTAAGTGACAAATATTGGAAGCAATTCCATAATCCACTATGAAGTGACCCACCTAGCTCTGTACATATAATATATAGTTATGGTAAACTCCGTTTATACATCTCCACCTCAAAGGCAATCTGAAGGTAGGGCCAACTCACCTCCTAACCACACCTACCTCCTTGTTTTTTCTTTTAGCTGTTGCTAGCTACAGCTATAAATCTCACAGTTGTTTTCTGTTTTGCCTGCTTCTGCATTCTCATGCTTCCCTCTATCACAGCCATTGTTGAACAGAAGGCTATCACCAATTCATCAGCAATGATCTGGCCTAGATTCTGAGGAGGGCAACAAAAGCCTCACATCTAAACAGCCCCACCCAATATACTCAACTATGAGGATGCATAGCTACAAGGGATGTCTACAACTAAAAACGACAGGAAAATCGTAAAATTACACCCATTGGAAAGGGATCAATAGCTCACTGCTGCTTAGTGTTTGTCTTGTGGCTTGGCTTGTCACTATTTCAAGATTTTTAAATGGTGGTGTTTCATATGTGAGAAATGTTATTTAGGATTGTTCAGGTTAAAAAGTAGACCTTTCAACATGGTTCTGCTGAAGTCATAGACTTATCAAAATTGTAAAAGTGTATTTAGAGCTAGAATAAGATTAGAAATAAATTCTCACTTCCTTTTCGACTGCTCTGTGGAGATGCAGCAACTGCAGGGGTAGAACTGCTATCAATAATGATAATTATCAGTGATCTGCTAACTGAGCGCTCAGTTATGTCTGGGATTTAGAGGAAGAGTTTCTAATTCTCCAAGGAGAACAATGGATAAGGTTAACTGGCTTAGGACTGTAGGAAAAAATATTTTACAACAAACAATATATGTTAAAACGAGAAGCAACAGCAGTCATATAATTCTTTGAGGGTTTTAATTAAGTATTCAGTTTCTGGATCTGGGTGGCAATGTACGGAATACCGCCAAATACAGGAGCTGAAGAGATGGCTCAGCAGTTAAGAGCACTGGCTGCTTTTGCAGAAAAAGCAGGTTCGATTCCCAGCACCCAGATGGCAGCTAACAACGGTCCATAACTCTAGAGAATCCAACACTCTCTTCTGACCTCCATGCACAACACGGGTCCACTTACAATCATACACATAAAATAAAGGTAATAACTAAAATAGTTTAAAATAAAAAGTATACCATTACAGTCACACATTTCATTTGGAAGTTTCAGTGTGAGTACTTCCTCACAGTGGCCACCCAGTGCTCTGTCTGCACTATGGAGGGCATCTGCTTCTCTTGTTTTTATCCAGATAAGCAGCACAAGACAAAGAGAATGGACTATGCATTTAGTGAGAAATCACACCATGGAGAAACAATGTGATTGTTTGTTAATCTATGACTGTGTCCACTGTACTATCATAAACTTGTGATTCAGTCAGTGAAAGTACTAATGTTGTATGGACATTTGCAGCAATGCTTTCCGCATCCTGTGATTCAAGTAGCAGCGAATACTCACATGTGTTCACCAGTATCTACTCCTTCTCAGCCCCTGGAATTGATCTCCCAGTTTTAGGAAGTGTCCCTGAACCCCAAATACCAGGTGAACCATACAATGTAGATCAATAGACTTTTCAAGTGCAATAATTGTTTCTCTCCGGGAGATCTCCATTAGTCCCAGGAGGAAGAATACTTTGACCTCAAAGAACACAGCAGATGTGGGTACACTGTGTGTGCTGCTGACCTTATCAGGCAAAAGCCAGGCCTTGAAAATCACAGGGGAACACCCTGAGCACGTGGATATTGGCTTGTGGGAAACCAAACGGCTGGTCAAGTATGTGTTCTTACAAATCATTTCTTTAAAAAAAAAAATCAGACCATGGAAAGGAAAGATGGAAATTAAATCTGTAGACTGACAGTCTCTCTGTACATTTATAAACATCCTCAGGAAGTAATATGAAAAATAGAGGAAGTATGTTCTGAGCACCTGGGAATGTTTGACACATTAATAAAAAAAGAGTTTCTACATAAAATCCTAAGGGCCCTATTGTGGAAGCTCCTGGGTACAGAGAAATTCACTTTGATGTCGTATTTCTTGTTCCATGTAAGGATGCTGAAGCAAGTAAGATGGTTGGAAGAGGATGGAGAGTAAGAAAACTATTTCTCATAGATAGTTCCAACCCAAAGGAGCTATTTACACTTAAGAGAGAGGAAGGAGGGAGGGAGAGGAGGGAGAGAAGGAGGGCTGGTTCATCTAGGGGACACTCACTGTCTGCTTTGAAACGGGAGTAGTTTTTAGCTCTAGTGAAGTAACTTCCCAGCATCAATGGACTAATCTGCCTACAGCAGGAGCAACTCCTTTTTCTGCCAAGAATTGGACCAAGAAACGGTGCATCTCTAGCATAGAAGAATCACAGGCCACGGCACTGGGCATTTCTGAGGAAGTCTCACGTGCTCACGGGCAAAGCACAATGGTGCTATTCAAACAGCAACGCATTTTGGCTTGGTTTTTAATTGTTTATGACAGCACACAAAACACCGAGCTTGGTCAAGACATCCTGATACACGTGTGTCATTTGTTTTACTTCCTTCTCAATCATTGTCTCCACCATTTCCTTCCCTCTTCCTCTCTCCCTCATCCAGTCAGTCCTCATTCTTCCCACAGCTAGTGTTCCCCTTTGAAAGAAAGTTTCTACAGTCTCAGCTTTAAGTGATTTCCATCTGCACTGAAACTGGTACAATACTGAACAAATGAACCAATTGTGAAGATATAAAAATCAAGCCTTGGTTCACATGCCTGGAAGGGACTCAAAGGAAAAGGAAACTCAAGGGCGCCACCTAGGGAGCCGAAGCAGGTGTGCCGCAAGGAGGGATTTAAAACATCTTAGATGTTGCTTAAAGGCCAAGACCAATTTTCAGTTATTCACTTACTCAACTAGTGTTTCCAGCAGGTCTACTATGTACCAAGCAAGCTATTAGATGTAGAGATAAGGAGTCAAATGAAAGAAGGTCCTTGTGGTGGTTTGAATGAGTGTCCCCCACAGGCTGTAAGTGAATCAGACATTTGTCTCCAGTTGATGGCACTGTTTTTGGAGGTCTTAGAAGGTGTGGCCGTGCTAGAGGAAGTGCATTGTTGGGTGCAGGCTTAGTGAGTTTTAACAAGCCTCGTGGTCTACAGTCGTGCGCTCTCTCTCTGCTTCCTGTGCTCTTTGCGAGATGTGACCCTAGGCGTTCTGTTCCAGTCTCCAGCCGCCATGCCTCCCACCACAATGGACTCTAATTCCCTGGAACTGTCAATCATAAGCTCAAATAAACTCTTCCTTTTATACGTTCCTTGGTCATGGTGTTTTATCACAGCCACAGAAAAGTGACTAATACAGTCCTCATCCTCAAAGACTTCACAGTTCAGCAAAGGAGGAAAACCACGGCATCGACTCACTACAAAGGGGCAAATAGAACGTGTCTAGAGGAAAGAGTCAGAGGGTGAAAAACAAATGGGGCAGATGGAAGAGCAGAGGCCAGGAGGCAAGAGGATGACCATGACACGTTTGGGAGCTACACGGAGTCAAAGGCCTAGGATAGATAACCTTCCCCCTTTCATTCACATATTCAACCAGCACTTATAACAGACCTACTTTTTGCCAAGACAGTGTGCCTAAATCATAAAGTACTAAGAAGAGTGTGGACAGAGGGGCTGGACTGACAGACAGGAGCAAAATGACTGGAACATTGGTGGCTGGGGCCAAATTTCTCACAAGGGCCAATTTTATTGACCAGCACAATAGTGGCTCAAACTTGGACTTTGACCACATCTAAAGCAAATCAAGCATGTCTCTCCAGTTGTGACAAATATATCTAGATTCTCAGCCAGCAATTATGGTTATGACTCCTGAGCCTGGCTATAGTCAAGGGAACTACCTTGCCCATAGGCCTAGTGCAAACATTTAAAGTTGTTTTTGTTCATCTAGTAACTGGAAGGTGTTGCTTAAAGTCCAAGGGAGCTGAACATCTTGAAGTGCCTGAGAAAGCCCCTCATAATGACAATGCCTACCCTCCAATTCCTGCCATACCTCCCCTAAAGGATCATGATGCCAGATGGAGCTATATTATAGAAGTTGCAAATAAAATCTTAAGTACTTTCTGATTTATAATACTGGCTTTACTTAATTTTTAAGATTTTATTTATACTTATTTTAATTTTCTATGTGTGTTTTGCCTGCATGTATCTAAGTGTACCATGTGCATGCAATGCCCACAGAGGCCAGAAGAGGGCATCTGATTTCCTGGACCTGGAGTTAAGGATGGGTGTTAGACACCTGGGTGTTCAGAACTGAACCCAGGTCCTCTGAAAGAGCAGCCAGTGCTCTTAACCACTGAGCCATCTCTCCAGCCCCTCTACTTAAATTATTAACATTTGTAGATTTGTAACAAGAGAACAAAGGATTCCAAAGAGACTATTTTTACTCCATGCTGAGAAACAATGCATTTTGCCCCATCTGAAAAAAAAAAAATGGGGGGAGGCAATATTATTTTCCTTGAAGTAGTAATATTATCTGGCTCCAAAATAAACAATGTTTATTAGAGAAATGATATTTAGTAGAGAAAACCAATGTTCCTTCCATGGTAATTTCATCCTATTAAATTAGAGAAACTGAAGGAAGACCTAGCCAAAACCACTTTAAGGGGTTTAACTTCTAGCTGTAAAGTTTCCGGTATCACTTCCTGGTAGTGAATGCTTAAGAGGAATGAGAGGCTGCTTGCTCCACACACTGAGGATCAGAACCACACTATGGAAGTGTTTCTGGTTAGCCATGCAGAGCAGAGTGGTTCAGCACCTCTCAAGTAGACACTCACTATTATTCCTTTCCATGTCCTCTTTTGGGTCTAAGGTTCAGGAAAATACATTATAATTGTGCTGTTCTTGGCAAGCTTGAAAAGTATGTAGAAAATAGGGCAAGAAAGGCTAGTGTGTTTCCTGGGACTCAAAGGCAAGTTGCTGGTATTTCTAGGGAAGTCATGTCACTTCCTTATGATTCAATACCTTTGGATATAAAATGGAAAAAATAGTATATGCCTCACAGTATTTTTCTGAGGGTTAAACGGATTAAAACATTTTCATTTTGCATAGAGGAATTTCTAGAATTAAGAGCTTTCCTGCTATTGTTGATATGGTCCTATCTCTTCTTGCATTTCTTTTTTTAATGTAATTTTGTTTGAGTTACTACATTTCTTTATGTTTTATTTATTTATTTATTTATTTATTTATTTTTGGTATTTTTGAGACAGGGTCTCCCTTTAGTCCCAGCTGGCCTGGAGCTCACTCTGTAGACCAGGCTGGCCTTGAACTCACAGATATGCCTGCCTCCGCCTCCTGAGGGCTCTGCTCTTCTTGGATTTCAGCTGAGATAAAGAACTGATCTGGATGAGCAGAGCTGTGATATACTTTATAGAAGACCACCCTCTCTCCTTTTGTCATATAGACGTCATTCATATAGATGGCTTCTCAAGCAATACTGCTGCATAAAAATAAAAGAATCAAAACCTACTTCCATCAGAATTTGCAAGGAAATCTTATCTTCTAATAAACATGAGATCCAGCTGAGAGATCCTACAATGATGAACAGCAAACACCTTGCCCTAAACATTTTTTAAAGGTCAGAGAGGCCAAAAATTATACTAAAGAGATAAATAAGAGATAAATAGTCAAATAAAACACTGCCTGGTAATTCCCAAGCTAAATAAGGCAACCTAAAAAAAAAAAAAAAAGAAACCCAGCATAATTCTGATGGGTAATGAAACATACAAAGGGATTGTGGGAAAGGGGGGCGGGTCCAATCTGAAGGATTAAAGCCTTACCTAGGTCATTTTACTCCCACTAGAAGATCCTGTGGTACAGGAGATACTAGAAGGATTATGGGAGGAAATTCAAAGTTACAATGTTAGAAAAATTATTCTACATATGAAACAAAAGTTTGTTTTAGGTTTGAGAAATAAATAATAGTAAGAATGAGGAGGTTTTTTTTATAAATTTTATTTTATTTTTGTATGTGTATGAATGTACTGTCTGCATGTAGGTTTGTGCACCTGTGTCATGCAATGCTACGGAGGTCAGAAGAGGGTGTCAGATGCCCCTGGAACTGGAGTTAAAGATGGTTCTCAGCCACCATGTGGGTGCTGGGGATCGAACCCGGGTCCTCTGCAAGAGCAGTCGACACTCTTAACCACTGAGCCATCTCTCCAGCCCAGAATGAGGAGTTTTTCAAAAGTCAAGGTAAGAATATTTTGCCTCTTGTCATAAATCAATACTGAGCTTAAATTTTGAATGCTGTTGTGAATCACACTTATTATCCTGCTGCAAATGTCAAATTCTCAAAAGACACTACTTCTTTCCTAAATGTTCATGTTTATATCCCACATGTGACTTAGAAATAGCTTGTTTATATTAGGTTGTTATGGATGGTTGCTGTCATTATGAGTAAATTTAAGCTTTTGTACATACAAAAAGTAGGTTTCTTATTTAAATTATCATTGTGAAGTTTCATATTTTTTAATGAAGGTGTTTCTAGTCCTCTTGCTGGAGCATATGCTCCTGGTTAAAGAATTTTATCACCTAAATTGCATTGCACATTGATTATCTATTTTCTGCTTATATTAAGAAGCCTCTGTGTGCAGTTAACGTTTACTAAACAGTCAATAAAATCTAAATGAAACAGGAATAAACTAAAAAAAAAAAAAAAAAAAAGCAGTCTGAACTTCAGAAGCCAGTAAGACATGGCTGCCTCAGAGCTCAGCTTTTCTGAGAACTCACCTCTGCTCAACCGATCTGATTTATCCTTCAGTGTCCTCAAAGTTAACAACAGATGACATATCTCGGAGTTTCAGTGATGCAGCAACTTGTCAATAACACAGAGCATTTAGAAATCAATTCATCAATTCATGATTTTTAATTGGATTGTGGATGACTAATTTTAAGTGATGAAACTCTCCAATAATAAAAGTACGGAAAGAGAAAGTTAGTGTATACAGAAGTAGGTAGCTGCCCCTACTTCCTCAATGAACTTCTGTTCTACCCTAATAACAGCACTAAAAGCCACTTTGGGTGGAATATATAAGGTATGTATAATGGAAGACTGGTATAGAGGAGGCCCATTAGAGCTGTGTGTGTATGTGTATACATGCACATATATGTATATATACTCCATAAATGCCTCTTGCCCAGAAATCCACAAGTCCAGTACAGTGTAGGAAAGTAGGGAGGATGCAGATGTCCCTAATTTCCTGATTTAGAGAAGGCCAAAGAATTTCTCCACTTCTCAGGTCTGCACTAACTGGTAGGGCTGTACTGCTGCTCACATATTTGCATACTGAAATTTCAATATCCATTGAACGTGCAAGCTAGACAGTATCTTTATGATTAGTCCTCCTCACCCATTTCATACTTGGGGACCCAGAGGTTCAGGAACATTAGAGGACCTGCCCAGCTAGTTAGAGACAGAGCTAGCTATTCTTCCAGTTCCTACACCCAGTAATCATTCTGTTCCACCACACGCCTCTGCTCTCTCTTGCCTAAGCATGCATCTTCTGACACTTACAAGGGAAAAATTAATGAGTCTGCAAGTTAAAGATTGGTTTTTAAACAAATTGGTTCATTATTATTTAATTGAGGAGGCTTTGAAGCAATAAAAAGCCTTGCTTATGAAAACCAGATAAGGCAGCTCATGAAACACTGAGCTCAAGAAATGTAAAAACTGTCACAAGTCAATATGTGCTGCCTTCCTGTTTGATAAATGCCACCCAATAGCTTCAGAAGTATCAGAAACTAATGGTGTCCCAGCACTCCATAAGCATACATTAATGGGATCAGAAGCATAAAATATAAACAATAATGTACATATTGATTGTTCCGGACACTTGAAGCCCAACAAACATTTGAAAGGTCAGTCATTTTACTTGCATCAAATTACAAATAAGTCATTTGCTTGAAGCTGGAAACTTGGCTCTCCATGTAAATTTATCTTGTGACCTATAAACTCAATCATACCAAACCTCTGTTAGTTTCTATAGACATAAAAAATGTACCAGAAGTACTCAATCCCATAATGCATATACCAATAAACAATTTGCACATTGCCAGGAAGTATACAGTATGGGGAGAAATCTCTTCTATATGCTGAAGATCCTGAAACAGCATTTTTGCTCTGAATGTGTTTCAAGCTTTCTGTAAGTCAATGATTATGTGAGCTTACAGGCAAATATTGTATGCTTTTTCAATGTGTTAAAAAATACAAGTTTATGGCATCCTGTAGAAGGCTATAATTACTTCTACTTAAAATCTAAGTCTGGGCTGATCACCTCACACTAGAGTCTATCTTTAGACAATTTTTTTCTACAGTGAAAGATTATTTCTCTTCTGAGCACTTTCAAAATAGAATTCTGAAGCTCATTTGAAGCTTTTTTAGATATCCCCTTTAGGGAAACCCTTTTCTGGCACATTCCCAGAGAAATGAGCTTCTGTCTCGTGGACTCTCTGGTGCTCTAGCTGAGGAGACAGACAATACCACAGCCCCATTCCTTCTTTGAAGAGAGTCGGTGTCCAACTGCTGGTTTTAAACAGTGCAAGAAGAGCTTAGAAGGTTTTAAAGACTCACCATTTATATGTACTTTATGAGAACAGCAATTCTACTTTTCTAGCAATGTCTCCAACTATTCTAACTCTCCTAAGCTTCAAGAGACACTCCCCCACACACACACGTGCACATACACACAATTCAAAGCCAAACCTGACTGTCAGTGGAAGAAACAAGCTTGTAGAGAATTCTCCTGCCAAATAGCCAAAGCAAATGTCCTTTTAAAAGGTGTTGCACCAACTCAGTAGAATTTATTCTGGCAGAAATATTACCCTGACCATTTTAAACTGTCTCCTTTGAGTTAAGGTAACCAGGTTTCCTTTTCCTAAATTTTGTATTATGGAATTTTCTCAATGATTCGTCCAAGATCTGACAACAGCAAAAATTAACCTTATAATTAGATTTCCTTTGCTTGTAAGTCAAAATATTTTTGAAAACACTTTCTAAAACTCACATTACAATAGTCAGCAGTTAATATCCTTTAAAAAATCACATGTTTATAATTAATACTAAAAGCCATACTGCTAATAAGGAATATAGCAGAACTACAAAATCAAAAGGAAAATAGCAGTGCTTTGTCAGGTAGTCAAATGATCTTAGTTTGATGTTAAGGACATCATCTTTCCAGTTATTGTTTGGTGTTTGAAAACAGGGTCTCAAGTAGTTCAGACTGGCCTCCAAGTTGACCTTTAACTCTGATCTCATGTGGCCCCCTCCAGGGTGCTGGATCACAGGCATGTACCACCATGTCACATCTCTGCAGTACCAGGAACTGAACCCAGGGCTTTGTGCTTGCTACACAAATACTCTATCCACCAAACTACAGCCACAATATTTTTGTACAGTTTTCTGGAAAAAAATTTGTCTATAGAAGGCAGTATTCCATTTTTTCTCTTAATTTTTATTGAACTTTTGTGCATTTCATATACCATTTCTTAATCAAATTTAGACCCATTCCCACAGCCATGTCCCCCTGCCCTCAGAACTCATGCATTCTGTTGTACATGCTAAGTCCTGTCTTGCGTCTTTTTCTCAGTCTTTTTTTTTTTAACTTTTTCGATGTAGAAGTTTACTGTTTTGGTCAGTTCTTGAACAAGTCTTCCCCTTCCTCTTTAATTTTATATCACTCTAAAATATGTATATATACACTCCACTCATATACCAAAATTACAAAATCTAAAAATACAGTATTCTATTTTTAAGAAACCTAGAATGTTAAATGGACCAAAGGAATTATAAAATATCAGCTTAAGCTGGTCGTAGTGGTGCCTGCCTTTAATTCCACCACTCTGGAGGCAGAGACAAGCAGATATCTGTGAGTTCAAGGCCAATCTGGTCTACATAGCGAGTTCCAGGACAGCTGGAGCTACAGGGAGACCCTGTCTCAAAACACACACACACACACACACACACACACACACATATATATATATATATATATATATATATATCAGTTTAAATAAAACCCAATTAACTATTAGTCAAAACAGACCTTTCTGTTCTTAAACCAGATTCACTATGACTATATAGTCTCTGATATAAACTCTATTAAATAAAGCAAAGGAAGTTTCCATATTGTTTTTCTGTTATTTAGACTCAGAAAGGCTCCAAAAGCCTGAGCAGCTCAAATGTCTTCTATAATAATTAAAATTCAATTAAGTCTAGAGTACGATTTCTGAGTTTGGAAAATTCAGGCTCTCTGATTTGTTTCAAGTAGTTATGTTTTAGATCATTTTATCCTGAAATCCAGTCTTTAACTTCATTTGGGTCTGAAACTATTAGGAAGGGGTGTTTCAGCTAAAGGAAGGGAATCACTTTTAATTACCGACACTATCTCTTTAGAAATGCATGCTTTCTCAGTGACCCTTTAATCATAGACATTCTGCTAGCTAAGCAGCCCCTGTACAGAAGCTCTCAGTATTTCAGAAAGCTGTTTTATGAACTGTAAATCATAAATCATTGTTTTGCTGACTGACAAACCAGAAATAAAACTTTTAAGACAAAAGATTCTCATGACCCACTGCTTATAATACAAAATTTTTAAATGTTGAGAGTCATATCTTTTTCCTATCCAAAAATTCTCAGTTATCCTAAATTGCGGGCTTATGAAGTCACTTCAGGACAGAAACACTTACATTAAGTTAAAGTAAATTGACATGGGACTGTATCAGAAAGTTTTTGGAGCAAAAATAAAAATGCACTCAGAATGTTTTCCCCTCAACTATTTCCTCAGGAGCTAGTCTGGTCTTTCAAAGCCCGAGTCTAAGGCAAATCTCACTAGTTCTCCTCTGCTCCCCACCTCCAAGTGCATCTTCCTGAAAACTCCCCGTTCACCTTATCCACGTGCCTGGATGGATGCCTGTGTACCTCCAAGTCCTTTCCATTGCCTTTCAATTGTAGTAAAATAAAACTAGATTGTCCATGTCACCTGAGTTTGAAAAGACTGTTCCCTGCCACGATGCCTAACTAAAACCAAAGAATTTCCTTTTGCTGTCAGCCTGCTGGTGATGTGAAAGGGAAATCAAAGTCCCCACTGGGATGTGAACATCCTCACATTTGTGAAACCAACTGCCCCACACGCCCAGCTTTTCTTGTTCCCTGACAAGGCTTGTCCCAGCCCTCTCCTGGGAGCATTTTACAGCCACTGCACACAACAGAAGCCAGCAGGAATGTGTAGGAACAGGTGCAGCAGCCTCCTGGGCGCCTGCCTGCAGGAAAGGGGCCTCTGAAGAGCCCGGCCTGACATCCCTCCTCCACCCTGGCCTATTGCCCTCATCCTGGCTGCCTGCCTTCGGGGAAGGGGGTCTCCCCAGAGGCCCCCCTGAACATCCCTCCTCTACTCTGCCCTCTTGCCCTCAGCCACCACAGGATCTTGCTTCTTTTCATGCAGCAGATGTTTGGAAAGATTTATAATAAAGCACTGTGGGTCATCAAATTTTCTTAGCTTTTAAGGAGACTAGGGTGGAATCTCCAACCAAACAAAACAAGAACAGAAGTGGTAACTCCTATTAACGTTGATATTGCAGAGGGTCGGGCTTTTCCAGCTAGGCAGCCTGCCACTTCCTCCCACAAAGGAGGCATTACAAGGTTCATGGGGTCCCCATCATCAAAGAGGAGACAGATCAGGTAATACTTCCTCCACTAACAAGATAGGATAACCATCTATTAGATACTACTGTCTGATTCACCACCACATCTCTTCCCCCTTTATCCACTTTTTAGGACACTTCTGCTGGTTGAGCATTCTCTACCTCTTTGGGTCCACCTATGCAAATGAACGACCACTGTTCCTCAAAGTGGCTGCTTCTCACAGGGACCAGCAGCTCCATCAATATTACCTATGATTTAGAAATGCAAAGTCTCAGGCACACAGGAGCCCACTGAAAGATTAACAAAACAAGTCACATGCAGGGTCTGGTCTGAGAAGCACAACATTATGGCTTCTTAGAGTGGACTCAGAGGCCAAAGAGTCCTGCTCCAATGTAGAGATGGAGTTTACACCAGAATCACTGGGTGCATTATGTAAGCCCCCAATACCTTGCGGTGCATATGGACAAGCATCAGTTGATTGGTGGACAGCTGAGAGAAGATGAGCGATGACTCTGTAGTAGCAGGACTTGAACTTAGAACTCCCAGTTCCATGATTTGTCCCTTTCTGCTGATTCAGCTTGTCCTGACAGGAGGACTGGCTTTTTCATATCTTGATCCTTTATGTCACTGGCATAGAGAAAGGTGTTGAGTCTTGGTCTTGCCATTAGTTATTACCATGACTTTGAACAAATCACATCTTCGAAAAACAGGTTGAGAACTCAATATAGAGGCTACTATAAAAATAATGTTTGCAAAATAAAAATAGACAAGCAAAGCCATGATTTAGCAACGAGTAGCAAATACATAAACATACATGTTCTAATTTATCTGTAACCTAATTTCAGAAAATGTAATCAAAGAAAATATGCCCCCCAAAAAATCCTATGTCATAAAAATGTCACATATGACAAATATGAAATAATTATTCTTTAAAAAGTATAGTCTCTTTTTTGCAGTTCTTAACCTCAGCCTTTAACGTGGTGGCGCACGCCTTTAATCTCAGCACTTGGGAGGCAGAGGCAGGCAGATCTTTATGAATTCAAGGCCAGCCTTGTCCACAGAGTAAGTTCCAGGACAGCTGGGGCTACATGGAGACTCTGTCTCAAAAAGACCAAAAAAAAAAAAAAAAGTATAGTCTCTAAGACCCGCAGTCTCATAAATATTCTGGTATAATGAAAAGAGGAAAGACAAGTTATAAAATCATATTACACTATAATTCTAATTGTGTAAAATTACATTTCTTTTTCTATTTTATTTTATTTTTTGGTCTTCTTGAGACAGGGTCTCCCTGGAGCTCTGGCTGTCCTGGAACTCACTCTGTAGACCAGGCTTGCCTTGAACTCACAAAGATCCGCCTGCCTCTGCCTCCCAAGTGCTAGGATTAAAGGCGTGCACCACCATGCCCGGCCCTATTTATTATTATTTTTTATGTGTATGCATGTACTGTCTTGCATGTAGGTTGGTGCACCCATGTTGTGCAATGCAGTGGAGGTCAGAAGAGGGTGTTGGATTCCCCTGGAACTGGAGTTAAAGACAGTTCTTAGCCGCCATGTGGTGCTGGGAATGTGAGGACACCATTAAAACAATTCTGAAGAAGGCTTCTGCAAAAAAAACTCTGTGCTCTTAATGAGCTATCTCTCCAGCCCTGTAAAATTACATTTCTAAAAAATGCAAAATTGCCAGACATGGTGGCGCACGCCTTTAATCCTAGCACTTGGGAGGCAGAGGCAGGCGGATCTCTGTGAGTTCAAGGCCAGCCTGGTCTACAGAACAAACTCCAGGCTGGCTGGGACTAAAGGGAGACCCTGGTTCAAAAATACCAAAAAAAAAGATGCAAAATTGTATAAACTTATTATATATCAATAAAAATGTAATACAAATGTAAACTTTCAGTAGCTACTAAATTGCTTTTATTATTGCCATAAAAGAAAATAAATATTACACAAAGGGTTTGAAGACAAATATAGTAATCATGAGAACTAAAGTTAGCATAAATCATTAAACCTGGCTCTGAACTCCATGCACAGTAATAACAAATTTACAGCAAAAGCAAATTGCAATTACTGAGCCCTCACTCAGCTCTGAAGCCTTCTTCAGAACTGTTCATTGAGTCTTCTGAAGCCAGTAGTACCACCCTTCTCCCCATTTTACAGATGAGCAAACTGGAACCAGCAGCATTCAACCTGTTTGAAATAATGGCTATCTTGATTTCTTATATGGAGTAAACCCCTGGGTCTCACATGGAAATAGTTCTGTTTCACAGTTACAAAGAAAAATAGAAAGTACCTCGAAGAGTGGGGCCCTCTGCACTTTCTTTTCTAGATGGAAAAGAAACAGCTCCCCAAGGGTTAGCCTTCTTCCAGGGCACAGTTTTAGATGGTGTCCTCACATACCTTGAAGCAATAGCATTTTAAGCACACACACTTAAAGCAACAGGTATCTGTTGCATGTTAAAGCTGTGATAGTTCTCGCTATACCTGGCCAGGAACCAGGAGACGTGGGGGGCAGAGCCTGCCGCCTCCTTAGTTTTCAGCTGCTCTGTCTGTATCTGGAGCGGACTTATTATACCTTGTTATTATTGCTTTATTAAGTTAAATTACAAAAACAGCTGATTTGGAAGGACTTAAACACAGTTCAAACTTTTAAAAATGATTTGAAACCCCAAGGCTTAGATAAACCACACTGTCCACTCATATGGGTCTCAATTTCTTCACCTCCATAAGGAAGGGCGTGACTAAAGAACCCTTAACATCTGCTGAACTCTGAGGTGATGACAATAAGGATGAGCACAGAGTCTGCAGGCATGGTGCAGAGCAAGGCCAACTCCTAAAGAAGCCATGTTTATGGTCCCTTCTCTTCACCCCTCCTCCATGCAGACACGTCTCCACTCCTGTGTACCTCTGCTTCTGGTCTGCTCTCAGAGTAACTGTCACCTAGACTCACTTAAGTCCACATGTTCTCTCTCTCCACAGCATTCACCTTTGAATCTTCCCTCTCTGTGTTGTGAAAGTTGTAGCCTACCCCTAAGACAACAGCTTCAGGCATCAGCATAGCAGAGGAGGTGTGGTGTGTACAGCTTCCTGAGGGAGGTCAGCCCCCCTGTAGTAGGGGGGAAAGACTCAAGACAGAGTAAAGCCCCTATTCAAATAATCTACTCAGATTTCTTCCAAATGCCTCTATGTGTCTGTGTGTGTGTGTGTGTGTGTGTGTATGTGTGTAGTAGAAACTACTTAGCCAGTATTGACATTGCAGATCTCACTTTAAATAACAAAATCACCTTCTAAATATGCAATTTATTAACAGACATTTTGCATAGATACATCTAAATGTTTACATATAAGGACTTTCTCAAGCATATCACATTCAGAAACATGGAAAAAATAACATTTGTGTGATACAAATGTATTAATTGGTTACTGTTTTGTTCTTTTTTTGTTCCTTTTGTCAGAGTCTCCCTGGTTCTAGCCCACCTGGAAGTCACTATGTAGACCAGGCTGGCCTCGATCACACAGAGATCCTCCTGCCTCTGCCTCTTGAGGGCTGGGATTAAAGGCTATCCCAGTCAAATATGTTAATTTTTAAGACTCATCACAATGTCTCTTTCACAATATAATTAGCCATTAAGTAACTGTTTGCTATAATATGCAGTGAGTGTAACCTAGTTCTCATAGCATGCAGTTTTTTAAATATTCTTTCAGCATTTGGGAGAATTGTCAAAACATTGGTGAAAACATAAAGTGGGGCACAGTATTCTTTTCAAGAGAATTACAATTTGGAATAATTATGCAAAAATGACTTACATTTCTTATCTTTTTTATTAATTTTATTTATTTCTGTATGTGTATGAATGTACTGTCTGCATGCAAGTTTGTGCACCCATGTCGTGCAATGACACGGAGGTCAGAAGAGGGTGTCGGATTCCTCTGGAACAGGAGTTCTCCTGGAATTGGAGTTTCAGACGGTTCTCGGCCGCCAAGTGGGTGCTGGGGATCGAACCCAGGTCCTCTGTAAGAGTGGTCAGTACTCTTAACTGCTAGGCCATCTCTCCAGCCCCCATTTCTTATCTTTTAAAAAAAATTTTTTTGTGTGTATGAGTGTACTGTCTGCATGTAAATTGGTGCACCTGTGTCGGGCAATGCAGCGGAGGTCAGAAGAGGATGTCAGATTCCCCTGGAACTGGAGTTAAAGACCGTTCTTAGCCACCATGTGGGTGCTGGGAATCAAACCTGGGTCCTCTGCAAGAGCAGTCAGCGCTCTTAACCACTGAGCCATCTCTCTAGCTCCACATTTCTTATCTTAAATTCATAAGTTTCTGTCATTTTATGATTCCGTATTTTGAAATCTTCTTTAAAGTTTTTAAATAATTATTTGTGCTAGAAATAGTACTTTGTGCTTGAGGACTTTTAAAACACCAAGAATTATTCATAACATATGCAAAAATTTATAAGGCAATTCCAAAATAAAATTTCACTTTGAAAAAATGTTCTATTTTGATAGCAGTCAGTGGACAGGGGTGACCTTTCCATCTCTCGTTGATACACCACCTTCCACATATGAGCACCATGAATAATAGCAGTCTTGATTTCATTATTATTAAGCCTGGTGATTTTTTTTAGGATAACTTTGCTAGGGAGAGGGAGAGTATATGTTCTGAATAGATTTTTTTTATGAATTGCTTAACTCATCATAATCTCTCTTTTGGGAAGAAGAGATTTTGTTTTTGTACATATTAATGACTTTCCAAATCATTCATCATTTTAGGCACAGAGTTGGTAAACCCATACAAATGATGTGCAGTTTTCTTATTGGGAGGTATTCATTTGGACTGGGATTACTGGATTCTTCAATCTACACTTTCTTCTAACTATTAAGAACCCGATAACCAATTCAGTTCACTCAAATTCAGTAGATTCAAGAATAAATGTTTTACCCCCACCTCAGTGTGACAGGGTACGCAAGTTTAACCATAGTTAGCAACTTTGCTGAGTGCTCTTGTTAGCATCTTATAGAAAAGTCGGGGACAAGGAAGGGGAATAAAGCTTTGACAGATGGTACTCAGCGTTTGACTCCTGCTGAGCTCAGCAGGGCCTGTTGGTTTCCAAGGTTAGGGCTGTCAAAATGGCTGTCTATCAAGCGAATAACAAAGTATAGACTGCTTGTCTGTTTCCTATGCAGAACTTAGATTCCGTGTGCCATTATTGTCAGCCTTTCTGCTGATTTAGTAACTTCGAAGCAGAAGAACTGAGAGTTCTGACAGAGCCTCACTAGTTAAGAAACTACTTGGAGAGGGAGTGACAGAGGTAGGCGTGATCTGATATTTCTCTCTATAGTTTCTCTCTAAAGTTGCATGACTTGTAAAGGATTCAAAAGCCACCAAAGGTTCACTTTTGGTGAAAAGCTAAATAGAAACCTTTTAAAATGAACTTGACATCTACCTCTCAAAAGGGTAAAAAAAATTTTATTAAGAATCGTTGGGATGGTGAATGCTTTATTCTACTAGAAATATTGAGGCTGTAAAAGGAAATAGTTCTATTAAGAAATAGTTGTGTGTTTGATTGTCTTTGTCAGGGCCTGCTTTTTACCTTCCAAAGCTTCTAACACACACACACACACAAACACACACACACACACACGCACACACACGTTTATTTTACCTAAGACTTTCCATCTACTCACAGAAAGAAACTGATGCTGAGACAGAATATTGAATACTGTCACCAAAATGTACCTTTTGTCAAACTCTGTTGCAACTATATTCCTTGGTAAGTCTTCTGTTTTATGTGTATTTTGTGATTTCAAGATTGCTACTGACTTTTTGAGATTATAACTTAAAAAAAGTCTTGTTGATGGATCTGTAAGTCCCAGTTTTTAAGTTAAAATTAAAGGTGGGATGTTATTCTTGAATAGGCTCATCATTATACATCAATGCTTATTTTATTTTATGCATGTAACAGTTAAAGCAAAACCCATGACTGCTATTATAAATGGACAAAGAAAATTAAAAGTAAAAATGTTAAAGTTGAATTTCAAAAATCACAAGACAGAATTACCCATTACCAGGCATTTTAGTTGCTTTTGTTCTTATATTCTACTATGTAAAAAGTATTTTCTTATAAAAATGTGTAATAGTGGCACTTACTTTAAATCAAGTAATTTAACATATTCTCTTGTAGAATTCACATGGGCATTGAAACAAGCACTACCTTTGATAGGCTAGTGAAAGCAAGGCATCATTTATCTCTTTTTGATGCTGACCCGAGTGAATTCATTTCCTGGTGTCATGATTGTCCCCCGTCAGCATGTCTGCAAAAGCTTTCTTCCTACAATACAGTAGAGCATTTTCCTATACAAATATTTAATGTCTATATTCCCATGATAAAAATAAGTTATTTGGAACAATACTATAATTTTCAGTATATTTAATTACTTTGAGCAAAAAATAGAAAGTGTTTAAAGTTTTGAAACATTTATATTTTTAAAAATGTTAAAAATAAAAGTCAATGTTAGAATTTTTAAACTGAAAAAAAGAACTTTCTAATCCCCTAATTCAGCGGTTGCTTCTGTGGTGTGAGGGCTTCCTTACATGGCAGATACTCAGGAACTGGTACTGTGTTGAAATAAAGGGAATGTTAAGTATTAAGTAAAATATAAAAGGAATTTCTGAATGGAAGTAAAAGAGATATAACTTTTACAGGAAATAATTTATAAGAAATTATCAGATTATGATTTAGCATGAATTCTCCAGTTGTTGCTAAGATTTGTTCTGGTAATGTACAATAATTTAATTATCTCAGTGGATAGTAGCTATAATTAGAAATTTGGGAGAAAATACTAAACCCTATTCTCTCTCTCTCTCTCTCTCTCTCTCTCTCTCTCTCTCTCTCTCTCTCTCTCTCTCTCTCTCTGCCTTTTAACCTGCTTTGTTCAACAGGGATCTTGCTAAGCTTCTTTCTAACAGCCTCTACCACCCCACCCCCAGCCCTGCCCCCAAGGAGGTTTTGTTAATGGTAAACTTGCTGAATCAAACTTGCTTTCAATGCACTTGCATTTTTTGAACAGCCTCTGGAGGTTTTCTTCATGTGACTATGGGGAAAGTGGGCTTCTAAATTTCCATCCAAGTCCATAAACTACAGACCCCCAGGATTAAGCCCATTCCTAGCAGGTCCTGAAGGAACAGAACTGAAACAGACACAGTGATTGAGCACTATAACCATGTACTTGGCCACACACCAGAAACCTTTGGGTTCTCACCAAAGCACTGGCTCAGATCTCAGGGACCAGAGAGTCGAAACGTCCAAGGTTAGTTAACATGAAAAATATACAAATATGTTTTAATTGCACAGGGCCCTTCCATTTCTGTTTTTATGAACTGAAATCAAACACACATAGAATTTATAGTCATCACCATTTTTAACATGATTTAACTCTGATCCCCACAGAGTTTCTCATCTTGCAAAACTGAAACTCTACATCCATTAAACATCTCCTCACTCTCTGATCCTTCCACCCCCTGAGAAGTAGCATCGTGTTTCCTGTCTTCACAAGTTTGACTACTTCAGGTGCCTCCCTAAAGTAGAACCATACTGCATTTGTCTTTTAAACACTGACTTAGTTCTTGTGAGTTAGTTTCTTCAAGTTTCATCTGGGTAGCACATGCTAGAAGTTTCTTCTTTGTTGAGCTAAACCATCTTCCACTATATGTCTATAGCACCGTTCTGCTTATCCATTCATTTGTCAATATACACTTGGGATGCTTTGACCTTTTGGCTATGATGAATAGTCCTGCTATGAGGAGGAGTATAAAGCCTTTAGGTGTTTAAAATGTGATTATTCCAAGATGCAGAATAAATTAGGACCACAGTTTATACTGAAGGAAGAAAGGCAAAAGATGACAATAATAACAGCTAGAGTTTAATGATCACTTACCTCATGCAGGGCATTGCCATCATTTGTCTTCACTCTCTGAGGAAAACACTATTATTATTGTCAATTCATAGAAATAAAAACTGGTAAGGCCTGATAATCCAGGTCTGTGATCCCAGCTACTCCAGAGGCTGAGGCAGGAAGAATGCTAGTAAAGAAACTGCCTGGGCTACAAAGTGATATCAAATCAGCCTGGATAATTTATTGAGCTGCTATCTCAAATAATGTTTTAAGAGGCCAGGGCTGTAGGTCAGTTGTAGAGTTCTTCCCTGACATGCATGATGCCCTCAGTTTGATCCCCTACACACATACAGAGAGAGAGAGAGAGAGAGAGAGAGAGAGAGAGAGAGAGAGAGAGAGAGAGATTTGTAAAAGGTAAGGGTATTGATTGATTAGTCCAACATCATTAAGCTACTAAGTCCTGGGGATGCAAATCTGGAAAATGGGGGCCAGAATCAGCTCTTGGAGAAAGAAAGAAAGAAAGAAAGAAAGAAAGAAAGAAAGAAAGAAAGAAAGAAAGAAAGAAAGAAAGAAAGAAAGAGAGAGAGAGAGAAAGAAGGAAGGAAGGAAGGAAAAAAGAAAGAAAGAAAGAAAGAAAGAAAGAAAGAAAGAAAGAAAGAAAGAAAGAAAGAAAGAAAGAAAGAAAGAAAGAGAGAGAGAAAGAAAGAAAAAAAATCGCAGAATCCATATTGACAGAGCTGCAGGCAGCCAGGGTCCTTAGAGATGAGATCCTTGACTTCCTCACAATGTGGCCTGGACAAGAAAGCATGGAGAGCCAGAGAAACCATCTCTGTCACCAGCCAGCTGCAAAGCCCTGACAAATGCATCTGTGAAAAGAGAGGTTTAAGTGAGGATGCGATATAGTCTGTGGTTTCCAGCAATCCCTTGTTCCACAATAAATTTATTATCTAATACTGGATGACTTGGCTATTTCTCCTTCTTGAAGATAATAAAGTAATTTAACATTGTCAAATAAATGTTTATCTTCACATTTTGATAATGAAGCATCTCTATTTTAGTCCATAGGTATTCAAATTATTTCTTAGTTGGTATAAAATATCATCTGAGTTGTATGTTGTTGTGAATCCTAGCACTTAGGAGGCAGAGGCAGACAGATCTTTGTGCATTTGAAGCCAGTCTAGAGAGTTGTGGTACAGCCAGGGTTACACAGTGAGACCCTGTTTCAAAAAAAAAAGGAACCCAAGAAAAGAAAAAATAGAGTGATGGTTGTGCTGACAGGAATGTGTGAGGTGAAAATCTGTTTCTTCTTCGGAACACTGTGGGGCCCAGTGGATACAGAACGAAGAGGCATACACAGTGCTCCTTTCACACAAATTCCTGTAATTACCATTTCACCTTGCCATTGAGAGAAACAGAAAGGTGAATCTGAGCTAACTGGTATTTTCCTCTTGAAGATCTTTTTTTTTTTTTCACATTTCTAGGTTTCCAGAAATAGGGGTTTGAAGTACTTTCATTATGATAAATTTTAACTAGCTCATTAGGCTCTGGAGCTACCAGAATAGCTTATGGATCATTTAGTGTTCATTTTCTAAACATAACACTAACTCTTGATATCCTAAATTGTATCCAAGGAAGCCAAGAAAAGAAGGAAATATGGTAGAAACTGTTAAAGATGCAGCAGTCTTGGAGAAGATGGAAGATTTCAGTAGGAGTTAGTTTGCAGATCCAGGAGAGCACACCTCAGAAAGGCTCCTACAAGTCAGGCTCAAGACAAGACACATTCCAGTGTCATCGGATGCCATGCAAATCAAGTGGCGACCAGTGGATGTCCAGGGGTTTAGAATAGAGCTTGGACAGGTGATTGATCAGGCCTGGACATTTTTTTCAGTGACGTCTGCAGATGAAGTTCAATGTTAACCTAAAAGGATGTTTTCTTTTTTGCCACCATTTACAGCAGGATAGATGCTTCTATTTTAAACCAAATTATCACAATGGATGCATGTTTCCTTATGGTTCCAATTCATGAATTTTCTATTGTACAAACAGTAATTCTACTAAGCCTTCAGCCAAGATAGAGAATTCAGTGATAAATACTGCATTTTCCTTCTGCTTTTAAAAGACTCAAATTCTGCAAACAAACAGAAGAGGGCGCTATCCATCTGGAAATTAGGGCAGGCCTTTAAAAAAAATGAGTCAGATAAATGTAGAACATTCTCCTATAACTGAATCTTATTTAGTCTTGTAGCTTATAGCAACACTACAAATATGCTGGTACATTCCAAATTAGAATTAAAAAATAGCAGCAAAGGTGAAATCAGTGGTCAATGAAGATGCAAAAATATATAAACCTTTAAAAGGCCTACTAAAGATACACTCCTGGTTTGCGGTTTAACTCACATTTTATTGCAAAATGTAGATCCAGAGCATGGTCTCCCGCCCTCCCCAAAAGGCCAAAGTAATATTCTATGACCATACAGTCGACTAATCTTACCTTCCTATAGATCATGGTCTTAAAATGAAACTCTGGCTTTAAAATTGGTAACATCTGGAAATAATGGCGAATAGACAAAAAGCATTGGGCTACATCTGTCTTGAAATGCTATGCAATAAAGTTTACTTAATATATTTGAAAGAAAAAAATGTTTTGTTCCCCAATTTGTTGCAACATCTGAAAGTTCAGGAGGTTATGACCCCTCTTTAAGAAAGCATCTCCCACCACCTGCAAAGACCCCAGGAAAGGCAGTTGGAAACAATAAAACACGTGCTAGTTAACGGTTACCAGGGAAACGGTTCTGGTTCACCAATCAGAACGCCTGCTCTTCCCAGTGGCTTTGTCCGAGGGAGACATGCGCCAGCTGTTAGTGAATAACCATTGTTATAGATCATCAGGAAATCACAGTCAGCAGGCAACCCAGCCCACTGGAAGTTTATTTCTCATATTTGTTCATCACCAGGGCAATCCTCCACCTTTAAAACATCCCTTTAGGCCGGGTTAACTAAATAACACCCTGCTCGCACAAAATCATTTAAAGGAGACGAGTTGCAAAATGTTGGTTGTTGTTGTTGTTTTGTTGTCGTTGTTGAGCAGCAAACAGTTTTCTTCTTTGATTCCAATGGCATAATCATCCTACCTAGTGTCAATTGCAGGGCAAGTATCTGAAGCCCCTAAAGGGATTGGGTGCTGCTCTTCCTTCCCTTGATTGGTCGCTGAGATACACACCCCTCCCTCTTGAGCACCACTCCTCCAGAGAGCTGTTAAAATCGCTGGTGGTTCCCCATGCTGGAGAGACCAGTGCAGTTGGCAAATGAAGGGCTCCATAAAGGCAGGTTGGGGCTCCCTTAAGGGAAGGAGCTGAGGGGGAAGATGGACATCTCTTCCTCACCTATGCACCCCAGAAAAGCCCTGTTTTAATCACTATATACATAATATATATTTATATGTGTGTATTTATATATACATTTATATAAATTCATATGTTTCTTTTAAATGAGAGTTTAAAACGGGTGGGCAGTAGTAAAAGCTATTGAACTACTAGACTTGTCCTGAAAGTAGAAACATCTAAACTTCAGTTCCAAGACTGGCACATTTTCGTTTAGAAGTCATCACCCTGCCCTAACACAAGTAAAAAAGCAGAACAGAAGTCCCAACGGTTCTTAGCTCCATCTGAGGGCCAAGTTCACAGTGATGACCACTGCCCCTCAAACTGGAAAAACGAAGAGATGACCTAGAGCAGAAATTTCTTTGGAGGAAGAAACTCCTTTTACCACCCACTTAGGTAAGAAAGACCAGATTCCAACAGCTAGAAGATTAGTGTGGGGACATGTCAGGTCAAAACTCCAGGGACACCCAAGTCACGATGCCCCCACATCTGACCCCAGAGGAGCAAACTGACATGGCTTCTCAGAAGTTGTGCAAGTGGCAGTCTGGTGGTGTGGGATACAGATGTTGTTGAGAGAGAAGAAACAACTTAGAACCATGTAGCTTGTGGAAGTAAAAGAGAACAACTCAAGGCTTTCTCAAACAGCTAGAATTTCTAGCCAGTCAAACTTCCTTGGAAGAAATGTTAAAAGAAGTTCTCAGAGATAAAGGATAGGTCAGAAACTCAGAGCTATGCAAGGAAAGAAAAAGCACCAGACCATGAATAAGTCTTATTCTTAAAACCTGTTAAAAAAAAAAAAAACCCTGTTTGTTCAAAATATTACCAATGCTGAATTCAATGTGTACACTGGTGTTTTGTACATATATACACATATGTGTTTGTGTGTAATTTAGTCATAATTAGATGAATAAAACAATAATATAAGGAGTGGAATGGAAGAATTATGAATATTTTGTTATTAAAGCATTTGCATTATACAGGAAGCAATATTATATGAATTGAATTTGAATCTACCATCAGGATAGATAGATAGATGGGTAGATAGATAGATAGATAGATAGATAGATGATAGATATAGATGATATAATATAGATATAGATTATATATAGATCTAGATATATAAAGCAAATCTAGGTGGATCAAAAAAGGTTTTTAAAGAGAAATATAACTGGCATGCTAAGAAATAAAACTGAGCCAAATAAAATGCGCATTTCAAACCACAAAAGAAAATGTATAGGAGAAAAATCATAGACAAGTACTAGGGCAGTGAAGAAACAAGTATACAGGTAGCTATTAATCCACCTATAATAATGATCACTTTAACTATACATGGTTTCTCTACAGCATTTAAATGGCAGAAACTGTGAGAGTAGATAAAAGTGACCCAACTTTTTTCCTCTACATGAACTCTAATTTTCAAGACATATAGATTAAATGTTATACCAAAAGACATGCTGTGCTAACACTGATCACAAACACACACACACACACACACACACACACACACACACACACAAATAGTTACACTTCAAGCAGAATAGCCTTCACGGCAAGGGATGATATCAGTGCAAAGAGAGTATGACTTAATAGTAGTCTCCCAAAGGACATAGCAATACTTAGCATGTGTATGCCTAATAGCAGAGGACCAAATATGTAAGGAAAATACTAATAAGCCTACAAAAGGAAACAGTCCCATCCACATTATAGTTGGGGACTTCTTTATTCAGAAATAAACCAGAATAAACCAAGTCAATATGCAGAAAATCAGTAAGGGCATACATGAATTCGACATCGATAATGGACATGACTAGACACTTAATTCAGCAACAAGAGTTTGAACATACCTCTCGGGCTCATGTGGAATATTCCCCAAAATACCACTTTCTGAACCATAAAGCATACCTTAAAATTTGTATCTGCTTGAAATTAAATGCCATGTGCCATCTTGCCACAGAGGATTCAATGAAAAATCACTAACAGCTATAAAAATAAACTTTGATATTAATGCATTTCTAAGGAACCTGTGGCTTAAATGTCATGAGAAGTGAAAAAAGTTTTAAACTCAAACTCAATTAAAATGAAAATATGATGTGAAATTTGAAGGATAAGTTAAAGTATATAGGCAGAAATTTATATGCAAACTTCAACTTTAGCAACTATACAAAATATTAAATCTAAAGCAAGAAGAATAATTGTAAAAATTAGAACAGATATCAATAAAACTGAAAGATGAAAATCAATAGAGAAATTTGATCAAGCTAAAAACTGGCTATTAGGAAGGATCAACAAAATTGATTGGTCTCTAAGCACACTAAGGAAAAGGTATAATTATCAGAAATAAAGGAGGGGACATCATTATAAATAGGATATGCATTAAAAGCATAATAAATGGGTATGACCAGGTATGTGCCTACAAATTTGATAATCTAGATGAGATGGAATGATTGTTTGTAATATGCAACCTGCCAAAGCTCACACAAGATAAAACAAATAATCAGAATAGCCTAAATCTATTAGTGAAATTGGACCAATAATTAATAACCATAAAACCCAGAAAGCACAGGCCCAAATAGGTTCGCTGGTGACTTCTACTAAATATGTAAGAAATTGTATCAGTTCTCTGCAATCTCTTGCAGAAAATGAATATAGAGTGAATATTCTCTAACTCATTCCATGAAGCTAGCAGTACCCAAATACCAAAATCAGAAAAAAAAAAAAACTGCAAGAAAGAAAAACTATAGACCAATGCTTCTGATAAATAGATAACGCAAAAACCCTCAACAAAATACTGTCACATTATACTAATCATGTATATAAATAATTAGACCAATGATCAACTAAAGTTTACCAAAGGTAAGTGAGGTTTATTCTACATTTGAAAAATCCTTAGTGTGATCTATCATATCAGTAAGCTAAAGAGGGAAAAAATTGCATGATGGAGATGAAGAAAGATCATTTGACAATATCCAACACTCTTGCAAGGTAAATTGTCTAAATTAGAGAGGGTAGGATTTCCTTAACTTAATAAAGAACATGCAAAATAGCTACAGTTAGCATCATAATGGGAGGAAGCTTGAAACATTCCCAGTGAGATCAAGGAATAAGAGAGATGTGAACGTCCATGGTCACCAGTTTCCACCACTGTACCGGGAGACACAGCCACGCAATGAAACAACAAAAAATAAGATAGAAGGTTTATAAATTTTGAAACAAGAAACAAAAGTATTATACTTCATAGATTAATTCATCTATAGAAGCATCTAACTAGATAATCCAAAAGAGTCACAGAAACTCCTGTGCTAATAAGAAGCAGGCTGTGAGGTTAATCAGCCAAAAACAGTGAAATTTTTAATTAAAAACACATTGCTATTTACATAAGAGCGCTTCCAAATGAAATACTTAGGAATTGATTTAACCAAAGGCAGCCCTGGAGAGATGTCTCGGCAGTTAAGAACACCAGCTGCAGAGGACCCGGGTTCGATTCCCAGCACCCACATGGCGGTTCTGTAACTCCAGTTCCAGGGAATCCGTGCCTTCTTCTTATTCTGTGGATATTGCAAGACATGGGTTCACTTACACACATACAGACAGTACACTCAGACACATCAAATAACAATAATAAATAAAATATTTTAAAAAACAAAAGGTGCAAGATGTATATGAGAAAGCTATAGAATTCTTATGAAGCACTGAGGAACATGAATGAAAAGATACAGTATTATCAGGGTGTCAGCGCTGCTTTATGTGATCTGTGTACTCAACAGGGCTCCAGTCAAAATCCCAGAAAATAATTTTGTGAGTGCTGACAAAAAACTGATTCTAAAATGTTCATAAGAAGACAAAAGATCTATAATATCAATTCAGAGTTAAAAGAGAAGTAAATCAGATGACTCGACACTAGTCAACTTCAAGAGAGCTACACTAAAAGGCAACATTGTTCCAGTGAAGGAGCAGCAGATTATTGAAACAAAGTAGAAAGCCCATGTTAGATCCACATAAATAGCAAACTCAGGTTTGACGAATCAGCAAAGACAATAGAAAAAATGGTGCTGAAAAACTTTGGACATCTATGTGCAAAACATGAGGATAGACACAGGTTTTACAATCTCCACAAGAATTAGGAATAGAGTGAAAAGGGCTCATATTCTTAAATATATAATGCAATCTAGATGACCTTCAGTATGGCACATATTTTTAGATATAACCTCAAAACATGACGCATGAAAGAAATGATAAACAGGACTTCATTAAAATGTCAAAATTGTGTTCTTCATTAAGATGATGCCATGAGACTGAAGATAAAACACAGACCAGGGGCTGGAGAGATGGCCTAGCGGTTAAGAGCGCCGACCGCTCTTACAGAGGACCCGGGTTCGATCCCCAGCACCCACATGGCGGCTGAGAACCGTCTGAAACTCCAATTCCAGGAGAACTCCAGTTCCAGGGGAATCCGAGACCCTCTTCTGAACTCCGCGGCGTTGCACGACACGGGTGCACAGACTTGCATGCAGACAGTACATTCATACACATACAGAAATAAATAAAATTAATAAAAAAAAATTAAAAACACAGACCAAGAGAGAACATTTAGAGAAGACACTTCTGATCTCCAAAATACACAAATAACTCTTAAAACTCAATAAAAAATGAATCTTGGAAAAAATTGGAGGCCGGCACTTGGGAGGCAGAGGCAGGCAGATCTCTGTGAGTTTAAAGCCAGCCTGGTCTACAAAGTGAGTTCCAGGACAGCTGGGGCTACAGGGAGACCCTATATCAAAAAAAAACAAAACAAAACAACAAAAAAAAATGGACAAACCTGGACAACACTTTACAGAAGAAGACGTGGTAAGTGGCACATGAAAAATATTTAACATTGCACGTATTCAGGGAGCTGCAAATTAGAACAGTGAGATATTAGCATACTTCTGTTGGAATGCCCCAGACTTTGGACACTGACATATCAAATGCTCCCAAGGATTGGGAACAACAGAGTAGCTCATCTAGTGCTGCAGGGAAAGCAGAGATTCGTAGAGGTTCCTGCACAAGACTACATTTTTCTGCATAATCAAGAAGGATGTAGCTCTTTTCTTTTAAAGGATGGAACTGGTCTCCTTTGGAGCCCAGATGTTTTCTGTCTTTCCAGCCTGCAATTACTTCAACACATGGTTTCAACTGCTCTCACATCAGAGCAGGACCACCTGTTACATCCTCTGCACGCTTGTGAGAGACTTAACGTTAAGTTTGTATTTCAGGTTTATTTAGAAAAGCCAGAATACAATTAAGAGGATGCTTTTCAAATCATCTTAAAGTCCAAGTATGTGTGTCGTGTACATTAAGAAATAATCAAGACACTGTGCTGTGTAAACATAATCAAACTTAATTTTGTGATTCATTATTACATAAATTTGGATATAGTCCAGGATTAAAAAACTCATCTAAAATTCAACTATATGCCCGAAAGGCATAACATAACATCACTGATTATTAATTTGCTTATAAACCAAATATTACTCAAACATTCCATTATAACATTTTTGTTATGATTACTCTTTGTTAACAGCATTGATCTAGGGGGGGGTATTTTTTTTTGAGACAGGGTCTCCCTTGAGTCCCAACTGGCCTGGAGCTCGCTCTGTAGACCAGGCTGGCCTTGAACTCACAGAGATCTGCCTGCCTCTGCCTCCTGAGTACTGGGATTAAAGGTATGCACCACCACATTGATTTTATATATCAAATTTTCTCTTATTTTTGTCTTGCCTAAGATTAAGCGTGTTTACTCTGTTATCATAAAATGTGGCTATATATTTGCATACACCTCTATGCCCCCCTTAAATAGTAAATATTTTCAAAAATCTGCAGCGAATTAATGGATAGTCAACAGTAAATGTTTATCGAACACCTTCTATGAGCCTGAACTATTCTCCCTTCTGGGATACATTAGGGAAAAAAGCACTCCAGGTCCCTGTTCTACTGAAATAGTAAAATAAATTTCTCATTAACAGTAGGAAAAATATGTTCTGATGCATGAAAACATCAACATTGTAGAGTTAATATTACATTCACAAATTTGGTTGTGCTCCTTGAGGAAATACTGTGTATTATACATTGTTTCAGGACTTTAAAAATTAGCAGCAAGTTTGAAGAGCAAATTGGGGTGGATTTGATCAAAACATATTATAATACATGTATGAAGTTCTCAAACAAAAAAAAAATAGCAGGTATTGTTATTTATCCCAAGACCACTGTAATTACTCAGGGTTATCTATAAAGAAGGACATGAAGAAATCTAACTAGAATGTCTAATATACCCATAAAATTGCTTAAAACACAAAGATGTGGCCCAACTGTGAGGCTTGCAGTGTAGCTGTGCATTGCTACAGTGAAACCTGTGGGGGTTTTGTTCCTTATCCTTCTCTTCCACTGAGATATATGGCAGGACTCAAGCACATTTTTCTGCACCCTCCCATTTGAATCCCAGCTATAACCCTTATTTCCTGTCTAGCCTAAATCTTGCATAATATAGTTCTAAAATTTAGCAGGATCAGAAAGACCATTTTCGAATGAAGACAACTGTTTTACATCTTAAATGTAATTGCACAGTGGCAGACTGGGAAATCTCTGCAGGCAAATGTGATGTTCTTGAAGAAACCACACACTTACCCGTAGAGATTCTTCAGTTTGACAGCTTCAAACATCGAACCGCCTCATCAACTGTGCTTTTCGACATACAGTTCTTTGACTTGAATAAGTCTAGTAAAATAACCAAGCCATGGCTAGATTACTGAACTCTGGCTTCATTTTAGGGGACTGCACATATCATGACAATTTAATCTTACCAAATTAAACTGTAAGATGAAAAGTTTGTAACATGGCTTAACAGGGTTATTAATGGCCTATCTACTGTCTGCATCACCTGGGAACCTGTTAGAAATTCAAGCTCTTGCACTCCCCCCAGGACTCTTGAATCCATACCTACAAATGGGTCCAGTCATCCCCATCCAGGTAATTCTCATTCAGGCTCCAGCTGTGACCACTGGCTAAGAAAGAACAAAAGACTGTAACAGGTGATATCCATAAAACAAAACTCAAGAGAACTTCTCATGCTACATAAATGGGAATGATCAGACAAAATATTATATACATTCATAAATATTATCTTCTAGAATGCACATCCTTTTCTAAAATAAGTATCTTAATACAAATAAGCATTCATAATAGGAAAATACATCTTCATTTAACTCTTACTTTACCAACGAGATTGCAAAACTCCTCATTTCCTTAGAAATGAAGAGTTAAGAAATCTATTTAGGAGGAGAAAACGTTTTCATGTTTGGGAGGATTAAAAGAGTACTGACATCATTCAAGTCATGAGCCATAATTCTTATTAGATTTTATTGCTACATTCTTCACACAGCTTTGGAAAGTTATTCCTAAGATCACAAAATATGCACTTAGCCTGCACACAGAGAAGAGAAATGCTTGCACAATGAAATTATTTTAGCCTGGCCCAATAATATTTGAAAGACTTAAGACTCTGTGTAACATATCTTGGCAAAATAAGTGATGACTTTATACAATTTTGTCTTTTTCAACCTCCTTTATTGTTTGCCCTATAAACAGTTAAATTTTACAATAAATGATCTAATTTATGCATACTAAGAAATTTTCTTTTGAGTTTTGATATTATAAAAATTTCATGACTGAGGATAAAAAACATATTTAAAATTATAATTGAACTTGGCCTCTAATGACAATGAATAAATTACATAACTTGTGTATTACACATCAGAATGTAGTATCTGAGAGATTGGTATGCCTGTTAACCAGTAACACTTCATAGTATGTTAATAATTCATCTTCCATTTCATTCTTAATGAATTTATTTTGAACATCTCTGGACCACACCAATTTTCCATGATGTGATGGAAAAAATGTAACATTCACAAATTGAATTAGATCACACACAAAACGTCAACTTACTCAGATTATAATAATGAAGTTTGGCTCATTCATTAAAAAGTGAGAACTCAGCCATCTCCAGAAACTGCAGAGACAGTGCTAGAATTTAGCAGCAAGCTGTTTTAGATACTTTAGCTGTCCCAAAGAGGCACATTTGATGAAGATAAAGTGGTTCTCTATGTATCATAGTTTGTGACTTTCACTGGATCCATATCACTTCAACATGTTACAGTTGCTGATTGATAATATTTGATAATAATAAAAAGCAAGGATTAGGCTATGTAAGCAATTTGATATACAAGATCTTTCAACATATGCAATTCCACTGGAGGAAATAATAGAAAAGCAATACTAGACATTAAGTACATACCTACCTCCTAGGTACGTGAGGGGCTAGAGGGGTATTATGACTATTGATACCAACATCCAGTAGCTAGTGTTGTATGAAACACTCCATACATGTAATCTATGTTTTTTCCCCCACAAACACAGTGAAAGTATTACTGATACTCATATTTTATGAAGAAAATGAAGGTCAGAAAGACTTAAAATGGGAAGGAAAGACATTCTCCAAGTGTACACAACAAAACATCTCAGACCAAATTGTACAGAAGAACAAACCATGGAACCACAGGCCAGGAAATAGGGTCTTAAATGTCAGACACCCCCACTTAGCCTCTCAGGAAGAATTTCCTTATGTTTAAAAGCAAGATATTCTCCTTCCTGTCTGTGTCCTATGGCTTGGAGAAAGGCTTGTCCAAAAAAATGTATGATGTTATTAAGCTTTAAGTTTAGGGTGAAATAGACAGGGTTTGGGGATGGCCTGGGCTCCAGCTATTTCAAATCACCCCAGGTTGCATTCATAGAAGTGGGAACTACAGAGAGTGCATGTGGATGAGAGGGTGCATCCATCTCCCGCAGTCCTTCAGTGCCAACTACAGAGAGTATATGCCAATGAGAGGGTGCATCCATCTCCCGCAGTCCTTCAGCGCCTCCTGAGCACACTGCTCTTCCTCTGTTGTTGTCCTTCCTTGTCCCAGTCCTGGTGAGTCCAAGGACACCTTATGACCAACATACAACTTCCCTGAAGAACTTCCCTGGATAACTCCAGAAGGGCTTTCCTCCTCTCCTTCCAAGGTATGTCAGGGTTTTCAATAATCATCCAGCTGAAATGCATCTCAGAATGCATTCAGATCTGGAAAGGAATACAGTAGCTTCTTCAGCTGAAGTACAGACCATGCTGAGGTTATTGAATGCACAGCCTCTTTGGCCATTGCAATGACCTTATCTGAAGATTGTTAAAGGTCTTGTTTTGCAGAAGAGAAAACTGAAGATCTTCTAGGTTAACTAAAAATCTCCATGTCTTCACTACTACTTGACAATAGGCCCAAAGTTAAAGTAGCTCCAGATCTGCAGCTAGTGAGTAGGAAACCCAAAACTAGATTTCAGTTTTCTTTGTACCATTTGATACATTCCTACAGATTACTTATTCTGCTTCTGCTTATATTATTTTTTTGTCTTTTTGAGACAGGGTCTCCCTATAGCCCCAGCTGGCCTGGAACTCACTCTTAGACCAGGCTGGCCTTGAACTCACAGAGATCCACCTGCCTCTGCTCCCAAGTGCTAGGATTAAAGGTGTACACCACTATGCCCAGCCCTGCTTATATTATTTTTAAAAGTGCTATAAATAATTATTCGATTCATCATAACTAAATAGTTCATTCAAAAGCCAAGCTGCTAACTTATAATCCACCAGCTGTGTTCAACAGCTGGGAGTTTCTAGCAAATTCTATATCCATTTATATTTTAACCCCCAAAACATAAAATTCACACATCCTTATAAAACAAATACCTCACCCCTTCCTAACATTACCACCAATTTAAAAATCAAGTTAAAACAAATCATTAATGGATTTTAAATGCCCTGAGGATCATTTGGGATGTTTATAAGACTGGCCTTCCTTTAACACTCATAAACAGGTAAATGTTCTGTATTCAGTGATAATTATTAAATTTACATGTCACATGAATTCTGTCATCTGTAAGGTTCTAACTGAAAGGTCCATGAAAGATGCTATGGTCTGTAAAAAAACAGATGACCTTCCTTTTTGGCAAATGGCTTTATTAAATGTTAGTGGCCCTGCCAGCTCTGGTGACTGACATAGAGAAGCTCAGAAGTGACTATCCTCTAAAATAAAAGTATGTATAGAATGAAATCTATATGTGTATGGTTTTCACTACATTGAGTTCTAGTACTGATTCCTTGACACAAAAGAAGGGCCTTCTAAAATGTTCTTCAATTCAATATTTGTTTCCCTTCTTATTTCTGTTTTTCAAGTTTCCTTTCTTTCCTTCCTTCTATATCTGTAAAACACACAGCTGTGTTGTTCAAAATAATGGAAGGAAGAGAGCAAAATAATTTCAGTAATGCATAAAAATATTATCACTAACACCCATAAAATATTCTCTCTCATAAGGCTCCAACCAGGAACTTCAGAAGAATGAAAATTTCTGTTTCTTGCATGTTATTGCTTTAGAAGGATTGTGATGAATTATATTAAAAGACAACCTATCATGATTACCATTATTGACAAATGTTTGGCTGAGCACACAATGTACTTGGAATACCACCAAAACTTTTATATTCTTAAAAGCTTTAAGAAACATGTTCCTTTACAAAAATGAGAATCTCTCTTTGGAACTTATTTTATCCTGGTAGATTATGAGGTGTATAAAATCATCTCTTAGGGGGCTGGAGAGATGTCTCAGTGGTTAAGAGCACTGGCTGCTCTTTCAGAAGACCCAGGTTTAGTTACCAGTACCCACATGGCTAACAGCCACCTGTAACTCCAGTTCTAGGGGATCCAGTGCCCTCTTCTGACCTCGGCATGCATTGCATGACATGGGTGCACTTATACACAGGCAAAGAATACACTTGTGTGTAAAATAAAAATAATATATTTTAAAATTTTTTTTTCTTAGCCAGGCATGGTGGTGCACGCCCTTAATCCCAGCACTCAGGAGGCAGAGGCAGACAGATTTCTGTGAGATGGAGGCCAACCTTGTCTACATAGTGAGTTCCAGACCAGCTGGGGCTATAGGGAGACTCTGTCTCAAAAAATTATCTTATTTTGTATTTTAATTATTCATTATTTAGATTTTAATATTTCTTTTTCCTCAATGTTTATGTTGACTGAATTTTTGTCCATTTCATAAAATATATCTTATTCATATTTAGACCCTTCCTCCATCTACACCCACTCATAACCTCTCCCTCCACAGGATTTCATGCATTCTGTCATATATGCTAAGGCCTATTGAGTCAGTTCATGTACCCAGATGTCCCTGAGTGTGAATTCATCCACTGGAGTCTAGTCAGCCTATCTAGAGTCACTCCCTTAAAGAAAATCAACTTTCCTTCACCCAGCAGTAATCAGCAGACAATACTTCCTCCACTAAGTTGACACCTCCTGCCCATTTCCCCAGTTCTATTATGGATTTTTGTCTGCTTGAGTCCCCATGGGTCTTGTGCGTGCTGTCAGCATTGCTGTAAGTTCATATGAGCAAGTTCCCAGAGGCCTGGAAGATTGTTTCCTTATGGTCATGTACCAACCGTGACTCTTATAATCTTCTACCACCTCTTCCACAATGGCCCCTGAGCCATGGGTGGGTGAGATTTAAAATAGGAGTCTTATCTGGGGACACACAGTCTACAGTGTTTTATTTTCTACCCTTCGGTCAGTCATGGTCTTCTGTGTGCATCATACTCTGGTGCATGAGGAAGCTTCAGTGGTGGGAGATGAGGGATGTATTAGTATTCTCTCTACCTCCTGTCCTGCTGTGTTCCATGAGCCTTAGATATAGCAGTTCTACTGCAGATGTGTCGCTTAGGCCTGGACATCTCTCAGACATATATTGTCTGTGTGACCAGTTTTTTGGAACTCTAATAACCTCTTTAAGTTGCAAAAGAAGCTTCTTTGATGAGTGGTGAATGATATACTTGTCTATAATTATAATGATCCATAGTAAGCACGCAGTAAGAAATTACACTTGTCTAGGGATGTGACAGAAATAGGTTTTTCTCTAGGATCTATGACCCCTCCAGCCATGTGTATTTGGCTATGTTTACAGTGCCACACATGAGTTCCCTCCAATTAAGAGGGCTTTAAGGCTACTTAGATAGCTGTTGACTATTCCCACGATAAAAGTGTCACTACTGCACCAATAGAGATAGTTTTCTGTGCCAGTCATTGTTGTGGTCATTAGGCTTTAAAGCTGGGGTTGAATCATTGATTGGCTTTCTCCTTTATCAGCTTACATAGTATCCTCTAGAACCATGAGAGCTCATCTTCAGGGAGGAGACTTCCAGGTCAGTTCTAGCTCCATTGCTCCCAGTCCTGTGTCGACAATATGTCCTGTCTCTTTTATAAAGTTTTATGAGTTTTAAGTGTCTTTTCCAACTCATTTTCAGAACAAACCATCTCCTCACTTTATGTACAAGCTCCCTTAACTGGTCACATTTAATTATAAATGTCTGTGTTGGAAGGACACAAATTCATTTAAGAAACTAAGTCTGTGAGAGCTATGAGAAGTAAATATTTATGAAGATAGGAGTGTTCTCTTTCTTGACCTGGGTGGAGGTTATAAGGGTGTGTTCACTTTGTGATAATTCATCAAACTGTGGACTTACTCTAAAGTGTATTTACCTCAATAAAATATTTTTAAAATATATTTCTGAAGAATCCTAACATTCCTTTGCCCCAAACATGGTAAAAAAAAAAAAAAAAGCCTGAGTGTTTATTATCTGTCTTCTAGAGCCCTTATTGTTTGTTCTACTTCCTTTAAATCTTTAAAACTCAGCCTAATAGGTTGTTTTTTTAGACCTCAAGCTTTAGGCATCAGATCTTCCCCCTTTTGCCTACCACTTCTAACCCTGGACTTACTCTAAAGTGTATTTACCTCAATAAAATATTTTTAAAATATATTTCTGAAGAATCCTAACATTCCTTTGCCCCAAAAATGTTAAAAAAAAAAAAAAAAGCCTGAGTGTTTATTATCTGTCTTCTAGAGCCCTTATTGTTTGTTCTACTTCCTTTAAATCTTTAAAACTCAGCCTAATAGGTTGTTTTTTTAGACCTCAAGCTTTAGGCATCAGATCTTCCCCCTTTTGCCTACCACTTCTAACCCTGCAAACACAGGCTTTCTTCCCTACACGGGCCCCCTCCTGTCTAGTAAGTCCTGAACTCTTCTTAATATCTTCAAAATGGTGTAGAAAGATGTTTCATTTATCCTTTCCTGGCAGCAGTTTTCTATCCTCCCTTGCTATGACCCCACAAAGCTCCAGGTGACCTTTCACAATGGCTGGCCAGGCAGTTTCCTCAGGATCTTTATGAGGCCCTTATAATTAAGAACATAGCTATACCTCCTGATTCTTGTCAAGAGAATTCAGAAGAATTCATCTCTCTCTCTCTCTCTCTCTCTCTCTCTCTCTCTCTCTCTCTCTCTCTCTCCTCTCTCTTCCCCTGTCTTTCTCTCTCTCTCTAGAACCTGAGCTTCCAGAAAATAAGTTCAATGGTGTTTTGTAACTCCTCTGTGGAAATACAATGTTGTTAAATAGTCTCCTACTTTTATTTGACTTCTTCAAGAATCTTCTTGATAGGATTGTGGTGAGGATCAAATAAGATAATCCACACAAAATTTAGTGCAACACTAGGTGCATAGCAATCATTAAATAATATCTTCTGAAATACAATAGTAGTACACTTCCATATTAGATACTGCTAGACACTTTATATAAATACTCTTATTTAAACCTCTAGTACTTCTATGAGATAGATTTTGGGATCCTGTTTAAAGAAAAAATACTGAGCTTTTGTAGGGTCGCTAACCAGTTAAACTTACTGCGGAATGCATTTTGTTCTAAATCATAGCCCTCTTGCAGGATCTGAATCTTGTCAGACTGTGCCACTGCACTCAACCCCTCAGTGAAAAGTCATGGAGAACCAGTTGGGCACCGTAAGAATTACAGAAGAAAATTCAAACCTGGCCTTGCTCTAAGGAGTTGACAATGGGTAGGTCAACTCTTTTGCAACCTCTTCCAGCATGCTTAAGCATTTGCCCCTTCAACTGGGTAACTACTTCTACTTTGGGTGTTTGATTTAGCATCCCATCCATCCTCCCAAACCAAGAATCCTCTTACAAAACTAGTACTGAAAGTTCCTTCCCTGTTGCAAGGATCTTCTGGAGACTGGATTCTAAACAGGCTCCTACAAATTTCCAGGATTAACTTCTTTCTGTCACCCTGGAAATACTCAATTGAAGAAAGTATGTCCCAGCTGATTCAGCCACTGTACTCTAAACCCCTGAAGTAAGTTGTTGCTATGTCTCTAATCTCTAGAAACTTCACAATATTCTTTAAAAAATAATAAAGAGAAGGTGCCGAGTCTTAAAGGTTGTATCCCTGGTTGCATACATAACCCACAATGACTGTTCTAATAACAATTAATTGATTTCTGTGTGATTACACATGTCATTTTCATTAACCAATTTGCTACTGACTTTTTAATAGGTTTTTTATTCATCTTCTTAGATCCCAGTTTTAGAGAATACAACATATGTCTTCTTTTTATGACTTTGTAGAAGCTTAAACTACATAAAAATTAAGCTTATTTTGTAAGGACCTTCCTTTGTGTTGATAACACTTCTTCTCTGTTGTTCATTGTGACTACCTACTCAAGAATGTCTCCACCGTTCAGAATGTGGAAAACATTCCAATAGGAAGCTCAGCTCAATGGCAGTTCCGGCTTTGGCCCTGGGCTGGACACCCACTCATGCACACTATGACTCAAACTCCCTTCTTGAAACGCCTTATCTCTAGACACCATTCTCCACGAATCCTTTCCTCTAGTTGTAATCACTTTAATCCTCATGGTCCTCTGCCTGACCTTCTCTTCCCACAAAAATCCAGAAAGTATGTACTTAATAAACAAACAAATTCATTGACAAAGATAGATACACTTAGGACAACTTTACCGAAATTCAGCTTCAAACTGGTATTTAACAAAATTCAAGCCAAAATGCTTAATTCTAACCCCAGCCAAATATTTTATTGAAATCAATTTGAAGCCAAACATTTTCTGAATGCCTACAAGACTAAAGAAACAACAAATAATCTCTCTCTCTCTCTCTCTCTCTCTCTCTCTCTCTCTCTCTCAACTTGAAGGTTCCATAATTTCAACCATAAAAATTACAAAAATATGAGCTAAAAGGAAACAAGTCTTGAGAAGAGTCTCTGCTTGGATAGAGATCCGATGCAGCAACAAGTTCATTTGGGAAGAGGCAGGTGGTCAGCACAGCTGCTGGGGCTTGGGATACAGACCCTGCGAACACCAAGAAGTGCTTGTAGGTTCTCTTACCTACACTCTTTGCATTATTTTCTCTATATTTTCTGCCTTTATTTTGAGTTGATTTCCAAAAAGGGATACAGCAGACAGCCAAATGTGACAAAATGAGCACAAGCCCTGCACTCACAAGTGCTTAACTATCAAAGGACCTGAGATAGGTCTGAACTTTGAGCTGAAGCCTAAAGAAAGGCTACACTTCTAAAGTGTGTCTGATGATAAGTGCTCAGATGCATAAAGAAGTGAAAGCGAATTGTTAATGCAACTTAGAGCAGCTCTAGATGCCACGTGGTTCCGAGAAAACATAAAATAACACGCCCCATGGTTCCCCCCAATCCAGAGACCTCTTATTCTATGCAGTAATTTATCCCAATACCTCAGTATTAGATTAGTAACTCTGGCAAGATATAAAAGCAGATCAAAAATTTTTCAAAGGAAGGAATAATAACAAAGAGGTCAGAAGCAAGCAAACTGAGAGAGGAATTTAGATCTCTTTTCTAAAATCTAGATTTTGACATTTTTGACCTGAACTCTTTAATAATATAAATTCAAATCATTATGTCATAAAGTATTTACCTTTAAAGATATAGTGCCACAAGGTTTATAATATAAAATCACACTGAGTTAATTATAGTTACATAAAACAATTCATCATCAACCATATTTCAAAACAGATTATGCAACTGTTTTTTTTTAATATTTTTATCGAGCTTGTGCATTTCGTACAATGGTTCTTAATCAAATTTGGAACCTCTCCCCCATCCATGCCCTCCCCACCCCCCAGACCTCACGTATTCCTCCCATCCTGTGAGGCATTTGTACCCAGCATATCTAGAGATCTTAAGGAAGGTCTACTCTCCCTTATCCAGCAGTAACTGGTTTCCAACAGTTCCCAGGCTAGGACCAGCCCATCCCCTGTTTCCCTTGCTCCACCCTGGGCCCTAGTCTGACTGAGTTGACACGGGTCTTATGTTCGACACGACCATTGCTGAAGGTTCACATGAGCAAGCTTCCAGTGGTCTGAAACCCTCTGTTTGTCTATGTTGATGGACCAGCCTTGGCTCTTACAATATTTCTGGCCCCTCTTCCACAGTGGACCTAGAGCTGGACCTCGTGCATTCTGCCATATGTGCTAAGTCCCATCTAGTCAAGCATTTGTACCCAAATGTCCCTCAGTGCAAGTTTATCCACTGGAGTCCAGTCAGCCTATCTAGAGACACTCCCTTAAAGACCTGCTCTCCTCCACCTGTAATCAGTTGCCAATAGCTCTTTCTCTAGGGTTGGGGCCTGCTGTCCATTTCCCTCATTCTATGATGAGTTTTTGTCTGGTTGTGTTGACATGGGTCTTGTGCATGCTGTCACCATTGTTGCAAGTTCCCAGTGGCCTGAAAGCCTCTGTTTCCTTCTGTTCACGCACCAACCCAGACTCTTTCTGCCTCCTGTTCCTGAGCCGTGGGTGGGGGAGGTTGAATTTAGGACTCCTGTCCAGGGACATGCAGTCTGCAGTCTCTTGTTCTCTGAAACTTAGCCAGTTATGGTCTTCTGTGTGGATCATACTCTGTTGTGTGAGGAAGCTTCCCTGGTGAAAGTTGAGAGATGTACTAGTATTCTCTCTACCCCCTGTTCCAATGTTCCATAAAACTTAGGTATAGAGGTTCCACTGTAGATATGTCACTTAAGACTGAGCATCTCTCAGATGTCTATTCTCTTTGTGTGTCCAGTTGTGGAACTCTGTCACACCCTAGATCAATTGCAAAAAGGAGCTTCTTCCATGAGAAGTGTACGATATCCTTGTCTGTAAATATAAAGATCAATATTTAGCATATTGTAAGAACTATCATTGTCTAGCTATGTGGCAGAGATAGGGTTTCCACTAGGAACTATGACCTCTCCCATCATGTGTATTTGGCTATAATTACAGTGCCGCTTATGAGTTCACTCTCACCGAGAGGGCTTTAAGTCCAATAGATAGCGGTTGAGTACCTCCCAGAAAACAGTCTCATTACCCAACTAATAGAGACAGTTTGCTGTGCCAGTCTTTATGTTTATTTGGTTTTAAGGATAGGTTGGGCCATTTATTGATGTTCTCCCACAGCAGTTTGCACAGTATCCTCTAAAACTATGAGGGGCAGTTGTCAAGGAGGAGGCTTCCAGGTCAGTTCCTGCTCCATTGTTCCAAGTCCTGTGTCTGAAGCATGTTCTATATTCAGCAATAGGTTTTACCTTTGAGTTCTTGGAGATAACCAAGGGCTCTGGAAATAGCCTGTGTTATTTTGGGCGTTCCTTGGACTACTCTGACCAACTACTCCAAGCGAGTTCTCCCCTGTCTGGCACTGTGTTTCTTCTGACAAAGCCCCCGGGTGTACTCGTGCACTAATGTTCACACACAGTATGTGTATTTTTCAGGGAGTTTTCAAGCCAACACATTTCCCTCTGGCTTCCCATGCCACCCAAGCTCCATCCATGTCCACTCACTGCCACTGGCCAACCTCCCTCCTTCCTCCACCCTCCCCTCCCCTCCCCTCCCCTCCCCTCCCCTCCCCTCCCCTGGATCCAGTTTTTAAAACTAATTGAGTTGACTAAAGCACATATTAATAAAAATAAAACAAAGTAAATTTACTGTTTATTGAAGGTCTGTGTTTACTTCTAGTTCATACATTTCACATTTAGTTTTTCAGTCTCACACACAAATATTAACATGAAACCGAGGCTCCAGGAAGTGACATAATTTCCCTTAAAGCCCAGTTACTAAGTGGTAGAACCAGGAATCACAGCCCTGGTCCACCTCAGTCCAAAGCTTGTGCTTTCCCAACATCCTGTGCTCCACGTCATAGCCAAGCAGCAGGAAGAGTGTTCAGAGGTATCCAAGTAATTCCAACTTTGAATAAAATAGCTCCTGTCCTCAGGAACAATGGACGCCATTGGAACAGACTCAATAACTGGATATGAATTTCTTTATTACACCCAAATATAAATCTATAGAAATCCTCTAGTATAGCTATGATCATAAATGTCTATAGTGCAGTGGCTCCAAGATATCTATAGAAACATCTTTCTATTGGTTGGTAATATTTGAGCCAGATGTCTGAGTAGTGTTGGAGTTAGCTGACTGCATCAGCTACTCTGCTACTATTTTTTTTCTAGTTCATCGTGTCTGCGGTCTGTCTCTTCACATTAGTATAGCTTTGTTATCAAAGTTTTTATCAGACTCCTCCTTTTGTTTTTGTAATCCAGTAATCCAATAAGGTTGTCCAGGCAGCAAAGTATGTGTGTGTGTGCGTGCGTGTGTGTGTGTGTGTGTGTGTGTGTGTGTGTGTTTGTGTGTGTTCATGCATGCGCGTGCATGTATCCCTCCAGAGACTATCCCTCCATGGTTGTGGACATGAGCCAGAACTAGACTCAGATTCTTCCCCAGTCCTCTCACCTTCCTCATCAGCACACAGTACAGTATTCCTACATATTACTCCCTTTTTGTAACATTTTCCAGCACCAGAAAGCACATCTTTATTCATCTGACCTCTTTCACTGTCATTCTTCAGCGTCTCTAGTCACTTGTACTTCTAGAAAGACAGGGAATCAGGTCTAAGCTTAAGAGGGAAGGAAACCTGAATTGCCATTCATGTTGATCTGAACTGGGGTCTGGTTCATTCCAGGCCCTGGAGAGAAAAACCTGAGAAATGCCACTTTTGTTTAATTAAGCAAAAATCTGCTTGTTTTTGAGCCTTGCTAATTTGAGTCCTAAAAATAAACATTAAATGTTTTAACTATAAACTTAAAATTGTTTTTTAAAGTATAAAAATGAAATTAAAGCTATGTGTAATCCCTCACAGTGATTTCTGAGATTATAGTTTTATTTGGAGGTTCTCATGAAGAACTTCTATGTGTGTGTGTGTGTGTGTGTGTGTGTGTGTGTGTGTGTGTGTACGAGCCACCTCCCAGACCCAACAGGAGGAATTCTTAAGATTATATTCACTTGTTCTTTCCAAATTGTTTGTTATATTTACCTGACCTTTTTTCTATGAAAAGCCATTTTTCTAATTCAGAAAATTTAGCCTAATTGTAGCAGGTATCTAAATTCCTCTCTCATTTTTATTTGTCTTCTTTTTACAAAAGATCCAATTTTCAGTTAGTTAATGACATTATAAAATGGAATCATTAGTTCTTTGCCTCAACTATCATTTGATTTAGTTCAACAAATTTTAATTGAATACTTATTAAAGGTCAAATATATCAATATTGAGAATCACATAGCTAAAAATATAAAGATTAATAAGCATGGCCTCTCTATACAGAAGTTCACAATCTAATGAAAGAGACAATTTCTGAACAAAAAAAAATAAATCACTGTGTACAATAGGTATAGAAGCAGAAATAAGTATTGAATGGACTTGCCAGCCAAAGAGAGCGAAGTTTTATGCCATTTGCCTATCACATAGGTCTACATGTGTGGGCTAAATCCAGGAGAGAAGCAAGGAAAAGCATTCTAGGCATGGTTTTAGAGCAGGACAAGAAGGCAGAACACAGACGATAAGATCCTTATGGTCTTCAAGAAGTTTCTTTTGGCTGAAGTCTACTATGTTGGAGAAAACATGGTCTGGCATGAAAGCAGGATAGTGAGAAAGTCCGGGGAGAAATTCCCACCAAAGTACAAATCTCAGCCCCCAAACCAGAACTGCTGAGTCTCAATCTGTGAGTGAATCTGTATTTTTAATATGTCTCCCTCTCACGCTCCCTGAAGCAGAAACCTGAAGTACATGTTAAGAATCTCCAAAGGTATCCTCTCTTCCCTCCTTTCATGATTATTATTTCTATTTGATCAATCTAATCTCATTGATCCATACTAAAGCAGCAAGAGGAAAGGACATGGAGATGACCAGGCACAGAAGCAGGCCTCCCCTACAGCCCCCACCCCCAATCTGGTAAGTATGTAGCCAATTTTTTAAGCTTATACAACTGCTAGTTTTCTTGTCTAAGGAAATATTCTGAAATATTTGGATTTGGTGGTTCCAGATTCTTCTTTAAAGTTTGTAAAAAGATGTTTCTTGATGATTGGTTTTATATCCATCCACCTGTACTCCTGCTTGGCTGTGTTTATAAAGGATTAATCGTGTAGATTCTCGCTTAATACAAAATTACTTTTCTGGCATAAAATGCAACACTATCAATTTCAGAAATCTTTGAAAATAAATTTCAGTTCAGCAAGAAGAGTAGTTTTCTTTCCCCAGTACACTCAGTGAACAAAGATGCTGTCCTGCCCGGGGGACCAGCCTCTGCTCACAGGATTTTTCTTGCAGGTCTAACCTAGACAGCTATGAGTTGGCTTAATCTCAGCTGGCAACTGTGAGATACTCATATAATCCCTCACAGTGGTCTCTGGGATTGTGCTAAACAGAGCAATTTCCTTGAACTCCAAAGATTTGCCTGGCCTCCAAAAGCATGAACCAGAAAAAATAGCTGTGATGGCGTCTGTTTCAAGCCCAACCTCTTCGAATCTTACCTGAGTCTTTCTAAAGTGTGGCCATACCTGGAAAAGAGCCAACACTAGGGTTTCCTTGCTGCTTACAGTGCCCCTACCTGGATTGTTATAACCTTTAGCAAGGGAGTGTGGGTTTTAGCTGAACTCAAAATGTTTTCCTGTGAAAGCTCCGCCCACTCTCTTTGTGGGTTCTCATCCATCAGATTCTAAGCAATCTTCCCGGGCCCTCCTCAAACTTCAGCTCCCCAGATTACCATGTTTTATTGCCCTTTCTAATTCCTTCTGTGGCTGTCTCGCATTCACCTGTCCTAATTAATACTGAAATTAGGATGAACTAGAGTTACACTACAATTGCCATAAGACCCTTAAGCCTGTATCACCTCAAGTTCTTGTTGGCCCTCAATCAGGTATAAATAAACCCCTTTACTGAGGATGGGGCGGTGGTTCAGTCAGGAGAATGGTTACTATGCAACCATGAGAACCTAAATTTGAGCCCGGAGCACACACACAAAAGCCAAGTGCCGGGAGGTGGGATGAGAGGACTTCTGCCGGGCGTGGTGGTGCACGCCTTTAATCCCAGCACCCAGGAGGCAGAGGCAGGTGGATCTCTGTGAATTCAAGGTGAGCCTGGTCTACATAGTGAGTTCCAGGACAGCCGAGGCTACAGGGAGACCCTGTCTCAAAAAGACAAAAAGACTGAGGATGAGAAAGAAGACAGCCAGCATGTGCATACCTCTGGTCTCCACATAGGTATACACATATGCATGCAAGCCCCTCCCCACCCCACACACATGAATACCTACAAACATGCTTCACCTCTATANATGTCACTCTCTTCTGACCTCTATGGGCATTGCACAACATGGGTGCACTTACATATATGCAAACAATACACTCCAACATAAAATAAAAACAATAAATAAAATATTTTTAAAAAAAGAAATCCCGGGGCTGGAGAAATAGCCTAGCAGTTAAGAGCACCGACTGCTCTTGCAGAGGACCCGGGTTCGATCCCCAGCACCCACATGGCGGCTGAGAACCGTCCGAAACTCCAATTCCAGGAGAACTCCAGTTCCAGGGGAACCTGACACCCTCTTCTGACCTCCGCGGCATTGCACGACACGGGTGCACAAACCTGCATGCAGACAGTACATTCATACACATACAGAAATAAATAAAATTATTTTTTAAAAAGTAAAAATAAGAGTATATTTCATTCATTTGTTTTAAGAACAAGCTAGCTAGATTCCTCTTTTCTGCCTTCAAAAGTCTTTTCCTTCTGCATCAGAATAGATGTATTAAAGAATATGGGCAGACATAAGCCGGACCAATCAAAGTCTACATGGCACCATTAAAGCTTATGACATCTTGGCCAGAGAGACTGTAAGCAGCCAGAAGCATCCTAGCAGCACTCATAAGGGCTGCTAAGTAGCCTGAGGCCCACTATGTCCCTATTCTTTGGAAATCCAGATCAGCCCCACGGTCCTCTCGTGCTGTACTCTTGGATGCTGAGAGTTACTAAAGGCTCAGAAAGTACAATCCTTATCTTCCTATGGCAATGCTTTCCTTAATAAATCAAAACCAAGCCAATAGCACAACAAACTTTAAAAAATTATTCATCTTCAGTGATCACCACAAAGTCACCATGAACTATAAAGCTTCTCAGTTTAACCAAGTTAGAACTATTTACTATTGCAGTACAGAGAGGTGGAGAAACCTACTTACAGAATCAATCTTATATCAGTTTAGAGCACATCAAGTTCAGTCCCTCTGCCAGGCATCCAATTTGGGCTAATCTAGCTCATTCTTCCAAGTACTCCTTGAATCCCGGACTTCTAAATAACTATACTATCCTTTGGAATTAAGACATTATTTAATGCTTATTCTCCAAACCCGTTGGTCTCAAACCCTATACTCCACTAACAATAAGTATGCTGACCTGGAGAGATTAAGGATGGAGAAGGTGGAGAGCTCAGCATATGTTACTAACAAGAAAACCTGCCTTCAACTTCAGCTTCCGTAAAATGCTGCTGCTTTTCATTTTACATTAAACGAGTACTCAGTCCCAGTGCGGTACCAGGTTCTGTGCTAAGAGCACAGCCATGAGCAAACTATCCCACTCTCAGTCCAGTAGAAGAGTTAGCAGTTAAACTAATCCTATAATTATCTCCATTGCCACTATTAAATGGTTAGCTGCTGTGAACCAAGGATGAGAAGAGCTCACCTAGACTGAGAATGAAGTAGATGTGTGAAGACTAGGAAGGAATTGGGGAGAAAAGAAAAGCAGACTTTGATCATCTATAAGAAGCGCTATTAGTTCATCAAAGAAGAGCAGAGTTTCTTGCTCTTGCTATGATTTTTCCGGGGTAAAAATAGAAACAGGAAGTTGCAGCTGTGCTCTAAGACCCAGAATAATACACAGAGGTTCAACAAGCAACACTTCTGCACTATGATAAGTACTAAGACTTGACGTTCTATATATAGGTGATTAATTCTGACATTTTCCCCCTCCAGATTATCACATTCACTTATCCAAGTTATATTTAAGGTTATTTGGTCTCATAACTCAGATTGTCTCTGACTAGGCTAAAGTAATGATTTTTAAATTATAGTCCCTGTACCATAGCACTAGGCAACTTGTTAAAAATGTCAGTCCTTGGCCTATCTCATATCTGCCAATTTAGAAGCTCAAGACAGGCTCATAATAATCTGCATTTTAAAAGGCATTCTAGCATTGGTGGTATAGCTACCTTCCAGAGACCTTCTGGATAATTGTTTGGGGTATTCAGCTTTTCAAGCCACCCAGCTCTATGAACCCCAATTCTCCCACGTTACTACCTGTAGTTCATATTGGACAGTGGCATTCTCATATCCTTCTACCCCGAACATATCTCAGTAACTTAGAGATTTTAAAATACCCTGAAGCCCTATCCTGGGCATTCCACGTGGCTGATAATTAGGACATGGGGAAATCAACCTGCTGCCTTGTTAGTCTTGATAACAGACAACTTCTGGAGAAAAACAAGGTGGGATATATTTGCACCAATCACATTCCACTTCAGAGCACAAATGATATGGTGCTAACTTATTTCTCAGCTACGGTTAGAGATGTTGGTCCATTTCCCTAACCTGTGCAGTCTGGCTACAAAACCCATATTTTTACCCAAGAGAGATCATACTCAGTGCAAAGAACATCACAAGGGGCTTAGTCCTTGCCCTGAGATGTGTTCTCCAGTAAGAAGATCTGTGTTATCCCCAAGACTTCTCTGTTTACAAATCTTAGGGAAATGTATGTTAAGTACATGGATAAATCTATCTGATCATAGGTAGAAGAGAGAGTGAGAGAGATGGATGCAGAAAGAACGTTGTTGTATCATTTGTAAAATATTTGTACAGTAAAAATATAGTAAAATCTTAACTCTCGAACCTGATTGCAATCTAAATAAATGTCAGGCAGAAAGTAATAAGCTGATTTCTCCCTCAGTCTCCATGACCTCCATCTCCGTTTCCAAATCCCCTAATGACTTTATATTTTATGTCCAAAATAGCCCATGTAAACCAGAAATTCCATCACACAAAATGGTGGATTTTCTGAGCAATGTTAGTTCTTCATTCTGTGTTTGGGGACATTCTAGTGGATTGATTAGCTTTTCCACTGAAATGCCCCTCCCCCACCCCCACCCCCCACACATACACAGCCAACCTGCAAAGTCACTAGCAGGGCAGTGAATCAGTTGCGTCTTGAGGCTGTATGGCTGGCCACTGCATTCTCCTTGAGGTCACATACTCTCCCCATTTACTTACCTTATCTTTGCAGTGATCTAGAATTCTAGCACAAAAAAAACAGTATGATAAATAAGGATACTTTTGGAAATAACGGTGATGTTTATTACCTTGATTTAGTTGATATCATGGTGTATAAATGTTTCTAAATATACCAAATTATATAGATTAATCATGTACTATTTTATGAACAAATTACTCTTCAATAAACTTGAATGGGGAGAAAAGCACAATAAACCTATCTTGAAATGCATTTTAGTCCACTCAATGAAACTGAAATTAAATGATTAATCACAATTGTCTCATTCAGATTCACATTAAAGCTTTAATATTTTTAAATTATCATGACAAAACAGGAATAAGTGACCTAAAGAGGTTGTCTTTTAATATCCTCTCTGAAAAATACTTATCCATGCATTTTGCTACTAAGTTAATAAGTGCGCTAAGTAAGACTTATTTACAATGTCTCTCCTTGTATATTGGGGATTTATTCATTAATGTGATTGGATTGCTTTATTATATGCCATTACAAAGTTTGAATTTTGACATTTTTATCGATTCTTTCAGAAGTCAATACTGAATTTTGATCACGTTCAGAGCCCTCCCCCATTTCCCCTCAGGTCCACCTCGACCCCCTTCGCTTTACGTCCTCTATTTTTAAGGCCTATCAAATCTGATTTGTGTTCCTTAAATACGTCTGGGTGTGGGTCCATCCCCTGGAGCTCAGTCAACCTAACCAGCATCGCATCTTTAAAGAAAATTGGCTCTCCATCTCCCAGCAGCTATCAGCTGACCACAGTACCTCAGCTAGGGGTGGAGCTTCCCACCTCCCCTAGCCATGCTGAGTTGGGCTTGCACAGGTGTTCAGAGGCTGTCATAGCAGCATGGGTTCATGCAGCTGCCCAGTTGAACCCATAGAGCACCATTTCCTTGTATTCACACACCCACTCTGCCTCTTACAGTCCTCCTGCCCCTCTACCACAATGACCATTGGGCCTTTGGAGAGGGTGGGACGTGGGCGTCCCATTCAGGGCTGAGCACCCTGCAGTCTCCTATTCTCTGCATATGATCAGTTGTGGGTCTCTGTGGAAACTACCATCAGCTGCAAGAAGAAGCTTCTCTGATGAGAGTTGAGAGATGTCTAGTCTATCGGTATAATGATGTCATTAAGAGTTTCTCAACCCTGAATGTCACATGAAGGAATAAAAGAGAACAAGTTGCTACAATGAGAAATAATCCATATTCAACATAGTCATCACAGCTTTTGATGTCACAGATACTGCATCAGGAACTGATTGGATAAGACTCAGTCACCGTCAGTTCCTAATGCATTGCCTTCAGCATCTAAGCAACCACCAGTAAGCACTCAAGTTAGCTTTGCCGTGATGTGTTTAAGGTCATCTGACAAGAGGTCTTCTCTTAACCCTAAAAAAAAAAAAAAAATGTTTCCTTGAGAATGTCTCCTCACCCAACCATGCTAAATGTTTCCTTAAGAATGTCTCCTCACCCAACCCTGCTAAGCAACTGTCATTAGCCTAGCGCTCAAACTATTGGTTAAACTGGAGAAGCTAGTCTAGTTCTGTGTGTGTCCCTAAAAATGAACTTCTACCTTCCTCGTAGAACATACTACTTGATAAAGTGAACTAAAAAGCTGCTCATCATTCTCATTTCCTGAGAGAAAAATTTCTTTCTTTGCTTAGCATAAATAAGGATTTAGAGGATTTTAAATATGGAAAGGGATTGATTGGGTAGGGATTGTTTCCTATGAGTGCCACTAAAATAAACAGTGCTATTAGAAAAATGCTACAATGCTATTACTTTAAAAATGTCAGTTAAAATCTACTTTTCCACTCTAAATGAATGTGTATTTCTAGCATTTTTAATTGTATGATCTCCATTTAACTCATGAAATTTTATTGAGCAACTGTTAGTGCCAGGTACTATTCTAGAAACTCTCAGTGCAGCTATGAGCAAAAACATAACTTCCTGAATGAAGGGGGCAACTGAATGGAAGGGAGTTACTGAAGGGGGCAGGCTAAAACCCACTTACAGTCACCGTTAAATCAGGAGGAGCAACAACCTTGAAATAAGTATGCTTTAATGTGAGTCGAACCATACCGTACACAAGTACACAACTTTGTACATGCTTGTCCTATAACTACAACACATGCTACATATATAGCAAAAATGCCAGATATAAACCATATGACCCACTTACAGTAGAGTATTACATTAAAAAGAAACCTAGGCCAATGACTATGGATAATCTTTTTAAAAAATCCCCACTTTTGTTCATTTCTAACCAAGGACATTAAATGAAAACTAATCTATAACTTCTATCAATCCTCCTGGAAATCTCTCTTGCTAACACCCCCACAGTTGTTCCCTCACCTCTCAGTCACAATTGTCAAACCTCTGTCAGTCATACAAGTCCCAACTCTTTGGGCTTATCTGGTTTCTTCTTTCCTCTCACCTCTCCAGTTCCTGACCCTGATCCCTGCCATCCTTCCTACAGAATCAGATCTGAATCTGGTCTCTCAGGACTAGGGGCTTATGTAGGTCAGACAATACAGTTTTATCTCAGTTCCACCTCACAGTGGGCCTAGTGGGACTCCAAAATTATACTATTTGCATTTTCCCAGTTCCAGAGTCGATAATTAGAATAAATATATCAGCGAAGAGCAAAAGCCCCACACTTGTTCCCAGACCTGTGAAATGAGGCTATTTTGGTGAGAATGGCCAAGTAGAATCCACTAGAAGCACGTGACAAGTAACAAACCAAAAGCAATCCCCAGAGAATTAGTGATCACAACAAGAACTTGAAAGATGCAGAAATGGCAATTCTGGTCTTCGGTTTGACCTGTGCATAAGACAAATGGATCTGGGAAAATGACCGTGGATTATAAACGTGATAAGCACAACTGAATTCTCCTTCCAATGTGGTTTCACTGCTTGAGCAAATTATCTATTTCCTGGTGCTTGGTATACAGTTACTGAGCCTTGACATTTATAATTCAGTTTTTCATTCTGAAACTGGTAATAATTACCTCATGAGGAAATTATAAAGATTACTGAATATGTCTGTAGGCTTTTCAAACACTATCTAGGATACAAAAAATATTCAAATGCTAGCCAGCAGTATAGCATTTATTCTCTTTGTGGTATATATGTAGATGTGTTGTTGCTCAAGTCTATATTTTCCCTCAGGCAACAAAAATAATCTTTTTTAAAGGGGTCCTGGAGGTTATGATGCTCTTCTAATTAATATCCCCAAATTCCTTGTAAAATTTCAATAAAATAAAACCTGTTTACTGCCTACATCGCCACATGCTTTAGTTAATATCTGCCCTTCTCAGTTTAGGCCATGTTGTTTTCTCCCATTATTAATCACAGTTCCAGAAGGAACCTGATGGGCTGGTGAGATAAATCAGTGATTAAAAGCATATACTACCCTTCTAGAGGACCTGAGTTCAGTTCCCATCACCCATGACCCAATGCCTCGGGACCACCACAGGCATCTGCCGTCACATGCACCCACCCACACAGAAACACACATAATTAAAAGTAAAATTAAAAAAAAAACAGAAGGGCTTTGATAACCTCATCTAAAAGGTAATCAAAGAGACTTTACATAAGAGATGAAGGGAGGTTTAAAGGACTTAAACTTCTAAAGACCTAGGCCTTTTATTATAGCAGTAGTAGAAGGCTATCACTATCCTGGTCCCAGCAAAAGAACAGTAAAGAAAATGGCCACCAGAACTAGAACCCTGAGGCCAATCACAAGTGTCATATTGCCTTAAATAGAAGAAGCCACTGGAAAATCGCAGTCTGCAGGATTGGGGGGACAGAAATGAACACCCTGTCTTCCTTTCTCCTCCTCTCCTCTGAACTCCAGCCAGTGCCTCCCATTGGGCAAACTCATCTGAAAGCAAACTCGTCACAAAGACAGAAGTGCCTTAGTAATGCAGTGCAAAACACGTACAAAACAGAGTGGAGAAGAGGGTACACAAAGGCCAAATGGAACATGCCAGCATGTAAAGATCATGACTTTTTGTCCCTCAACAAGCACTCCTTTGCTTTATCTTGTGTGAAAACTCGTGTACCCAACACAAAGGTCCTACTACCATTGACTTGTCCCTGGGTAAGATGTCAAGTCAATTACACAATCCCTTTGAACCAAACCTATCAAGTTAGTTGCCACTAATGCCCTTCAATGAGGTAGTAGAAAAGAGGAAGAAAGGAAATAATGAACATCCAAGAGACATCCTGTCTCTTGAGCTGGGAGCCAGGACTCCTTGGGGCTCCCCATATGCTGGCCATTGGACACTTTCCTGTACTGCTAATGTAAATGGCTACCAAGGAGAAAATGGATTTCTCTGAAACAGTGAAGACAAGGGAAGACATGTCTGGAAGCACGAGTTGTTTTCTGAGAAGCAGTTCTGTTCTCCCACGCCTAGAAGCACTGAGCAGTAAAACTGTAGTAATCCAATATAAAGACAAAGCCTCAAATGGCTTCTATCCTATAAGCATAAAAGTTTGAGTCATCTAGATTGACATGGAAAAAGCCTTTGACAAAATCCAGCATCCCTTCATGCTTAAAGTCCCAGAGGGAATTGGATTGAAGGGATCATTCCTCAATGTAAGCAAAGCCATATACAGGAAACCCACAGCCAATATCATCCTAAATGGGGAAATGACAGAAGCATTCCCTTTAAAGGTAGGAACTTGGCAAGGCTGCCTCCTGTCACCACTCTTCTTCAATATAGTGCTTGAAACACTTGCTAGGGCAATAAGGCAAGAAAAGGAAATTAAAGGAGTACTAATTGGAAAAGAGGAAGTGAAGCTATCCTTTTTTGCTGATGATATGATTGTTTACTTAAGGGATGCTAAAAACTCCACCAGAAAACTCCTAGAAATGATTAAGAGCTTCAGTAAAGTGGCAGGATACAAAATTAACATAGAAAAATCAGTAGCCTTTCTTTACACCAACAACAAGCAACTGAAGAAGGAATACAAGGAGACCTTCCCACTCACAATAGCCTCAGAAACAATAAAATACCTAGGAATAAACCTAACCAAAGACACCAAGGATCTCTACAACAAAAATTATAAACCCCTGAAGAAAGAGATTGAAAATGACATCAGAAGATGGAAAAACCTCCCATGCTCATGGATTGGAAAAATTAACATTGTAAAAATGTCCTTTCTACCGAAACTCTTGTATAGATTTAACACTAAACTATCCAGCACAACCGACCCCTTGTCAAGTTAACATGTAAAACAGCATTATTAATCCACCACCTTTCTATTGTTTTGTTCCCAAGATATGTTAACATTAATATCACAACATAATATAGTACAACCTTAAAAGCACAGCCCTTAAAAAGAATCCAAGCACTTAAAAGTTCAGTCTCTTAGAAGTTTCTTAACTGTGGGGCTCCTATAAAACCCAAAACAAGTAGTGTCTTATTTCTGAGGGAAGAAATGGGCACACCTAAGCAAAACCTAAGTCCAGAAAGTATCTCAAAGCTGGACATCTGGGATTCACCCACCATCTTCTGGGCTCCAAAGGGTTTTCAGTAGCTCCATTTCTCTGACTCTGCAGTCCACTGAAGACACAGCTCATCTCATAGGCCCAGCCCAGCTTCATTCCACATCTGCTGCTGCCCTTGGTGGTCATCCCATGGTCCCAGCATCTCCCAAAAGCTGGGGTCTCCACTAAAACTGAGGCTGCACCTTCACCAGTGGGCATTCTGTCCTCTCAAGATACAAAGCCTCAGATTCTCTCCATGACCTTGCAATCCTGGGATCTTCACTGCAACTGAGTCTGCACTTTCACCAATGGCCTTTCCTGGCCTCTCACAGTGCCAAGCCTCAGCTGCTCTCTGTGACCCCTTAACACCTTCAACACCAGAACCATATTGCACATTACCAAGTCCTGCTTCTGGCTTGAGATGGATGCTCAAGCCCCGCTCTGGACCACAGCTTCTGTGTGCTGACCCTGAGGAAATTCTTCCCAGAAGATTTCACCACAGTAATGCTGATCTCTTGTTACTCACAGCTGACTTTTTAGAGCCAGCTAACCAGCATCAATTGTCCCAGTAAAACAAAAGTTTCAATTCAGGTTCTGGTCTCATCTTAATCACAGCTGATTCTTTAGCCCCAGCCACCCAGAACCCACAGATTCTCAAATCAAAATCTCACACAAACGGACCTAATAGTCTCTGCTTCCCTTTGAAGCTTCACAAGCCAGGCCTCCATTGTCTACAACTCCTGTGGCCTGACTGTTCTGACTCTAGTTTTTCTAGCCCAAAGTTCCAAATGCTTCCACAGTCTTTTCAAAAACACCCGGGTCAGGTCTGTCATAGCAATATCCCATGATACTGATACCAATTTCTTTTAGTTTGCCTTCAATTGCTGTGGCCAATACCAACTTGGGGAGGAAAGAGTTTATTAAGTTTACATCTCCCAGGTTCATCACTTAAGGGAGCCCAAGGGCAGCGACCTGGATGCAGGATCTGAAGCACAGGCCATGGGGGAATGCTGCTGATTGGCTTGCTCCCCTGGCCTTTGTCCAATCTGCTTTCTTATACAGTATAGAACAACCTGCCCAAGTGTTCTGTACATTGTCTACAACACCCCTACAGTTGGCTGGCCCCACCCACATCACCCACCAATCAAGAAAATACCCCACAGACATGGCCACAGTCTAGTCCAATGGGGATAGTTCACCAGCTGAGGCTCCCTCAACCCAGGTGTGTCAAGTTGACACTAAAGCCGTCCAGCATACCTGGTAAAAATTCCTGACCACGATCCTGACAAATAACAAGGGAACAAGAACCAGTTAGAACATAAAATATCTGTGATGTTAACACTGACCTGTGGATCAGCTACCCCCAATTTCACAGAACAATGGCTTCAGCCAAAGTAGCCCTGTCACCGGAACCACCAAACTTATCTATTCTAAGATTTTAAGAAGAGAAAACAATTCTTTGGGTATATCATTGGAGAAAACAGAAAGGAAGGCAATTTCTAGTTCCACCCCTCAAACATGGAAAGTTCTAGTAATGGCTCATGGAAAAACAGCCATAAGCCTCTTTGGCGAGTCTTTGTAGGGGCTGGCTTATTTCTAGTTCAGCTCACATCACCTTCTTACATATTCTTTCATGACCATCTCTTCTCTAAAAGGATTGCACTCTCCCCAGCCTATAATCATTCTTTTATTATATGTTTTATTTCTTTCCCAGGGTAACATGTGCCCTGATATAATTTTCTATTTCTTTTTTGTACCCTCCCCTGCTCTACCCCAACTCCACAAATCCTGTGACTTTTATTTTATGTCTTCAGTCCCTAGACCAGTGCTTGGTATCTAGAAAATGTTCTGAAAATATATCTGAATACAAATAAAATATCTGAATATATAAAATGTATCTGAATGGAGACTGATGTAGCATGTAAGTCTGTGATGAGCTATGAGTAAATGCTACATATAAATGAAAAGGCTCCTTTGGAAGAGATAGAAAGTAGAAACACAAAATCATTTTTCTAGACCTATAAGCATCCTAACATATCCTGTAATTATTTGAACCATCTCTCATAAAGGGATCATGATGGTATAAAGTTTTCAAAGGAAAGTCTGTAATCCCATTACTTTGATTTAATTATGAAGACAAAGTGGAAATATATGGTGCCACCCCTGCAACAGCCAGCCCCTCTTTAAAAGAAGTAAAATGAACATTGGGATACATGGTTTGAGGACTATTTCGAGGACTACAAGGGAATCCATGGCATCTCTGAGGAGGGCTGCCTTATTCCTCTATATCAACCATCACCTCATGAGGCCCCTGGCAGTGGATGGAAGGGGGAAAGGCTTGAAGAATCATGGGAAATGCTTCTGCATCCACACCACTGAAGTGAGGTTGGGCCGCACGTTGTCAATAACTGTCATCATGGAAAACACACCAGACGAGGTGCTGTTCATTTCCAGAAAAGTGACAAACCATAATGTTGTAACTTGCCACATGTTTGACCAAACAATCCCTAATCCTACTGTGCTTATTGGGGCCAGAGGGACAAAGGAGGTGTGTCTGTTCCCTGTCACTAACCCGCTGATCTGGCTTTAGGAGCAACTTGGGAATGGAGGCCATGGCCCATGTCATATCAGTCACAGATAACACACACCATGTGAGTACCCTAGTTCATAAATAATGGCCTTCTGAGACTCCACATGACACCCGAAGTGCTGGATGGCATCTGAAAGTGCTGAGAGCTGAAATCACACAGGGCCAGGCAAGTCCTTGCTGACTACACATCCAATGAGCTTCGCATGTATTGTTTATTCCAGCAACTTTATGGAATACATTACGTACAACAAATTAGTTTCAGATGGCAGGCTACGAAGAACTGGTGTGCAGTATGAGCGAAGGTGAACTCCCACTTTCAACCCAACCACTTCCCCTCTCAGGCGTCTCAGATTCAGAATCCAGATGCAGTTTAATTTTGAAATGTAGTAGAGATCAGAAAGTTAATAAGTAGCGAGGATTAGAGATTTTGAAAAGCAATTTATGGACATTGTTAACTCACCATACTGCTGTGATTTGGGGTTGTTGTACATGAAAGCATGAAAAAAATGAACTCATTCTTCCTCCATCTCTTCCTTCTGCAAAGCAATCAAAATTAAATTCTTTCCTGACATTTCCTGCCTATGGTCCATGCAGTGCACATTTATTTTTTTTGTATGTGTATGAATGTACTTTCTGCATGTAGGTCTGTGCACCCGTGTCATGCAATGCCGCGGAGGTCAGAAGAGGGTGTCGGATTCCCCTGGAACTGGAGTTAAAGATGGTTTTCAGCTGCCATGTGGGTGCTGGGGATCGAACCCCGGGTCTTCTGCAAGAGCAGTAGGCGCTCTTAACCACTAGGCCATCTCTCCAGCCCTGCAGTGTGCATTTAAAACCTCACTGCCTACTACCATGCTGGGCCAACATTTATTCTCCTACATGAAACTAGGTATGGTGGTACACACATGAAATTCCAGCACTTGGGAGGTGAGGCAGGAGGATCAAGAGTTCAAGGCTAGCCTCCACAGTTACATACCAAGTTCTAGGTCAGCCTATGCTACACAAAGTACATGGTGGGGGGGGGGGCGGTTAAGGAGAGGAGGGAGGAAGAGAAAATGAAGGAGAAACTGCCAAGCCTTGGGGAGGGGATGCGGTATGTCTCATTTGTGACCGAGTCCCCCACAGTCACTCATTCTCTGCACTGTGATGAGTTTGTGAATTCCCAAATTAACCACCAACCACTGCATAAAGAAACTTCTCAGAGAGCTGCACTACACATATAGAAACACAAATTTAGAGGGCCAGAGGGCAGTTTGATACTACATCTGTTTAACAAAATATTAGTAGCAGGATTTCCCCTGAGGCTGGTGAGCTTCCCCAACCATGGGTTCTTGACCAGATTTAAAGTATAAAGCATGAGTTTCTTCATGTGATGTTGGCCTCAAATCCAATCAGAAAGCAGTTGGTTACCTCCCTAACAGTCACACCACTATTGCATCTATGAGTGTGTCTTGCCCCAAAAGTTGTTATTGCAGCTCACAGGGTTCACAGTAGGGAAAGACTGTTAATGTTCTTATGTCTCAGCACCCTGCTGTGTACCCTTCAGTACTTTGAGAACTAGCCAGCAGGAAAGAAGCTTCCTGGTCAGTACTGACTAGATTTCTTCATGTCCTATGACCAATATACACGGTGTCTTCAGTAATAGGGTCTTAACATTAAGTTCTGACAGGCAACAAAGAGCAATAGCTAAAGGACTAAGAAGAGAGTAGATAAAATATCATAAAAGCCAGAGGTTGGGTAGAACCAGAGAAAAAAAAACATGTTTTCTGGACATGACAGGACAAGTGAACTCATGAACTCACAGCAACTGTGTGGTTGCCCACATAAGATCAAGCCAGTCAACATTTGAGCTTGGAAGAAGGAGTTCGTGAGCCACTAACTGAGTAGCTATGGACAGTTGGTTGCTTCTTAAGGGAGAAACTCAGTTTTCTTTAAGGATGTGGCTCCTCACAGGCCGAATCCATTCCAATTGGGAAGCTAAACTGGGAAGGATCTATCTATCTGGGAAGAGTTAAGGAGAAAAGGTTTGGGCATGAATATAATCAAAACGCATTGTAGGAGTGACTGGAGAGATGGCTTAGAGCTTAATATCACTGGCTGTTCTTGCAGAAGACCTAGGTATGAATCTTAGCACCCACCTGGTGGCTAATAACTGTCTATTCATAACTCCAGTTTCAGGCGGATCTGATGCCCTCTGATGGCTTCTATGGGCATTGCACATATGTCATGCACTTACGTACATGCAGGAAAAATACACATACACCTAAATAAATAATTTTTAAAAGGCAGGACTACTTAAAATTTAAAAGAGGGCCTAGCAAAGCCAGAGAGAAATGTGTTGCTCCCCAAACTCCTGAGAAATGCACATACAGTGTCTGAACATTAGTGCATATGTATACCTAGGTGCTATATGTCGAGGAACCCAGTGCCAGACAGGAGAAACCTACCTTCGAATGGCTGGTCAGAGTGGTCCAAGAGACTCCCCAAAGTAACACAAGCTGTTTCCAGATCCCTTGGTTATCTCCCCGAACTAGAAGACAAGACCCTACTTCTAAAGACAGGACATACTTCAGATACAGGACTTGGACTAATGGAGCAGGAACTGACCTGGAAGCCTTCTCCCCAAGGACCAGCTCTCATAGCTCTAGAGGACACTACACAAGCTGCCAAGGGAGAAAACCAATGGAGAAAACCAATGGTCCAAACCAGGCCTAAAGCCTAAGAACCATGATGGCTGGCACAGCAAATTACCCCTATTCATCCAGGGATTCATCAACAGCTATCTATTGGACCAAAGCCTTCTCAATGGGAATAAACTTACAGGTAGCACTGTAAAAAGGGACAAATATACATGGCTGGAGGGGTCATAGATCCTAGAGAAAGCAATATCTCTGACATATCTCTATACAATGAGGTTTCTTACCATAATCTAAATATGGATCTATATATTTGCAGACGAGTATACTGTACACCATTCATATGGACTTTAAAAAAAAAAAGAATAAATCATGGGGCTGGAGAGATGGTTCATCAATTAAGAACACTGGCTGTTCTTACAAAAAACCCATGTTCAAGCCCCGTCACCAGCATGATGGCTAACAACTATGCATAACTCCAATTACAGGGGATCCAATGACCTCTTCCGTCTTCCGTGGACACTGCATGACATGAGTGTACTCACATACATGCAGGTACAACACTCACAAGATATAAAATAAAGAAGAAGAAATCACTACAATCCTGAGAGAAAAAAGACTTTTCCCCCATGAAACTAGTCTTTTAAAAAGTATTTAAATTAACAGGAAAATTACTTAGCATGTACTTCTATGAGTTTTACTAAATGCATAAACTCATGGAACCACCATTGCAGTGTCAGATATGGAACAAGTCTATCACCCCAAGTATTCCGACACTCTCACTTCACAGTCCCCTGCTTTTACACAGGCAAACCACATATCTGTCCTGCCCCTTTGATTTTATCTTTTCAAGAATATCTTATAACTTTTGTCATGTAACTTTTCCCTTATCAAAATACCTTTGAGATTCGACCAAATGGCAACACATGTCATTAGTCTGTTCCTTCCCACTGTAACCTGTCCCTCACATACATGTACCAGTTTATTTCTTACTATTGACAATCATTAAGTAAATTCTGGTTTTGTTAATTATGAATAAAGGTGCTATAAGCCTTTGTTTTCCTGTTGTACCGTATATGTGTAAGTCTTGATTTCTCTTGAGAAAATAACTAGGAGTGAGATTATGAGCCATGTGATACATATATGTTTATCCATAAGAAACTTCTAGGCCTTTCTTCCCATAGTGGCCACATATATTTCTTTTCATAAACAAAGTAATGACAACTATTGAAATACCCCCGTGACAGATCTTTTCCTTGGTTAGGTGATTCTAAAGAGTTTTTCACTGTGATAAAATATCAGAGACATTGGATTTCACCTTTTTCTTCCTACTTTTAAAGCTTCAATACGTTTTAATATGCCTTTTCAAACAACATTAGGTACTTGGCAATCATAGAAGCATAAGGTCTTGAGTAATCTACTTATAAATGAGGAAATTTTACTGAGAGATGGAAACCAGGAGGAATTTTTCACTACAGCCAGTTTAAGTAACTTAACCCAGTGTCATATGTGTCGAGTCCAATTTTCAATTCATAAATGTTTCCCCCTCCTTTCCTCCAAAAACATCCACCCAGGCTAATTACAGAAGAAAATGGAGCCTGAGAACCAGCCAGAAAAGATTCCCAGCTGTCACTTCTTCATTGCCATTTTAATGGGAAACACATGTGGAAGATACCACCCAGAAGCCCACTGACCAGGACACCGTGAAAACAGAAACTCGGCCGGAACATGAGATCTCAAGACAGCTCGCTCCCTTGGATAGACTGAACACACGACAGTGTTTAACGCCTTTTTGGTTCTTTTTATTTTTTGAAAAGGTTTGATTTATTATTTGTGTGTGTGTGTGTGTGTGTGTGTGTGTGTGTGTGTGTGTGTGTGGTGTGGTGTGTAGCGTGTGTGTCCACAGAGAGTTTCAAATTCTCTGGAGTTGGAATTACAGGTAGTTGTGGGTCCACCTGATGTGAGTGCTGGGAACCAAACTGCTTGTCTGCAAGAATAGGGATCAGCTCTTAACTGCTAAGCCATCTCTCAAGCCTGTCATTCTTGTTATTATATAATATCTATGGGCCCAAATATTAAAATTTTGTTTGTTTGTTTGTTTGTTTGTTTGAGACAGGATCTCACTATGTAGTGCTGGCTGCCCTGGAACTTCCTGTATAGACTCATGGTGATCTACCTGCCTCTGCCTCCCCACTGCTGGAATTAAAGATGTGGGCTCTTCTTATCTAATGGTTATCAATGAGATAACCATTAGAACTGGAGAGTTCTCAGTAACACTAACAGGAGGAAATATCCTGCAAGGGAATTGCAAAGACAGAGTAACTCTTATTAGACAGTAACACTAGTGTTGTTTGGCTCCTACTATAGGTAGCCAACATTCTTCTGAGCACTGAACATGCAGCATCTCATTAAATCCCTAATTCATGGGCCTGGGATTATCTCTGCTGTATTAGTCTACTAGGGCTGCCCTAGCAAAATATCATAGCCAGAATGGCTTAAACAAACTCATTTTTCACATTTGGAAGCTAGAAGTATGAGATCAAGGTGTGGGACTACCCACGTCCTGACTTACAAGTGGTCTCATTTTCATGCTGTTCTCCCATAGTGGACAGAGAGTAGGAGAAGGAAAGAAGAACAGGAGATGGGAGAGGAGGGGAGGGGGAGAAAGAGCCCACTGGTGTCTCTTCTCATAAAGACATCACGAAGGCCCTATCACCTAGGTTTGTGTTAGTTACACTTCTTTTTGTTGTCATTAAATACCTGGTGAGAAGCAATTTTGGGGTGGAAGAGTTTACTGAGACAGCTAGTCACATTGTGTTTATTGAGACAGCTGGTCACATTGTGTTTATTGAGACAGCTGGTCACATTGTGTTTACTGAGACAGCTGGTCACATTGTGTTTACTGAGACAGCTGGTCACATTGTGGCCACAGTCAGGAAGCAGAGAATGGACAGGAAGTTGAGCTGGGCTCTCAAACCTCAAAGCCCTCTTCCAGTGACTCACTTCCTCCAGCAAGGCTCCACCTCCAAAATGTTTGAAAACCTTCCAAAATAGTCCCACCAGCTGGGGACCACGTATGTAAAACTCATGAGTTTATGGGGAGCCTTTCACACCAAGCCATGACCTTCTATCCTTGGACACCTTGGGCTTATGGTCAGCTCATAAGTCAGAGTGCATTTATTTGAACTTCAAAAATATCCATAGTTTTTAACAGTTAAAACACTTGTTCAAAAGTCCGAAGTCTCTGAACCGTAACACCCTGTAAAATAAAATATAAAAAAAGCAAGTTACATACTTCCAATATGCAATGACATACAGTAAATATAAATATCCCCACTCCACAAAGGAAGAATAGGGGCATTAACAAGGAAAGACGGACGTGCCACAAGGAAAATACCAAATCCTGCAGTTCTGTGCTTAACAACTGGCCTCATGATAACTCCATCCCTCTGAAGGGCATGGAGAGCCCTACTCCTCCGTCACTGCCTACTGCAGCCACAGCCTCTGGACCAACTCCACTCTGGGCCTGTGATGCTTTCTTGGTGGACATCCTATGGTCCTGGCATGGCCAGAATCCTGAAGTCTCCACTGAAACTGGAGCTCACCTTTGTAGTGTCACACAATGACTTCATAGGGCCTCTTTTCAGAGAATCTGACATTAGTGGGCCTACGCAGCTTTCAGGAACCTTGGTGAGCCCCTCCTTAACCGCCCCCACCACCCATTCTTGCATCTTTCATGTCTGCAAAACTAGTATCACATGAATGATTGTTACCAAATTCTGATATCAGTGTGAAAGCTAGCTTGGCCACCTTGGACCAACAATGTAGTAACCTCTGAGACACACTGCCAGCAATGGTGACTGGTGAGTAGGGAATCCTTTCAGTGCCATTCTTGGCTTAGGCTCATTCCTTTCCAGTGGATTTGCCTTTTCACAAGGTGGAGTCTTTAGTGTGTGTGGTCTTACCTTCAGGGCACCTTTATTATAGTACCAATGCAGAGATCTAGGTTTCGCTTTAATGATGCCAGTCTCCAACAACTACAGCTGCTTTCACAACTGTGTTGTCTGCAGCTTGAAACTCATTCCTCTCCTTTCCTCACCAAACTGGGCATTTCTGTATCTTTTTGCTCAACCTATTGCTCTCTCACTATAGACCTGAGTCAGAGCAGTAAGCAATAACTATGACAGTCTGAGTATAGTCCTGCCTTGAAATTTCTTCTACCAAACAAATTAGTCCACTGCTTTCCGATTCAGCTTTACTCAGGTGCTCAGGGCACAGACAAAATGCAGCCAAATTCTTTGCCAAACAGAACGTAGTGACAATAGCCCCAAGTACAGTTGCCCATAGAGTCCTCGATCCCTCTGAAACCTCATAAGCAGGGCTTCCACAGTCCACCTTTTTCTCAGCATTCTAGTCTTAGTTCCCACCAGAATGATCCATTAGGTTTTGTTAATTAGAATTCTAGAGCTTTTCAAGGCCAAAACTTTAACACTTCTATATTCCTCCTGAAAACCAGATGCAAAAGCCCAAGATCAAGTTTATCATGGAATGGCCCTGTTCCTGGTACCAACTTTCTGTATTAGTTACTTTTCTTATTCCCGTTACCAAATACCTGACAGAAAGCAACTGGATGGAAGAAAGGCTTATGTAGTCAACAGCTTAAGGGTACAGCCTTCAAGATGGGAAAAGCATGGAAGCAAAGTATGTGGTGGTTCTTCACATCGCGTCTGTAGTCAGGAAGCAGAGTGCAGACAGGACTTGGGACTAGGCTATCAAATCTCAAGGCCTACACACAGTTGCCCATTTTCTAAAGCAACATTCCATCCCATAAAAGTTCTTTAACCTTTCCAAACAGTGCTACCACCTGGGGACCTCAGATTTCAACCCATGAGTCTATGGGGCTATTTCACATCCAAACCACAATAAGCCATAATTATCTCTCAAAGTTCCCATCTTCATATCATTCACAGTGAATTTAGCTCCATATATGAATTAGAGAGCTGGGGGAGGGGACACAATTTGGTCCATAGCATCCACTATGCAAATACATGATGTTTTGAGAGATTGGGTAGTTTCTTACAGATCACTCAGTTAACATCATCAGAGCCTTAAGCTGATTCAGGGCTTTCTGACTTTCTGACTCCAAAGAATTATTTCTACTATTTATTTACTGTCACTAAGTCCCAGGTACTTATACATGAAAATAAAACATCTCTAATCTTTACGGAAAGCCACCCAATGTTTTCCCCCATTTCCCCCATCTTATTTACCAATATGAAAATTCAGCTCCAAATAGACAGTTCTCATAACCTCTCCTCCAAACCTAACTTATCCACTCAATTTATCCTAATGGCAGGTGAGGTCCAAGATTATCATCATTACTTGGAAGCCCATTATAAATACAAATTCTTGAGTCAAATTGTAGATACTAAATCAGAAACTCAGCGGCAGTATCCATGATCTGTGAGTTCTCCTGACTCCTAAGTGACTTTGCTCTGTGCTAGAGTTTGAGAGCTCGGCATTCTCCATAAATTTATTAATATACCTAATGCATTCAAAACACAATAATAAGCTGTAAATCCAAAGATGCAGGTATGTTTGTTTCAAAAGCCAGTGGCCATTTGTTTTCTATATTATCCATTCCCAACTATGCCAAGGAAAGACCTTGGGGATATTCAGAGTTTGTTTAAAGAAACACCAAATTCAGAGCACAGTTCTGAATTCTGCTTTCATACCTACAAAAAAAATATGAGAGAAGGAAATGTCAAAAGATGACCCCTGAGAATTAAGAATGGTACTTTCCATTTAAAAAACATATTGATAAGCTAGAGAACCAACTCTTATAAAATTTTTATTTGAGCCTTGACGATTTTGTGCCTATTTAATGAAAAGAAGGAATCTCGTATATGAAAATAGTAGGCATAAAACTAAATTATTTTCTTAAAAGTGAATTTTATCACTCTTTGTCTTATTTTTAAAATTGTGTTTAATTCAATAAATCAGCCAGTGTTTTATCTTTTACAGTTGTTTTATATCTGAACCATTCTGCCTCTCAAGGAACAAGATTGTTATATCATTTTAAGACGTCAAGATAATTTACAAAAAGATCCAAAAGTTGACATATAGTAGAAATTTTAGGAGAACAATGCATGAAGGTGACTGGTCTCATACCGAAGACCTTTCTCAAACATATACAATGTAAAACTCATTTTTAACCATTTAATTTATATTTGACTTATTTTCATTATAGTATCATTACAGCCAATTTGTCTAACCATGCAGGTTACATTAGGAGCTTTTCTCATAACCCAGGGAGGAATAAACAAAGATTAAGAGCTTAAGTCCCTAATCTTATTATTACCTTTTTTAAATTCAATTGGATAATAGACAAATGAGTGTATGTATTCAATGAATAAAGATACCCTATCTATCATCTATTTATATTCACTCCTCTTTCTAGCTTATTACTTTTTGTTCTTTGTACTTTAAAGTGTTTCATTATACATGGTTCTGTCCTATAAGAAAATTTTCATACAAGTACATATTTTATGTTATATTCCCCTAAACCATTCTAGTCTCCTTTTTCATTTCTCGCCCTTCCCGTTACCTCCATTTGGTCCTCTAAACAGTTTTGCTTCTACTTTCCTGTGCTATACATCTATAAAACCTAGGAACCACAAATGACATAAACATATATTTGTCTTTCTGAGCCTAACTTAATTCATTTAAAAAGAATCATTTCCAGTTAGAGCCATTTTTTCATAACTTTATTCTTCATGGCTCAAAAAATTCCACTGTGGGGCTGGAGAAATGGCCTAGCGGTTAAGAGCTCTGACCGCTCTTGCAGAGGACCTGGGTTCGATCCCCAGCGTCCACATGGCGGCCGAGAGCCGTCTGAAACTCCAATTCCAGGAGAACTCCAGTTCCACGGGAATCCGACGCCCTCTTCTGACCTCCGCGGCATTGCACAACACGGGTGCACAGACCTGCATGCAGACAGTACATTGATACACATACAGAAATGAATAAAATTTAAAAGAAAAAAAAATTCCATTGTGATTACATGCCACAATCTCTTTATCCATTTTTCTGTGATTAGTGCTACAATAAAATCGGATGCACAATTGTCTCCGTGGCTTGCTGACTCAGAGCCCTTTGAGTGAAAACCCAGGAATTATGGCTGGATCATATTGAAGATCTACCATAGCTTTTGTTTTGTGTTTGAGAATCCTCCACGCTTGACTTCAATATGGCTGGGGTATATACAGTGTACAAGGATTCCCTTTGTGCATCTCCTTGCCAGCATTTTTGCTATTTATCTTCATAACAACTTCCATTCTTACTGGAGTAAGATAGAGTTTCACCATAGTTTTCATTTGCCCTTATCTGATGACTAGTGAGCCTGACCATTTTTATATGTTTATTGGCAATTTATATTTCATCTTTTGTGAATTATCTGTTCATTAGCCCATTTATTGACTGAGTTTTGCTTTCCTGTTTAGTTTTTGAATTCTTTGTGTGTTCTAGATATTAACTCTGTCACATGTACAGTTGGCAAAGATTTTATCCCATTCTGTAGGCTGCTCTTCATTCAACTGTTTTCTCTGCTGTGGGAATCTTTTTCATGAAATCTCATTTGTCAATCGCCAGCATTATTTGGTGAATGACTGGAATTCTTTCTATTCAGAAAAGTTTTGGCCAACATTGTGAAGTTTCCCTACTTTTTTCTCTAGTAGTTTCAGAGTTTGAAGTCTTATGTTCAGATAGGATCTTTGATCCCTCTGATCTGAAGTAGATTTTTGTACTGGGTGAAAGATAATGATCTAATTTATTCTTCCTTGTGTTTTTCAGCACAATTTGTTGAAGAGGCTGTCTTTTTCTCCAATGTATATTTTGGCCTCTGTCAAAACTCAGATGGCTGTAGCTGTGTGGATTTATATCTCTGTTATTTATTCTACTATTCCATTGATCTGTGTGTGTCCCTATCATTCTGATTTTGTTACTATGGCTTTGTGGGGTAACTTGAAATCAAGCTACTTCAAGCATGATTCATAGAAGATGTGGTGTTGCACACCTTTAATCCTAGCACTCAGGAGCCAGAAGCAGGCGGATCTTTGTCAGTTCAAGGCCAGTCTGGTCTACAGAGTGAGTTCCAGGACAGCTGGGGCTGCAGGGAAACCCTGTCTTAAAAAGACAAAAAAAAAAAAAAAAGACCTTTAAAGCATTGTTTCCAGCACAAACATGGCTCTCTGCTTTTGTGACTAAGTTCAGCTCTAAGACATTTTAACAAATGAATATTTGCCAATCACTGCACTAAACCTTTAACATGTAGAAAATTAATTTAACTATCACCCTAAGGTATATATTTTAGGATTATTGCCATTGCACAGATGAGAAAGTTGGGGATCAAAGAAGTAATATGCTGGAGCTCTTTATATCATATGGAAAGGACTAGATGAAACCAAAGGAAGATCAGTCACTTGCAGTGCATTCATTCAGATGGTGGGCACTGGCTCTGGAGGGGTTAGAGTGCCACTCTACATCTAGATTGGTCCCAGAGGGCCATCTGTTAGCTAGCGGGGGCTGAGACAGCCTTGCAGCACTGGCTCCCCATCTGAAAAAGGAAGGACTGCAAGGTGGGTGCTCAGTGCCCCATGGCCCCTCAAGCCAGTGGAAGACAGAGAAAATATTAATAAAGGGACAACATGGAAATGTAGCTCTCTTTGTCTGGATTCTTAAGAGCACTCAGTTCAGGGTTATGGTCATTTCACCAACTCCTGACATTTTTCAAGTCAATGAAGAAAGAACTAGCAGGTATGTTCAGATTTCTCCTATGAATACCTGGAGGAACAGCTCAGTCATACAGTGCTTGCCATATAAGCAAAAGAACCAGATTTTGATCCTTAAAACCCAAGTTAAAATGCTTGGCATGATGGCAGGCCCTTGTACTCCCAGTGCTGAGGAGGTGGAGACAGGGAGTCCCCGGGGCTCTGTGGCTGGCCAGCCTAGCCTCCCAGGAACTCCAGGCCAGTGAGAGGTCCTGTCTGTTTAAAAAAGGCAGTTGGGAGCTGAGGAGGGACCCCTGCCCACGGACGTGCACGAGTACCCCCACACATGCACACACACCACACAGACACCCACTCTCAAATGGAAATGGAATTCAGATCCTAAACCTGTTTTCCCAGGCAGCAGAGAGACTCTCTTATTTTTTGGCCCTCAGAGTTCCAGATGGATGTGACTTAAACTCCATGGGAAAAAAAAAAAAAAAAAAAAAACCTTGGCAATTTGTCACAGAAAAGATTCTTTGAAGTAAACTTTCATATTTTCATTTCACCTATCAAAAGCCAAAGCCATTTCAGCAGAGCCTGGTGAGGTGGAAGGGGCTTTCCAAGAAACCATTGAATATGTGCGGATTTTCTGCTTTGTTTGGTTGAGGGAAGGGTTTTTTTTTTTTTTTTTTTTTTTTTTCCTGTCCTGATTTGGGAAGTTTGTCGCAGCCAAAGGTCATTTCGTGCCTCGGACAGGAAGTTTGCTCCCTGGTTTTTCCCCTTCATAACACTGCTCTCTTTATCTCTGCGGACAGCCTTCCCACCGCCATTCTTTTGTTTCTCCCTCCTCTTTGCTCCCTCTCGTACCCACCTTCCCTCAGAGCTTCTTATGTGAGCCTTGTCTCGTTCCTTTCTAAGCAACTGCACTCCTGGCCTTTGTATGCTCAGAGCTCCAGAAAAAGACAAGACCCAGTGCCAAGGAGCCAAGGCTTGACTCATGGCTTCATGAGTACCATAGCTCTCCGTAGTAACTTGGACCCAAGTGGATTAAATCAGAAGTCAGCTTCTCGCAAATTCCGTATGGAAGAGATCCTAGCAGACCTCACTTGTTTTTAATCTCCCTTGGTCCTGAGTGTTCTTAAGAATCCAGACAAAGAGAGCTGCATTTCCATGATGTCGCTTTATTATTTTCCCCATCTTCCACTGGCTTGAGGGGCCATGGGGCACTGAGCCCCCACCTTGCAGTCCTTCCTTTTTCATATGGGGAGCCAGCGCTGCAAGGCTGTCTCAGCCCCAGCTAGCTAACAGGTGACCCTCTGGGACCAATCTAGATGTAGAGTGGCACTCTGACCCCTCCAGAGTCAGTACTCACCATCTGATGAAATCATGCACCTGGAAGAAGATCCATTCAAATTTCAATTCCAACTGAACCACAAACAAGTTCCTAGAGCTCTCTTCTCCTGCATAAAATGTATATGAAATATACCTGGGGAGTCTGCATAAGAATCAAATAAGGACATGGCACCTGGGATTCTTGGCCCATGCTCCATAAATCAATAAAACTTCGTTTCCTTTTGTCTTCTCTCCTCCCAGACCTCACAGGAAGAAGGTTGTGGACCTTGGGTAAGAACATGAAAGAGATTCTGAGGATATGAAACATTTCAATTGTGCCTACTACATCACAGGATTACTCTAAGCACTTCAAATATTTTAACTCATTGGATTTTCCTCCCAAACTCTGTAACTGCTATCATCATCTCCATTTTACAGATAAGAAGCTAAATTCTTGCCAAGGTCACAAAGCTAATAAGTGATCCAGCTGTAATCTGACCCCAGATAATCTGACTCCTAACTATCAAATGCCAGAATCGGTAGAGAGGTTGCCATCTGCAGCTGGAACCCAAGTATAAAGATTGGCTGCCCTCTGTTAGTGGGCTGCATTTGGTTTGCATGCTATTTTAAAACTCGGGAAAGGGGCTGAGCCATGACTGAGATGGCTCAGCCAGTGAAATGTTTGCCTTAGAAGCATGAGGACCTGAGTATGATCCCCAGAACACATACAAAGATCCAGGGTGGTGGCAAACATGTCATCCCACTTGACTATGGCAGAGGCAAGGCTGATTCCTGAGGCTCACTGACCAGCTGTCCCAGCCTGCTTGGTGAGTTCCAGGCCAGTGAGAAACCCTGCCTCAAAAAAACGTGGATGACACCTCAGAAACAACAGATACAAAAGCCCACATACACAGAATATATATATGTGCACTTGTACATACCCATTGGGTGGCATGCACAAAATAAAGAGAGAGGTTGCAATTTGAAAACTGTATCCACAAAACTGTTGGCAACTCTAACACTATGCAGTCTACACTGGCTAGACAGCAAACATTAATTGACAACTTCTCTCTGGACTAAGGCCTCTACTTGACCATAGACTATCATGCTTATGGTCATGTAGTAGGGCCTGCTTCATGTCTAATCTGTTTTGTTGTTGTTGGTGGTGGTGGTGGTAGTGGAGGTGGTAGTGGTTTTTTTGAGACAGCATCTCCCTTTAGTCCCAGCTGGCCTGGAGCTCTCTATGTAGACCAGGCTGGCCTTGAACTCACAGAGATCCACCTGCCCCTGCCTCCCAAGTGCTGGGATTAAAGGTGTGTGCCACCATGCCCAGCTTCACTTCTAATCTGAAGGCACACTTGAATTTGTGTTCAAGAAACAGGCAGTACAGAAAACCTGGTCATAGTCATAAAGATATAGAATCTATGTTCATTAATATGCAGTCAATGTTCGGAATGTTTCAATGGCGTAGAAGAAGTAAAAAAGTCTTCATGAAACATAATCAACAACCAAGTTTAAATCACAATCAGAAGAGAAAATTCTTGGAAAAGCCTTCAAATCCTATGTGTAGGAATTATAAACCCATTTTCTTTCCATATCCCTACACCCAAACAAGAATCCTCAAATGCAAGTTTTCATATAGCCAATGCTCAAAGACTCAGTTGCATTCAGTGTTAAAAGTATCTTTGACTTGGCACAACTAGAATAGGGAGTCCAAGTTTTCTTTTTTTTTAATATATATTTTTTTTAATTTTTTATTTATTTCTGTATGTGTATGAATGTACTGTCTGCATGCAAGTGTGTGCACCCGTGTCGTGCAATGCTGCACAGGTCAGAAGAGGGTGTCGGATTCCCCTGGAACTGGAGTTCTTCTGGAATTGGAGTTTCAGACGGTTCTCGGCCACCATGTGGGTGCTGGGGATCGAACCCGGGTCCTCTGTAAGAGCGATCGGCACTCTTAACCGCTAGGCCATCTCTCCAGCCCAGGAGTCCAAGTTTTCACATACTGCTTATCTCAAATAATATCTAAACTGTTTGTCTTCTTATAGTTCTTTAGGCCTTGCCTAAATTGGTATGATTTTAAAGAGTAGCCAGTTATATAGTGAGATTCTCCTAGAAACCTAAAAAGGGTAGCATGAAAAAGGACTGGAGCTTATGAAAGAGGAAAAATCCTGATTGCAGGTAAATAAACAGACTAAAGAATTTACCCCAAACCATAGAGCCCACAAACAACAGTTGATACACTTTGAATCCAAGTCCGTGTTCCATCCACTGCCTCTCCCACATCCTCTCTACATGAATCATTCAAATATCACACTCTATGCTGTCACCATCTGCCCCAAACTGCCACACACCTTATATCTAAACATTTTCCTAACACATATATCTTTGACAAAGAGGGAGCTTCAAAGTCACTCATTAATAACCCTCTTTTTATAAAATGAAAATTTTTTGTTTTACCTCCATAGTTTCATTTAAACACAGTTTTATTAACTAGGACAGAAAGAAACATCATCTTTTTAGCCAGTTTTCATTTTATTGGCATTTTATTTTATTATGAACCTTCAGTGATGCTGATTATGTTTACAAATCACTAAGGGGAATTTTAAAACCACTTTTCTTCCTCTAATCTCTCCCAATCTGCCTTCTTAGAAATACACAAACCATTTCAACCACTCCCCAATTCCCTTTTGGAATACCCTGAATGATTCTGAAAGATTTTGTCATTCCCTAAACACCGCCCTAAAAACAAATCATTGGACCCCAGGCTCTTCACACTGCCAAGTTGAATAGAATTCAAATGTTCTATCTAACCAAACTCTAACTCACAACAAAGCTACACATAGTCAGTGATATATAAAATAGTTCCAAAATATTAAGGTAATGGGAAAAACAATGCTGTGTCAAGAGGTCTTCCCCTCCTTACTATTTGGCCTAATACAGGAGGCTTTTTTCTCAAGCTTCTGTAACCTGATCACAATGTGTATGTATCTATCCATATAACTAATAAGTGAACTATCATTTTAATAATGTGCAGCTTAAGTTTTCTCACATTCAAAATGATGACTGCTGCCAAATTTAAGAGTGTTTCTCTACTTTATACATGAAAGCAGACACAAGGAATTGAGAAAACAAATCAAGGAAAATAATTATGGGCTGATTTTTTTTAAATTCATAAAATTATAAATCTTTAAATTACAACTTTGCCTTTTGAATTGAACATTCCATGACAAAGTATAAATGTGAACAAAGAACACAGAGAAGACGTTTTCCAACAAGATACAAGACATTCTAGATATCTTAGGACATGGCCACAGAATTGCAGTTATCCAAATGATCAAGCAGCTCTTTGTCAAAGGGCCTTCCCTTCACTCCAGACTTTGCCTCCAGACTCAACTCTTTCCCTGGGAGTTCTGCTAATCTTCCAAATGACCCCAACCTCAAAGACCCTTGCAAATAGTTCCCCTTAATATTTTAAGGACCACGTGAGCATATAACCAAACTGTATAAACCACCTAAAAATGATTGTATTTAGATTTTTAAAATTATAAATATCTCAAAGAGTTCTCCTCCACTCCAAATATGATATTACTGGCATCTAGAATGATGCAGATAATAAATTCAGTACTCATATGAATAAACTTAACGTCCCACAAAAACAACGGGGCAGTCCTAAGAATCTCCCAATAGTCCTGCAATTTTCAAAGGTTTCTTTACACAATATCCCCCAATAAGTCCTCAGTTCAGCAATTATAAAGCCACATACCCAGAGAGAAAAGCTATCCCAGAGTCTATAAAACAGTTTTATCTGTCAGTCAGCTAAATGGAAAATTAGAAATTGTGTTTGAATTGCCTTATTTTATATATTTGGAGACTGAGCTCCAAGCTCTCCGGTTAACTGACTTAGCTAATCATCCATCTGAGAGGTGTCCATCCAGTTCTTATCTTCTATGCCTGCTTCTGAACTCAGCCCCTCTATTTCCTCCAAAGTGAGTATTGATAAGCTTGAGGATTTCTTTACACCCCACCAACATGGCCATAAATCTCACAGAACTTCCTCTGAGGTGGGGTGGAAGGAACTTCAAGAGCCAGCGGGTTTGCTTAACTGAAAAGTATGTATTGACTGGACCGAGAGGGTCTTGCTTTGCAGGGAATGTCTTCTCAGTTTACTTCACAATAGGAAATCACAATAGGAAATGTTTTGTCCTTAATTTCCCGAACAGGTCCAGAGGAGGAGATGCACCCTTTCCTGAAAGTATTGAGACGAAGAGCAAATCCTCCCATTTGGCCACAAGAGGGCAGCTGGACCACTTCCTGCTAGACCTGTGTTCTAAGCCATCTTGAAGAGCAGCATTCTGGAACTCAAATTTCTTACCATGAAATCTCTGAGAGCCCCTCTCAACTTCTCAGCACATCTTTCTATTCTTTCACGGTGTTTCTTGGGGATGTGTTTTGTTGCTGTTTTGTTTTATTTTGTTTTGTTTTGTGTTTTAAAAAATCATTGGCCAACTTATTTCCAGATCTAGAGAACCCTCTGGTTTAGAACTCTGTGCCAAAATTACCATCTACAAAGATCTTTGGAGACCAATAAATCGTTAGGCTTATTTGGAAACCCAGAGAAAATGTTTTATTTTAATTGTGTTTGACCCCAGATAAAAATAAAAACAGTAATGATCATCTGATTCTGCCACACTTAATAAAGTTGTTCTAAGTGCTTTGAGATTTGCCAAATATTTGCCTCATCACCTAGTCTTCATTCATCATTTCCATTTTTGTGATATCCTGAACACTTTCAAGTCAAAATTTATTGTGGTATTTTGTCACTGAGCTAAATACTGGGAGTTCTACAAACAAAAAAATAAGCAGAGATTAGTAACAGCTAAAGTCTACATCTTTATAGTTCTGCAAAACATAAATTCAAATTTATTTTGCCTTTTAGAAACACAAAGAGTTGGAAGCTAACTCAAAAAATAAATGTTAAGGTTCACATGTACACATGTCCATTGGAAGAGGCTCAGTCACTAATAGTGACAGCTTAAGTAGTTACTGGGCTTTTACCAGTTTTTCTTTAAATGGATACAAAAATTTACTCCAGTTTTGTGTGAGGCCTTCCCCTTACCATCTTATTAAAGACTGTACCGGCCCCTCCCACACTCATGCCCTGCTCCCATTCTTAGCTCCAGTAGCAACATCCGATATGCTTTGCTTTACTTGGATTTTTATTAGCTTTCTTCACAAACACCACTTCCTCAACTAGAACAAAAGCCTATGATAAAAAGAGAATTGTGCCTGTTTCACTTACTATTGCACTCTCAGCATTTAGACTAATGCCTGACATACTATGGGAACTCAATAATTTAGCCAAATGCTGTAATCACAAAGAATGGAGCATGTTTATCATAAAAATTTTAATTAAGAGTAGAGCATGGTAGCCTTTAATCCCAGCACTTGGGAGGCAGAGGCAGGTGGATCTCTGTGCAGTCCCGGCCAGCCTGGTCTACATGGAGAGTTCCAAGTCAGCTGTGGCTACAGGGAGACCCTGTCTCAAAAAGACAAAAAAAGCAATTGATATTTAAATATTCTGATACCACTTAACAATAGATTGTAAATTATTGATCAGAATTGAAGCATGTTTCTTAAAGCAGGTACCTAAAACAATCCTTGGACCCTTGGTTATTGTTGTGAGAGTATTCTGTGCAATGCTCAGACTCAGCTAGGTCCTATTTCCCAGCAGCTACTCAGAGCTATACCAACTTACTAGTAAAGGTCCTCCCAAGTTGTCAGAGCATCACACAGGCTAAGCAGTGACATTCTACAAATGACATTGACTTGGTGGTAACAGCCCATAGTGCTAGTTGTGCCTCTACCACCAGCAAGCCAAGAGTTTAATCATCCATTTAAGTTATCAGTGTCTTAATGTCCTCATCCAAAAAATGGGTATAAAACTCCCCTTGTCAATGTTAAAGAATTATGGAGTTTCAGCTGGACGTGGTGGCATATGCCTTTAATCGGAAGGCAGAGGCAGGCAGATCTCTGTGAGTTCAAGGCCAGCCCGGTCTACAGAGTGAGCTCCAGGCCAGCTGGGACTAAAGGGAGACCCTATCTCAAAAGCACCAAAAAAAATTATAGAGTTTCATGAACCATAGTGGTATTTTAGAAACTACAAAGTATTTTTTAAATGCAAAGTATTATAACAATCTATGTTTCCTGTTCTCTGTTAAATAGTGCCTCCACTCAGATGCAGTTCTATGGGTCAAGAGATTTTTATCTTGATAACTCAACCCCTAGACTATCTTCTTACTGTGGCTAATTTGATTAATACCAGAATCTCTGAACTATCCTATCTGTAGGGAGCAACACACACACACACACACACACACACACACACACACACACACAGGAGCTCATGTCACAGTATCTAGTGAAGCCCTGACTATATGTATAACCAGTGTGGAAAGTGGGTGCCTTTCTTCTTCTCCTGAGTTGATAAGGCTAGAAATTCCCCTCCTCTTGGACACATTCTCACAGTAGGTACTCAATAAACATTCGCTGAATAGATGGATGTTAAAGGGGCTCCATGCTAGTATTCCCTAGGTGTAGAGCTCCACCAGGCCTGTGTCATTACATCCTTCACATGCCAACAAACCTCTTGGTGCTGGATGGCTAGGAAGAAGCTCGAATTTAGGATACCTCCTCCCTCGATTTCTGCTGCTATGTTCCATGACTTATGCCTTCCCATTTACTCAATCAGACTGTAAAGGCGATTGCTTGCCTAGCCTGTGCTCAGCTTGCATACCCGGTGGATACAGACTCACTGCCACTCTGCCTTCCCTTGGTACATTCCCAGTGATTCTATACCCACGGGGCCTGCCATACTTTGTTCCTGTTCCAGCACATGGCCTGTCCAGACCACAAGACCCTCATTGTGGTTAACTGAAAACATTCAATTTAGTCATGCCTAACATGGGCAAAGTTCTGAGAGCATCAAAACAGTGTAAGTAATCCTCAACTTAAAAAAAAAATGATACATTTCAAATGTTTCTGTGTAAAATGTGCTGCTGGCACTTGGAAATGCATTTCTCAGTATTAAGAACCCATCGATCCTGATAGTGATTCCTTCAAAAATGTTTATTGAGGGGGGCTGAAGAGATGGTTCAGTTGTTAAGAGCACTGGCTGCTCTTGCAGAGGACCTGAGTTCGATTCCCAGTACCCACATGGCAGCTGACAACCATCCAGTTCTAAGAGAATCTGGCACACTCTTTTGGCCTCTGTAAGCATTGCACAACACAAGTGCACTTACATACATGCAAGCAATACAATCGTACACATAAGATAAAATAATAAAAAAGAAAAATGGTTAGTGAGCATCTCCCTTCTTTGCATACTTTTCAGCACAATGGAAACAGGGAAATGAGACTCATCCTGAAAAGCGAAGGGGACAGTGCCAGACGCTAACTGTGCCTATGCTGTGCACCGTGAGGAAAATAGGACTACCCAGAGTACACTGAGGGCAAGGAGGCAAAAGTGATCCCTCTGCCTGGGAGAATCAGGAAGGTTCCACAAAGAGACATTCCTGCTGAGGCACGAGAATGAGGAAGAAGGCAGCAGGCAGATGAGCGGAGAAGGGTGTTCCTGGTATGTGATTGTCAGATTGCCAAGCCAACACCCAAGCATCAATTTAACTCCTACTTCAGTTCAGCCCGGGGCAGCACTATGTCAGAGACAGAAATGGAATAGGGCTTTGTAGACCAGCCTGGGAAAACCTGTGCTTGGAGATCAGTCTAAGACCCTCAATATGACAAGACTTGGTCCTGGGCTCATCCAACACATATTCACCCCCCCCCCCACTAACATGACCAGCACTCAGCATCTAGAGCAAAGAAGGAAAGCAATTGGGTATTAAGTGAAGCCATACTCATGCTTTCGTTTTCTTGCAAAGTTCTAGATTATTGTGTGAATGTAAGATCACCAGTCAGGCTTATTAGAGACTACACCTACAAGTCAAGTCTACACCCTGAGAAGCTTAAAAACTCTGTTTAGGTAAGGCTTCTGCACACACAAAAAAACTAAGGACCCAAGGAAGTAGCTGCCAAAAGAATGAAATCACGATACCCCAAGCCTTCACTTCTTTCTTCAGAATACAGCTCAGTTTAGTTCAGCAAATTATTTTACATTAAATGCCCACTACAGGTCTGTTGATGAGGTAAGGCAGCATTCTACAGTGCAAAAGGTAGTGTCCACCAAGTTCTGCCAATGTAAATAAGTTTTCCTCCCAGAGATATTAGACTAAGCTAACTCAGGAAAAACCCCTAATTAATAGGAATTCTTTTACTCAATACAAGACGCATATATGACTGGGTATGAAAAAGAATTCCCCAGAAACTGCATCTGTCCGAACTGTAATGGACCTCCTTGGGAGGTAATGAGCTTCCAGTCAAGCTAGATAAATATTTGGCAGTGGTTTTGTAGGGGTGATGCAAGCGTTCAATGACCAGGAGGCTCCCTTCCAAACCTGTAATTGTATGAGCTTCTGCCACTCCCCCTCGACAGCCCAAAAGACGAATCCAGGAAGCCATTGCCACAACGGTAAAGAGCAACAATGAGTAGGCTCCTTCAAGGTACCAGACCCAAACTAAATACTGGTGACAATCCAGAGGATGGGAAGATGTGACTTCTGCCAAGAGCCTGAGCAGACTCCCAGAGTGCTCAGTGTTCCTCGGAATGTCTGAGAGAGTCTGTGAATTTCAGAACTCATTAGTACTCAAAGGGGTCATGGTCATTAAACAAAGACCTGGCAAAACACAGCGCTCCTTGAGGTTGAGATTGGTAGGGTTCTAGAGGATCTTGGAAAGCTCCTCGAATTGCAGCTCAGAATAGCTCTGCCCAAGGGGCCATGGTGGACGTTGCTTGAAGATGCACAGAAGAGAGCCTCCAAAAGAGAAGCAGTTAGTTCATGGATGAACAAGTCACACCAACCTCCTGAGTGTAATCCACAGATACGGGAATGATATTAGGAAAGAGGAAAATAGTACCAGGGTCCCGGGCAGCCAAGAAGCAAGTTGTTTAAAGACCTGGCCTGTCTTCAGCCATCAAAACAATGGCAAACCATACAAGTCACTGAGTCATGTAACTCCTGTTCCTGAAGCAGTGTTACCACACGGATGTCGGTGTACCTGCTGAAGCAATTCAAGTAAGAATAAGAGTCCACATTAGAATCTCCATTCTACCACTTCTGAGACCAAAGTTTTAACCTGTGAACTTCAGAAAGCAGGGCACAGGATTAAACTCTGGACCAGGTCCGGTCCAGCTCTGTGATCTTACAGGAGCATCTTACAGGAGAAGGAAAATGTATCAACAGACCATCTCCTATCATACTGGAAGATTCTAAATAAAGCAAAAAAAATTCTTGATTCCTAAATTTCTATAACTCTGCCCTTTTAACTTCATGTGGTTTAAGTAGTTAAGCCAGATGAATGGAAGTGAAACCCATACTCCCCAAACCAGCAGCATTTTGTGGGGAAAGAAAGCGAATGCCTGGTGTTCAGTCCTGATACATCTGCAAAGCTGCCACATAAATTCTGCCCAAGACCGAGGGAACCCATCAGGACAAGGCAAATTGTCTCTCTGTTTTTTTTTTTGTTTTGTTTTGTTTTGTTTTTTTTTAAGCTATCAACTTAACATTGCAAATCATTTGCTATTCTCAAGGGACTCGCCTAGTATTGCAAAACTTGATAATTACTGATTCATGACTGATTTAGGAAAACATGGGCTTAAGTAATCAGGCCAGAGCAGGGCTGCTGACCGCAAGGCTGGCAGGGACTTTGCCTTTTCTTTCATTATTCCTTTCATTAATGTTTTAACATTTTACAAAAACGAGCTTTTAGCATATCACTAGTGGTTTGAGTTTTCAAAAAAGCCCAGAACATAGAATCACCAGTTAAGGCTCTCCAACACTACCTGCATTCTCTCTGACTTTTCTTCAAGTACCACAAACCTGAAACCCAGGAAGTTCTAACACGGTGGTTCCAGAAATCAGGCGTGGATTGGTTTCTGTGAAGTATCAGATCTCAGACTCTTTGCACAGACCCTGAAAACACATAAACATCTCTTCTATAAACTGACAGCATGTTCTGTATAAATCAGGAGGAAGAATTCAATCACAGCTCTGAGCCAACCCCACACACCACGAGCCCCACACACCTACATCTTCAAAACTCATTCTTCATACGTGTTGCCACAAAATTGCTTCATCTGGCCAGGAGCCAGCAAGCTCATCAGAGGTGATCATCTGTGCAGCCCTCGGAAAAGGGTTTTCTTTTTAAAATAAGGGTGTGTAAAATCTCCTATCTGCAAAGAAGGAAACTATCCTCTCTGCTGGAATTGTTATCCTACTAAAGATGAAGAAACTTAGAGTGTTTTCTTATTCTGCAGAGGAATTACAGAGAACAGCATGCCAAAAATAGATGGCCTTTGGCCTCTAAGACCATATCAAGTCTTCTTTTCTTTTCGACTTTACGCTTCCAAATAAATGTGCTTTTGCTAGTAAAAAGCAGATCCTTGTCATCGACTGGGTTTCTATCATCAGACTTAATCTGTATGTGTCATAAAAATATCTGCATATAGATCTATTTACTAAAATATATCATCCCTGTTCTTGTAGGGAAAAGAGGCAGATATTTAAAAAATGATTTTTTTTTCACGTTTTTCAGACAGACAGGGTCTCCCAGTAGCCCCAGCTGGCCTGGAACCTGCTATGTAGACCAGGCTGGCCTTGAACTCACAGAGATCCACTTGCCTCTGCCTGGCACTAAAGACGGTTCTTAGGTGCCATGTGGGTTCTGGGAATCAAACCTGGGTCCTCTGCAAGAGTAGTCAGTACTCTTAACTGCTAAGCCATGTCTCTAGCCCCAAAGAGTGAAATTTGCAAATAAGGGTTTTAGCTGGAATATTCTAATGCCACTTGGACAGATCATGAATATGTGTGTTAGTTGAACCCTATTACTACATGAATATATACATTATATATTATGTACAATAATATATAATAAATATATCATATTTATTCATTAGAACCAAAAAGTCCACTTTTAGGGATTTACTATTTAAATAACAAAAACCCAATTGGGAAAATTTTTATTTGCAAATATATTTACCATATTGTTATTTATAATAGAAAAACAGAGAAGAAACATTGTAGAAGGATAAAAATATATAAATTCTCAACAAAATAACAGAATACTATGTAGCTCTGACAAATATCTGCAAATATTGGTGATGACATTAAATGTTCATGTAATATTAAATTAGAAGTTAAGAAATAAACATATCACACATATACATAAAAATCTAAAATACGTGCTTCTAGTTATGCTTATAAAACTAAGCAAAAAAATTCTCAGTATTAGAAGGAAATTTTGGATAGATTTTTTTTCTCCTTTTTTCCTATATTTTCTGAATTTCTTCAGAAAATCAGCACTTAACATATATTTTGGACAGTGAGCTGGCTCAGCAGGTAAGGGTAGTTGTCAATAAACTACCTGAATTTGATCCCCATTTCCTACATGGCAGGAAAAGAGAACAGACTCCCAGGCCATGGGATGAACAGAGAGAGAGAAAGAGAGAGAGAGAGAGAGAGAGAGAGAGAGAGAGAGAGAGAGAGAGAGATTCTAAATAGACATGGATTAAAATTAAGACCCAGTATTCCAGACCAAATCAGATGAGGGCTGAGGGAGTCCACATGAATTGAGTTAGTTCATGATTCATTCAGTGAATAACCAGATGAAGTGTCTGAGGGAGAGAGAAAATCATGAAAGTCATAGTTAAAGCAAGAAAGTCGCTGAGGCAGTGCCCAGCAGCAGGATGACCCAGGGGGAGCAAGGAGTAGTTCAAGAATCAGAATAATACACCAACACAGAACTCCAAGAGAAGCTTCCAACAAGGAGGGACGATCACAATGTTAATGCTGCAGAGACTGTCAGTTCAAAGAGGGAGGAGGGACAGAAAGGCACTGGGTTTAGCCAGCTGCAGGGTATTTAGAAAATGTGGAGAAATCTGGCCCAACGGGTGTAGTGAACAAAGAGATGAGAACAGGCTGGGGATGAGTCCCAGGCCCATTCTGCCCTTATGAACACTGGGAGAGTGTGTAATTCTGGAGGCATCTGGCACAGCAGTGCACTTCAAATTTCTCCAGATAACCTTGAGACCATAGCTGTAGCCTGCCCTAGATGCCAGCCATCTTCTCTAGTCCAAACCAGCAACTCCTTGCCTGCTTACCACCTCATTCCTTTCCTCTGGTCTGTTATTCCTCCATGTCCCTCTCAGGTCCTCCCCTCTGCTTCCCTGAACTGTCAGGTTCTAAGGTCCCCGAGGACTGTCACAGGCCATGTGACTGAAGACAGCAGACACATAGCATCTCACAATTCTGGATGCTAGATGTCTAAGGCAGAGGTGTCTGCAAGGTTATGCTCTCTATGAAGCCTGCAGGAGAGACTATGTATTTGCCTTTTCCTGTCTTGTCTCCTCATGGCGCTCTCTCTCTCTCTCTCTCTCTCTCTCTCTCTCTCTCTCTCTCTCTCTTTTCTCTTATTAGGACACCAATTTCTGGATTAGGACCTAGTATGAAAAACTCTTTATACCTCTGACAAAGGGTTAATATCAACGATATACAAAGAACTCCAAAAACTAAGCATCAAAAATAAAACTCAATTTACATGGTTTATGAAATTTATTGACTTACATATATCGAATCATTCCTGCATCTCTGGAATAAAGCCAACTTGATCATGGTAGATGATTGAATGATCTTTTGGTGTGTGCCTGTATACATTTTGCAAGAATTTTATTGAGAATTTTTGCATCTATATTCATTAAGGCTGTGGGTCTATAGTTTTCTCTTTTGTCTGTATCTTTACCTGGTTTTGTTATTAGAGTGATACTGGCTTCATAGAAAGAATTGGGAGTTCTCCCTCTGTTCCTACCTTTTTGAATAATTTAAGCAGTATTGGTTGTAGATCTTTGGTTGTCTGGTAGAATTCTGCTGTGAATCCATGCAGCCCTGGGCTATTTTTAGTTGGGGTGTTTTGTAATACTGTTTCAATTTCCATAGATGTTATGGGTCTTTTTAAGCTGTTAATCTCTTCTTGTTTATCTTTGGTGATTCCCATGATTTTAGATACACATCCATTTCTTTGGGTTTTCAAATTTAATAGCATATAGGTTTTTACAGTATTCCCTGATACTGTTCTGGATCTTTATCTTGTCTATTGTTATGGTTCTGATTTCAACTTTGATTTTGTTTGTTTGGAATTGTTCTTTCTTTCTTTTGGTTAATTGGGTTAAGGGTCTGTCTATCTTGTTTATCTTTTAAAGAAACAGCTCTTGAATTCATTGATTCTTTGTATTTTTTTTGTTTCCATTTCATTGATTTCTTCTCTGATTTTTATTATTTCTTCTTGTCTGCTAGGTTTGGGTTTCATAGGTTGTTGCCTTTCAAGAGTCTTGAGGTGCAACGATAAGTCATTTATTTCCGTTCTTTTTTATTTTTTTAATATAGGCACTCAGAGGTATAAACTTCCCTCTTAGGAGTGATTTTAAAGTATCCCAGAGGCTTTATTGTGTTGTACTGTTCTTTGCATTTAATTCTAGGAATACTTTTATTTCTTTCTTAATCTCTTCTTTGACCAATTCATCACTAAGAAGTGTGTTGTTTAATCTCCATGAGTTCATGTAGTTACTAGGGCTTCTTCTGCTGTTGAGGTTAAGTTTTATTGCATTGTGGTCTGATAAAATTCATGGAATTATTTCAATTTTTGTATTTTTAAGGTTTGTTTTGTGCCCCAATATGTAGTCATAAAATCACATGGTCATCTCAATAGATGCTGAAAAGGCCTTTGACAAATTCAACATTTATGTTAAAAGTCCTAGAGGGAATTGGACTGGAGGGAACATACCTCAACATAATTAAAGCTATATACAACAAACCCACAGCCGACATCATTCTAAATGGAGAAAAACTAGAAACATTCCCGTTAAAACCAGGAACTAGACAGTACTGCCCACTAGCTCCACTCCTTTTTAATATAGTGCCTGGAAATCTTGCTAGAGCAGTAAGATAAGAGAAGGAAATTAAAGAACTACTAATTGGAAAAGACGAGGTCAAATTATCCCTTTTTGCAAATGATGTCATATTATACCTAAGAGATGCCAAAGTTTCCACCAGAAAACTTCTAGAAATGATTAACACTTTTAGTAAATGGCAGGTTATGAAAATAATCAACCAATCAGTAGCCTTTTTATATGCCAATAAGAAGTAATTGGAGAAAGAATACATGGAAACCCTCCTATTTACAATAGCCTCAAAAAAAAAAATCTCAAAGTAAACCTGACTAAAAACATTAAAGATCTCTACAATGAAAAATTTAAATCTTTAAAGAAAGAGGTTGAAGAAGACACCAGAAGATGGAAGGATAACCCATGCTCATGGATTAGGAAAATTAATACAGTGAAAATGACTGTCCGACCAAAAATAATATATAGATTCAATCCAATGCCAATTAAAATCCCCATGACATTCTTCACATGGTACTGTATGGTACTGTAAACATGGCCAAATACACATGGATGGAGAGGTCACAGATCTTAGAGAAAAATCCCAAGATTGTCACATCCCTAAACTAATTTCTTATTATGTGCAAAATATCTAGCCTTATATTTACAGATAAATATCCCAATCACCACTTATCAAAGAAGCTTCTTTTATACCAGACAGAGACCATTACAGAGCACCACAACTGGTCACACACAGACATTGTCTGTGAATTGTCCAAGCCTAAGTGGCGGTAGAGAAGACACTAATGAAAGTCTCATTTCTCATTAATGATGCTTCCTCATGCACCATAGGGCCAGGAACACAAAAGGTTACAAATGGCCAAAGCACAGAGATTAAGAGTTTATAGAGTAGGGGTACTTGGACAGGATTCCCATATTAAACTTGATTCACCCAGGGCTCAGGGATCATTGCAGAACAGGGGACAAAAAGATTATAAGAGCCCAAGAAGAGGTGCATGGCCATATGGAAATAGAGTCCTACAGGCTCCTGGGACCCTGCTCATATGAACCTACAGCAATGGTATCAGCAGGCACCAGACCCATGCAAACTCAAGCACACAAAAACCCAGCATGGAATCTTAGCTGAAGAAATATTGGCAACTGATTACTGCCTGGTAAGGAAGAGCCAATCTTCCTAAAGCCAGGGACTCTGGATAGGCTGACTAGACCTCAGTAAATGAATTTGCATTGAGGAATATCAGGGGACACTAACTTGACACAATATACCAAGTTAGTGTCCCTTTGACACAAATGATAGAAAGTATGGATAAGAATGGGAGGCTATGTGAGGGTGTCTGTGGGGAAGAGGTATAAAGATGATTAAGTTTGATTGAGATATTCTGTATGAAATACACAGAAATTCAATTAAAATGTTTTAAACATTTAAAAAAATAAAAACCCAACTAAAACGTAGTTCAGGGAGCTAAACAGAGAGTTCTCTAAAGATGAAATACAAATGGCTGAGAAATTATTTTTAAAACGTTCAACATATTTAGTCATCAAAGAAGTACAAATTAAAACCATTTGAAGAGTTCATTTTACCCCACTCTGGCTATGAATGGCTATGAAGAAGAAGAAGGAAGAGGAGGAGGAGGAGGAGGAGGAGGAGGAGGAAACAAATGCTAAAAGGATGTGGAGAAGAAGGAACCCTTGTCCACTGTTGTTCACAGTGCAGCCACTATGGAAAGCAGTGTGGGAATTCCCCAGAAAGTTTGAAATGATTTACCATTGACCCAGCCATACAACTCTTGGGCCTTTAACCAAAAGACTCCGTACACCGCTATAGAACTACCTGTTCATTTGGGTTCATTGCTCTTTTCATAATAGCCAGAAACTGGAAAAATCTAGATGTCCATCGACTGATAAATGCCTAATGAAGATGTGGTACATACATACACAAATGAATATTATTCAACTCTTAAAAGCAACAAAATTATCAAAGGTAAATGGATAGAACTAGAAACAGCCATCATGAGTGAAGTAACCCAAACCCAGAAAGTCACATGTCACATGTTCTTTCTCACAGTTGAATCCTTGCTTTGAAATCCTAGTTATGCATGCTTCAATTGGAAATCCAGAGAAGTCAGAAAACTAATAAATGGCCACGTGGGGTGGGCTTCCTGGGGGGGGTTAGAATGTAGGAAAATGAAGGAGGAAAGGGGGTGTTAGAGTAGGAAAGGTTACAGGCAGTGGGGAATGGATGGCAGAAGAGTGAGTGTGGCGAGGGATAACTGACACTAAATGCCTTCAGAAAAAGCCATATGTAAACCTAGTACTATTTTAGCTTCTCAAAATATATACATATATATTATAAAAAAGAGATTAAACAGAATTGTAACAAGACATCGTCCCACTAGACACCATAGGCTGACATGATTAAACCCCAATGCCGTTAACCAAGGGGTCCTACAGACCCTCAAACACTACTGGCCATTGTCCCTGCTCTTGATTACCAAGCAGAACTTGACAGTAAGACCCTTTGGTGAAGGACAACACGTACATGAGCTATGGAACAAACAGGGTGAAATCAAGTGTTTCCACAGTAAGGAAAACTGCAGAAATTGCTACAACAGAAACAGTGTGCAATGTAGCACATATTTATGATTTTATATAAAGAAACATATAAACAATCTAAGAGACATCCAGTCTTTTAGTAACATGTGACTCTACTGTAGTTAAAAGTTCCTGAGGCATACTGAGCCACACAAGAGGTTCTCAAGGTACTCGCTACTAACACCCTTTGTTTGAGACAGTTAGTCAGCTGCCTTCCATTGCAGGTGAATTGCTGAATATTCGAATACAAATGGATCTCCTCCTCTAACTCAGTTGTTACAGCAATGACTTCTTAAACCTTTATACCCCATAATGTATGTGCCACAAGCCTCAGGACAAAACAGTAGTGCTTAATTATTGACACCATTTATGTCCATGGTACCCTCTCCATCATCAAACTCAGATTCAACAGCAAAACGATTCAGTTCAAAGTGTACCTCAGGGGCTGGAGAGATGGCCTAGCGGTTAAGAGCACCGACTGCTCTTGCAGAGGACCCGGGTTCCATCCCCAGCACCCACATGATGGCTGAGAACCGTCTGAAACTCCAATTGGAATCCGACACCCTCTTCTGACCTCCGAGGCATTGCACGACATGGGTGCACAGACCTGCATGCAGCCAGTACATTCATACACATAGAGAAAAATAAATAAAAAATTAAAACAAAAAAAACAAAAAAAACAATGTGTACCTCATATTTCTATCTTGCTTTCTTGGATACATTTACATCCATGAAATGACTGGTGGAAGGGAGAGGCTTTTGTTGACCCCAAATTACTCATTAAATATTAAATAATTGAATGTTATCATATTCAATTGAGAAAGGATGGAGAGGCTCAGTTTAAAGTGTAATTAAAAAATATATTGTCATCAACATTTTTCTACAAAGATAATAAAACTGTCATTTAGGAAAGAGGCTCGCCTTTATCAGGGCCTGGGAGGGAACATCATATCAAGTAAAGATCCACCGACTCCCTAGAGAAAAGAGAAAACAAGACAGCAAAATCTCCCAGGGTTAATCAACAAAATATAGATATATGAGGAGATTAGCCAGGATTTCTTCATGTTTGGCTAAATTATCATATATCGTCTCTAATTTTAACACAACATTTTTAAAGTAAGATGAGCCTTTTGCTGCTGGCTCCTGACACTACTTCCTTCACTCTTTTTTATTTGCTCATTTAACTCAATCCGTGAGGCAGCAGGGGTCAGATGAAGACAGAACAATTACCGGGTGTTGTGGAATTATAAAGATCAGCTATTTGGATCATTTAAACAAACAGCAACGACAACAAGAAAACCCTCTTCTTACCTCCAGGGTGGGCTTGCAGACTTGAGTTATCTAGATAATTTGGCTTGCTTATACTTGGCATGGCCAGAGAACTCATGTTAAATATGCTCCTGACACTAGCAAATTATTTCAAACTGTTTCCACATGCATAGAGAGATGTAAAGTTAAATATAAGCCCAGTTAAAAAGTTAGTTTGCTGCTATTTTTATTTTATTGGTCACCCAAGTTTCTTTGAACTCATGAGGGTCAAGGTTTTTGGAGATTAAAACAAATACATTCACTGTTTTTTCAAGCATAAATAATATGCAATGAGCCTCTGAGAACAGAGGTTCTTCATTCTCCTTCTGTTTCACTCTCTTGCAAACACATACTCATGCTTAATTGAACTGCCTCCAAGTGATTTTTAAGTATTAAGGTGAATACAGCCTTCCTTTTTCAAGGATATTTTGGGCAACTGTTGTAAAACAAAATGCAAATCGCTTTTTAAAAAGCCTGATGTAGAATAAAAAAATACTAGTTAAAAAATCACCCAAAGTTTAAGCTCATATAAAAACAAACTCAAATGAATGATGAGTAAGCACCTCACGACTAAACAAGGAAAGATATTTAGAATGTTTAACAACAGGTTCAAAGTATTCGACCTTTTCAGAAACCTTCCCTTCGCACGTGTCTCTTAGATTCCACCAGACCCTGTTTTTTCCTCTACCATAAGCCATCACTCATCTAGAATGCAACCAAGCAGAAAACTCAAGTAAGCAGGGTGGTATTTTCCTAATTCCCCTTCTGATACATAGGTCCACAGGTGTTTACTGAATACCAACTGTGATCCTAACACTCCATTAGCAAGGGCGGGCATATGGAAGATGTCACAACTGTGATTTTATGAAGAAAAATAACAAGTAAACATCCAGAAATGTAGTCCACAAAGCAATTTCCAACACACCCATAAAAGCCATCCTGATTCATTCCAACCTCAGTCTGCCTGCTCATGAAGAACTACAGAGCTAGACAGTAACAGCCAAACCTCTAACTATAAATGAAAAACACCCTAAAACTCAGAACCACAAGGGAAGCCCAGATCCTTTAGTTTTCAGATCTATTTCTAGTTTTTGGCTCTTCTTTAACATGAGTAATAATTTATGTGTTCTATTAATAAAACTAACTTATTTCTCCACATAAATAAATGAAGACAAATCTCTCTTTATCCAATGCAAAGCCCAGCATGGAACTTTCAAGGGTCAACAAAAAATCGCTGAATGATGGAGATTGTTTCTAGAATGCAAAGTTTGTGCTAACCCCACACAAGTGTGTGACCACATCGCTACAAGTTTCAACTGAGAGTACACTTTTATTTCTTACTATGGTAAATGTCTATTTTGAATGGACAGATAAAATGAATCATGAGCTGAAAGTACAAATTACTCTAGGAAGAGGGCCTTGTCGTCTTCCACAGGGGTTATCCAAGCACCCCTATCTCCATCTTCCATCCCCGGGGAAATGAGAAAGACCAATGCTCTCCTTGCAGATTAATGTGTGTCTGTTTCTAATTCTCTACTAAATCACCAATAATTATGACACAGGGGAAATTCAGTGCACACACATTTGGGTTTTAGGATAAGGTCAGCAAAAGTATTTAGCAACACACAATCTTCTGTTTTAAAGACCCATTTTACAGTATCCTGGGAATTTTTTATTTTAAAAAAGATACCTTCCTCATTAGATGCAGTCAAATAAATGAATTTAAAAATATATTCTATTTCAAATAGTAGAAATAGATTAAAATAATTTTTAAAACACAAAACCGTATCTTCATAACAGGTTTTTCATATTGTATAACTGAAATATGCTTGTAATTTCTCAAACACGTTTTCATTGATAATAATGTTAGCCTTTATTATTTTGTACTTTCCTTTGTTTACAAATCATAAGCTATTGGTGCTATGAGTTGTCAATCTAAGAAAAAATAAAGTTAGATTACCACTTGTCATGTTTCATCAAAATAAATTCCAAATGAATGAAATACACATTTTAAATCATGAGACTATAAAATTACAAAAAATTTTGAATGCTCTTAAAGTGCAATAGCACTTCCTAAGCGTGACAAAATTAAATGTGTAAGAGAAAATGTTGATATGTTTATTGACACCAAATTCTTAAATTTCTAGATTTATAATACCAACAACAAAGCATATTCCAAGAAATACTTCTGTACATGATGCCTACAAATTCTCAATAAAACATTTTTAATATAGAAGCATTAGAAGCATAACTTAGATAGCAAGAAAATAAAGGAACTCTTCAGAAGTAGAAAATTTAGCCAAGCATGAAAAGTTGAAGTTGCTAAAATGATACATTTGAAACGTGCTTATTTCTAGAACTTTGGATATTTCTCATACAATGGGACAAGAGACAAGACCAACAAAAGTCAGGGGGATTTTTTTTTATTAATTTTATTTATTTCTGTATGTGTATGAATGTACTGTCTGCATGCAAGTCTGTGTACCCGTGTCGTGCAATGCCGCGGAGGTCAGAAGAGGGTGTCGGATTCCCCCGGAACTGGAGTTCTCCTGGAATTGGAGTTTCAGACGGTTCTCAGCCGCCATGTGGGTGCTGGGGATCGAACCCGGGTCCTCTGTAAGAGCGGTCGGCGCTCTTAACCGCTAGGCCATCTCTCCAGCCCCAGGGGGATATATTTTGAAAGTTGGAATCTTGAAAGAAGATAGTTCAGTGAATAAGGTATGTTTGAAAAAAAAAAATCCTGCTATTCCACAAATAAAGACACTAGATTATATAAGAAGAAAATGCCACAGGACAATGCTCATTTTGGTCTGATAACATAACTGAAATTATCCATATGGCTAAAAAACATTAAAGATTAAAATGGTCTAAAGTTGTTCTTGATTTTGTAGTACTCTACCTGTCTCATGGGAATAAATTAAAATTCTTTCTATAGAAGGTACATTTAACCCAGGACTCATAGACTTCTCATAGATAAACTTTCAATAACTGTGCTCACAAATAAAAGTCACAAAAAAATAACTCACCATGAACAAGTCAGAAGAATAATCAAGCCATTAGATTAGACTCAGAAATTACTATAACTGAAATAATCAGATAACTAAAACAGATGAGTTCAATGCATTTAAAGAAAACACAATGAGAGAAAAACTATAAACTTGGACAGTCTTAAAAATTAGGACAAAATAATACTTCTAGAAATGGAAACTGTTATAAGATTAGAAGCATATCTGTCAAGTAAACCATCAAATTAGACATTAAAGACAACACCAGTGAACCTAACCATGAATCTGATTCCTCATATGCAGCAAGAACCATCAAAAAGAAGTTGGCATATGAGAGAAAAGGGAAGAGTCAGGGAGGAGAGAGCACAAAGATACAGGCGGATCTCTGTGAGTTCAAGGCCAGCCTGGTCTACAGAGTGAGTTCCAGGACAGCTGGGGCTACAGAGAGATCCGGTCTCGAAAAGACCAAAAAAACAAAAAAAAACACAAAAAACAAAAAAACAAACAAACAAACAAACAAAAAACAAATCTATCTAACAGGGGCTGCAGAGATAACTCAAGGCGATGGCCCTAGCTGCTCTTGCAGAGGTCCTAGGGTCAGATCCCAGCACCCACACGGCAACGAACAACCCCTCCCAGCTCCAGGTCCCTCTTCTGGCTTCTGCAGACACTGCATGATATGGGTGCACTTATATACATGCAGACAAAACACTCATACATGTAAAATTAAAATGAATAATTTAAATATATATTTATAGCAGCATAGCTAAAAACAAAGAGTGGGAAGATACAACCGAATATACAAGGGACTGCTGTCCTCAGATCCTAATTATCATAGTGCCAAGAGGCATAAGCAAAAACAAGTCCTTGCCTTGGTACGTGATGAGAAACCATACCATAATGAGACCTTGAAGGAACCAAGAGACAAAAGGGAGATTATCTACAAATGAGCAATTAAATGGCTCCTGACATCAGAGAGCAATGCTGGAAGTCATCCAGAATGATGTCTTTTTTTTTTTTTTAATTTTATTTATTTCTGTATGTGTATGAATGTACTGTCTGCATGCAAGTCTGTGCACCCATGTCGTGCAATGCAGCGGAGGTCAGAAGAGAGTGTCGGATTCCCCTGGAGCTTGAGTTCTCCTGGAATTGGAGTTTCAGACGGTTCTCGGCCGCCATGTGGGTGCTGGGGATCGAACCCGGGTCCTCTGCAAGAGCGGTCGGCGCTCTTAACCGCTAGGCCATCTCTCCAGCCCCCCAGAATGATGTCTTTAACACACCAAATGGCAATAACCCTCAATCCAGTATTAAATAACCAGCAAAAGAACTTTTCAAGATAAGCAGGACAAGAGATTTTTCACATAGATAAACAGAGAATTCCTGTCTTCCCATATTCCTTATTAAAGGAACTTTTGAAAGAAACACCCAGAATAAAACCCCCAAGAAAAATCTGATGTACAAGAAGAAACACAAGTGAAAGATATAATAATATGAGTAAATTAATTTTAAAAACCTTGATGGCAATGGAAACAATGATTTATGAGATTTCCTTTCTTCTATTTTTTAAAAACACAAAGAAAGGAAAAGAAATAATAGTACTGAAGATAAGCTTCAGAGTTAAAGCATCCTTGGGTCTTCAGATTACCCAGAACAATAGTGGTGACCTTTGAATATTTTAAGTTAACTGAAAATATTTTAAGTTAATTGAAAATAAGCACAAATGGATAGAAACAATATTTACTATTCAAAAATGGAAGACATAAAAGTTGAACAAAGAAAATAGCACAATACCCAATCCAGAAGAAGACAAAGAAACATAAGACAAAGAGAAAATGGAAGCTAAATTCATGGTGGATTAAAACAACAGTAATCAATGTAAATAAAACTCACTAAGCTCTCCTCTTCACAGAATGCACCAGGCAAATTCTAACCGTAAAGAAAATGAAAAGATTAGAAACATTACATTAATAAGAAAGACAACTGATTTTCATTCAGGAAATAAATCTAAAGCAGGTCAATGCAGTTAATATTTGCCCTAGAGCAAACGCCTCACATTCAGCCCCTTAATATAATAACTGACAAATACTGAAAACAACTAGGTTCGGCTTGGATTGGTGACTGGAGCAGCTCTCCTCCTCGTAGGCTTTGGGGACCTCTTCAGACATATCTTCTCTTGGCGATCAAAGAAATAAGGCCTCTTAAGCCTGGGTTCAGAACCGCTCAGTCAATTGTCCAAGCAGGCCACATGGGCGTGGTGGCGCACGCCTTTAATCCTAGCACTTGGGAGGCAGAGGCAGGCGGATCTTTGTGAGTTCAAGGCCAGCCTGGTCTACAGAGTAAGTTCCAGGACAGCTGGAGCTACAGGGAGACCCTGTCTCGAAAAGACAAAAAAACAAAACAAAACAAAAAAAGACAATGTCACCAAAAATGTAGTAGTGGGGACAGCAAGATACCTCAGCAGAAAAAGGTACTTGCAAGTAAGCCTGACATTCTNAAAAAAAAAAAAAAAAAAAAAAAAAGAGTTGAGGAAATATATAACTTACAGGAGGAAATTGAAACTAATAAGTCAAAGAACATGGGCAAAACCTGAAGAATGTTTGTGATCAAGAGTGAAAGTTTCGAGGCTGGAGAGATGGCCTAGCGGTTAAGCGTGCCAACCGCTCTTGCAGAACACCTGGTTTGATCCCCAGCACCCACATGGTGGCTGAGAACCAGAACCGTCTTTGACTCCAGTTCCAGGGGAATCCAACACCTTCTTCTGACCTCTGCGGCATTGCACCACACGGGTGCGCAAATCTACATGCAGACATTACATTCATACACATATGAAAATAAATAAAAAATTTTAAAAAAGAATGCAAGGCCAACCTGGGCTGCATTGTAACAATGACAACAACAACAACAAGAAAGAGTGCAAGTTTCACAGATAGGAAAGTATTCACAGAAGTTTCAGATGTGGAGGATCATAATGAGGAAAATCAATGCTTCATGAGTTTTAGGAAGAACCTTACAAAAATGTCTTTACCCCTTCACAGGAGAAAAAGACTTTAAGCAAAAATTCAAAAACATAAATCATGAAGCAAAAGTGTATCTACATTAAATTATGACATCAAAAAGGGTTAGTAAAAGACTAAAGAGAAGACCTTTTCACACGTGAGACTGATTTAGGATTTGTAGCCAGAATATACAAGGAATATTCCTAACCCCCAAATCAGACCACCTAATAGAAATGTGACCTGAGAAAAATCTCCTCAGATGGCCAAAAACTATATGTCAAATGCAAATGACCAATAAATATGTAGGGGTATGTTTACCTTACTAGTAATGAGAGAAAAATGAGGTAAAGCCACAGAAGATGACATTTTAATGTCTGAGAACATCAAACTGTGACAACGATGTGGGATAGGAGTCTCAAACACTGTTGGAGCACCCATGCAAAGCAGGGCAAGGCCTTTGGAAAACAACTGGGGTTTTGTTGTTTTGTGTTGGGTTTGGGGTTTGGGGTTTGGGGTTTGGGGTTTGGGGAGAGCTGTTTGTTTTGTTTTGCTTAGGTTTTTGTTTTGCTTTATGTGACCTAAGCTGTCCTTAAACTTGTGACCTTAGTCCGTTAGCCTCCCAAGCATTAAAACTGCAGGCACGAACCATCACGTGGTTCAATTTGTATTTTTTTCCGTGTTTATTAGTTTAGTTGTACATTTGTGTGTGTGTGTGTGTGTGTGTGTGTGTGAGAGAGAGAGAGAGAGAGAGAGAGAGAGAGAGAGAGAGCATGCATGTGCTACAACACGCCTAGGAAAGGCAGAGAACAACTTTCATGAGTCTGATTTTGCCTTCCATTATGTGGGTCCCAGAGACGGAACTCAGGAAATGAGGCTTGGTAGCAACCTGAGTCACCTTCCTGGTCCTCAGTTTGGCCTTTTAAAACAAAAATCTCAGCTAGGTGTGGTGGGGTATATCCATGGAGAAGAATAAGAATAGGAACTATTGGCAGCTAATCACTGCTGGGTAAGGTAGAGCTGGTCCTCTTTAAAGAAGTGATGCTAGATAAGCTGACCAGGCTCCAGGAGATAAACTCACACTGAGAGACATATGGGGGCCTAAAGTTGACTGTATAGGCCTTAACATACATCACAGGAATGCGCAAAATCCAATGGGCTATCTATGGAGAGGGTCCACATAGGGAATCCAGTGTGCTGTCTATGGAGAGGGTCCACGTAGGGAATCCAGTGGGCTGTCTATGGAGAGGGTCCACTTAGGGAATCCAGTGGGCTATCTATGGAGAGGGTCCACGTAGGGAATCCAGTGGGCTGTCTATGGAGAGGGTCCACATAGGGAATCCAGTGGGCTGTCTATGGAGAGGGTCCACATAGGGGAGGGTTGTAAATGTGATTGATTAAGAAGCACTGTATGAAATGCACAAAATTCAATAAAAATATACTGAAAAAATAAGAATAAGAGGAGAAAGAGAAGGAGGAGAAAATAGGTACACTCTATGGTGAATCTCCATGAATCTCTGGAACACATCTTTTATAGATATGTACCATGAGATATGTATGAGAAAGTTTGTAGTGGCATTTTTGTGAAAATACTAAAAACAAAACAAATAGAAAACATGACAGAAACAGTAGAACAGCAGAAGAATGAAGCGTATAATCCCATTTATACATTAAAATTAACATGGATGATTCTCAATGGATGTCGAATTTCAGAAAAATAAATAATAAAAGAATTCATAAAGTATGAGTCTAGTTCTAAATAGTTTAAGAGTGGGAAAATTTAGATACTTTGTTTAGGAATTGTTTTTACAGGATTTTTTTTTTAACTGAGCAAAATAAAATTCAGGAAATCGATGGTTCCTAGGGAGAAAGGGCTCATACATACTTCAGGAGCTTAGGAAAGTGATCTTCCTAAGCTGGAATATGACTGCAGGGCCCCTTGTTCCATTACTTTCCAAGAATTTATATACGTTAAATATATAACCTTATGTATAAATGATATATTTACATTTAACATATAATCATGTGGGATCTGGGGAAACAGCTTAGTCAGTAAATTTCTTGTCCCCAAAATATCAAGACCTGAGTTTGCATCTCCAGCACTCACGTAAAAAGACACACATGATAGGGCACACCTGAGACATGAAAAGGAGAGGATCCCTGGATCTCACCGGCTGGCCAGTCTAGACTAACTGGTGAGCTCCAGGGTCAGAGAGAGATCCTGTCTCAAAGCACAAGTTAAGCGAGGTATGGGGATGCACGTCTTTAATCCGTGCATAACACGAGAGGGGCAGAGGCAGGTGGATCTCTCTGTGAGAGTCTCCATAGGGAGTTCTAGGCCAGCTGAGGCTACAAGGAGATTGTATCTCAAACAAACAAAGAAGGTGGAAAGCAATAAAGCAATTGAGCAAAACGACTGATATCAACCTCTGGCCTCCACATACACATGAAACCAGACACACATGCAATATACTCATGTGTCACTTAACCACAGGGCTGTGTCCAGAGAAGTGTGCTGTTAGTCCATTTGTCACTGTGCAGTGTAGTTCCACAAACCTAGATGGTATGGCCCATTAACTGCACCTGTACAATATGTTAGTGTACTGAAGAAAACTGTAACACGAAGGTAGATATTCATATATCAGAACATAGAAAAGGCACAGGAAATACACTAGGTGACAGGAATTATCTAGTTCCATTATAATCTTAAGAAACTACTTTCTCATTTATATGATTCATTGATTGCATTGTTCTAGATACATGCTTGTAAATACCATGCACTTAAACTATTTATAGAAATATGACATACATTTAAAGGCAATGACAAAGTAAAAGATACTATATAGTAGTCAAAGAATTTCCATTTTTAAAATTCCACAAAGAAATTTAACAAACAAGTTGCTAAATGCTAAAAATAAAGCAATCTATTAAAAACTATAGTTAAGTAAAACTGTGAAAGGCTTTTTAACCTCACAAGTCATCAGTGTAGCACACATCAGAACCTCCACAGGATGCCTTTTTTCAACTGTAAGGATGTCAAAATTTAAAAAGAGTATAAAATGAAAGATCACTCATACTCAGCAAGAAGAATACACATGTATATGTTATATTAAATCTAGATTCTGCATATGAGGGGAAACATACAGCATTTGTCTTTCTGAATCTGGCATATTTCACTTATCTGAATTCTTTCCAGTTCCCTCCATTTTCCTGCAAATGTCATAAATTCATTTTTCGTACAGCTGAATAAACTTCCTCTGTGTGTATGCACCACACCTTCTCTGCTTGTTCATTTGTTGATGGAATCAAAGCTGGTTCTACTTCCAAGCTGCTGTGAAGAGTGCAGCCATAAAAATGGATTAGTAAATATTTCTGTGATAGATTGACCAAGAGAGTTCCCTGGGTATATACCCGAGAGTGGCATAGCTGAGAGGAATTATTTATTAATATAATTTTTCTTTTGAGCAATTTGGCAACAAATATTAGCAGCTCTAATATATGCTAGTAAAATAGAGCTTATATGTTCTAGAAATTTACTGTAAGAAAGCAGTTAAATACACAAAGATTTTTGTAGCAGGACAAAGAATAGAAAACTTTCCATAACAACATAAAGCTGAAAACGGTTGAAATGATCAATCATTAAGGGCCAGATAAAGTAACATTATCTACACATCACATTATACAAACACTAAATGACAACACACCCACATAATTGTGTAAAGGAAATGTGTTGACAATAATGTTACATGGGAAAGAAATTGATTGAAATATAAGGAGGCATGCTATGACTACGGCACGTGAACAACTAGAACGATACTAAAGGAGATTCATCAAAATGTTAACGCTTGTTACTCTAGAGGGTTCAGTCTGAATTGGTTTTACCATATCTTTCAGTTTGTCATTATTTTCTACGCTAATTGTGTACAATGGATTTTTTTAAAGAAAAAAAACTTTTTTAAAGTTTTTCATACAATGGTTCCTAACGAAATTTAGAGTCCCCTTCTATGTCCCCAAACCCCATTGGAACTCATGCATTCCACAATCTATTTTAAAACCTATCCAGTCAAGTTTTTGAACCTAGTTGTCCTTCTCTGCAAATTCATCCACTGGAGTCTAGTCAGCACATCTAGAAATCTTAAGTAAGGCCGACGCTCCCTCACCCAGCAATACTCAGTCTCCAGTAGTTCTCAGTCCAGGGCCAGTCCACCACCCATTTCTCTCGCTCCACTCTGTGACTTTGAGTTCTCATGTGCAAGCTCGCAGTGGTCTGAAAGCCTCTGCTTCCCTATATTCATGCGCCAGGCCTGGCTCTTACAGTCTTTCTGCCCCCTCTTCTGCAATGCTCCCTGACTAGTGGATGGGTGATGTTTAATATATGAGTCCTATCCAAGGACAAGCACTCTGGAGGCTTCCATTCTTTGAAACTTGGCCAGTTGTGGCCTTCTGTGTACATCACACTCTGTAGTATAAGGAAGCTTCACTGGTGAGAATTAAGGGATGTTCTCATTTTCTCTTTTAAATATAATATATAGAAAAATAATAGTATGTATAAAACAAATCAGATAATATAACTGTAGTGGTTTGAATGAGTGTCCCTCATAGGCTGTAAGTATTCAGACATTTGTCTCCAGTTGGTGGTACTGTTCTTGGAGGTCTTAGAAGGTGTGGTCATGCTAGAGGAAGTACGTAATTGGGGGCAGGCTTAGTGAGTTTAACAAGCCTTGTGGTCTCCAGTCCTCTCTCTGCTTCATGTGCTCATTGCGAGATGTGACCCTCGGCTTGCTGCTCCACCCCCTGGCCACCATGCCTCCCACCACAATGGACTCTAATTCCCTGGAACCATCAATGTAAGCTCAAATAAACTCTTCCTTTTATAAGTTCCTTTGGTCATGGTGTTTTATCACAGCAACAGAAAAGTGACTAATACAATAACCTTTAGAAACTTCATGGGAAATCTGGCACTTTTTAATAGGAAGATTTTTAAGTTTCAAGGGCTATGGAGTCTAATTCAAGAACTTTCGAGCAGAGCTTGAGAGATGGCTCAGTAGTTAAAAGCATTGGCTGCTATTCTAGTAGACCTGGGTTCAGGTCCCAGCACCCACATGGTGGCTAACAACCATCCATAACTCCAGTTCTATGTGAGCCAACTCTCTCTTCTGACCTCTGTGGACATTGCATGACACAAGTGCATTTACATACATGTAGCCAATATACTCAAGCTCATAAAATAAAATAACAAATAAAAATATTTCAAAAAGAACTTTCAACCAAAGAATATGCAGAAGGTCACCAGTGAAATGATTTAGAAATGCCTTACTGAAATGTGGTTACAGATTTAATATAAAAGAGGCCAAAAGTCATAAAAATAAAAACAGTATCAAAAGAAAATTCTGAAAATTTTTAACAAATTAAGAAAAGTTATCAAGGGTTCAGCAATAGCATTATTAAAAACGAGCACCCTGCCTCAAAGATGAGGAACTTTTAAAGCTGTAATTGTTTATACATTGTGCTTCCATTATGGGAATTTGAACTATCCCCTGACAATACACAGTTAATAATGTAATGAGAAGAAAAACAAAAGAACCCCAAGAGACCTGGGAGATTAGTAATAGAACCCAGGGACTTTCACCACTAGTTCATTGTTTGGAATTTAGCCTAGATCAACAATGACTAAGAATCATAACCTACACTTCATTCCCAGCAGTTGCAAACTGCCTTTTCCTTCAGTCCAAAGAGCTGCCTACTAAGGTGTCGCTTCTGGAGCCTATGAATGCTACAGAAATGAAAGACCAGGCCTGACTTTCACCATTCTCTCGATAACTATACATGTATGAAGGGGGGAAAGGAGGGAGTGAAGAAGTTAGGAAGACAGGAGATTTAAAGTGCAAGTCCCGTCATACAGCTCTAAGCTTTCACACAAATGCTGGGAAGTTTTCATTAAACACACAAAACCAGCTGCAATTAGAAGGCGAACTTGATCAATCCAAAGATATTTTAAATGTCATTTTAAATTTGATGTACTATTATGAAATATCCAAGCACTCTGTATGTCTAAAGAAAGGCTTAAAACTCCCAGACAGCAGCCCTAGTCAGGACCTCCCTTCTCGTTGTACATTTTCCATTTTCACAACAAAACGTTTTCCTACCTGCATTAAAAATATCAGACAATAAACACATATGCTGCGGCAACTTGCCTACAAGCATTCCTTAGAGTTCTTTAAACATTCTTTAGAGTTCTTTAGGTGAATAACCAATTAGTTGCATCTGTTTGACTCATTGGCTTTAATTCAGAGACTGAATTTATGTGGCAAGACCTGTTCTTTTCTAGAGATACGACTTCTAATGGTGATTGAATAATGGTAAGTATACATGGCGAGAATCCCAAAATCTGACAAACTGAGATGATTGCTTGAAGAAGTTTAAATTCCAGTTGAGAGCATCTCAGAGTTCCCAAGGCCCATTACTAACTGTTATTTATTCAGGACTAAATAAGACAAAATTAATAGGTAAGGGGGTAGGGGACAGGGGTGGGAGGTTATTGGAAGGATAAATCTGTCAGCTATTTGGGTAAATGCGGCACTCAGAAGCCTCAATTTCATAGTCATAAAATGATTATTAAATGCAAAGTCTGAAGCAGAAGCATAGGATTACTGCAGAATGAAAATTCACTTATTTCAAACATATTTCCTACCTAACTGCTCAAGAAACTCTTTATAATCAGAAAAGAAAAGACAATACCAACCAAGTGAGCTTGAAAAGATGTTTCCAAAATAAAGCAGGTGCTGCCTGGCCCAGATGCTGACTTTCTGATATTGCCTCAAGATCAGAACTCAGATTGGAAAATGGAAATAAACTAAACTCAGCGTACCAGGTGCTCTTTAAAAAAAAATATTCCTGAGAGAAATGAGAGGGAGCTTAATACTCTGGAAAATGCCTATAATAAACAACTAAGCCCTTTCCAGGCTTCTAGAAAGAATTCCGAAGACAAGAGACCAGCCTGAAAAACCTATCAACACAGAAGGATTTAATTAAAAATTCTCTCGGTTCTATAGGATGACATGATTTCTTATGGGTAACATAAATGCTTCGCCAGTTAAGGGAGGTGGGAATAAAGTTAACCATTCAGTTACTTGTGAAATGCAGTTCCCTACTTGGGCTACATGACCCACAAGCCCCCACCACCCCCAATACACACACTGAGACTGTAAGTGGCCAAGTACATATCAGCTGTTTGTATGCCCGCAGGTCTCTGGATCATAGTGAAAAAACACTCTCCAAGAGGTCTAATGAATATTTTGTGTTTCTTTATTTCCCTATGACCATAGTTAAGGTCTTTCTCTTCTTATTTTGTCAGAAATCTTTACTCTGATTCTTTCTTTCTTAAAAAGAGGCAATTCTTTTTTAATGCTTTTATTGATGTTTTGTGTATTTCAGACATCATTTCTCAGTTCAGTTTAGACATACTCCCCTTCCCCTCCCCCCCACCCCACCCCCAGATCATGCACTCTACCATAACTATCCTGCTCTGTCTCAGTCTTTTTTATGTTTAGGAATGCACATTTTCCTCCTTTAATTTTATATTACTCTAAAATATGAATACATACTTTCCACTCATATATAGTAATTACAGAGTCTGAGAGTAAGTGGTGGATTGCTTCTAGAGCCCATTAAGAGATTTACATTATAGCAACATAGTTGTTTTCAGATAAACAGAAATATAACAATATTGTTGTTCAGCTTGTTTTTCATCTGGAGATTTGGTGTTAGCATCCACAAATGAGGGAAACCATTCACTGTTTGTTTTTCTGGGACTGTGTTACTTCACTTAGCATAATGGCTTCCAGTTCCATCCATTTGCCTGCAAAGTTCATGATGTCATCTTTCTTTACTGCTGAGTAGTACTCCATTGTGTAGATGTACCACATTTTTATCATCCATTGGGTTTGTTCCAGCTCTTTGCTATTGTGAAGAAAGCTGCAATAAACATGGATGTGCATGTATCTTTGTGGTAGGATGAGTCTGTGGGTATATACCCAGGAGTGGTATGGCTGGGTCTGATGGTAGGCTCATTTTGAGTCTTTTAAGGGTTCTCCACACTACTTTCCATAATGGTTGTGCAAGTTTACATTCCCACCAGCAGTGGATGAGTGTTCCTCTTTCCCCACAACCTCTCCAGCATTTGGTGTCTTTTGTGTACTTGATCTTAGCCAGTCATATCACAGTGAGATGATACCTGAGAGTGATTTTAATTTGCATTTCCTTAATTATTAATAAAGTTGAACTTCTTAAGATGTTTCTCAGCCATCTTTACTTCCTCACTGGTGAAGTCTCTGTTCAACTCTTTATTCCATCTTTTGAGTAGGTCTTTTGTTTCTTACTTCTTTGTTTTTTGAGTAGTCTGTATAGTCTGGATGTTAAAGCTCTGTCAGATGTATCACTGGTGAAAATTTCCTCCCACTCTGTGGGTTTTCTCTTCACTTCCTTGATTTTTTGATCTTTCACTGTACAGAAGCTTTTGAGTTTGATGAGGTCCCATTTGTCAACTGTTGACCTTATTTCCTGTGCAGCTGCTGTCTGATTTAGAAAGTCTTTTCCTACACCTATGTCTTGTAGGTTGTTTCCAACTTTTTCTTCTATCACCTTCAGGTTTTTGGGTTTCACAGTGAGATCTTTGATCCACTTGGAGTTGCTTTTTGTACAGGGTGAGAGGTAGGGGTTTAATTTTTTTCTTCTATAAATGGTGATCCAGTTTTGCCAGTACCATTTGCTGAAGATGCTGTCCTTCCTCCATTGAGGTTTTTTGCCCCCAAAAGAGACAATTCTTGACCACCACTCAAATGTGCTCACAAAATTCTGATTTTTGAAAAATTCTATTTTTGTGGTGGTTTGTCACTCCTTGGATAAAAAAAAAACAATAAAATGGCATAGGTAGAAAAAATATCTAAATATGGCAAAATCAAGTCACCCTTTGCATATACCTCCCTCTTGAAGAACCTGAGGGTTAGATCCCTATTCCTAGGCAGCCATGAATGAGCCCTGACCCAGCTGTGGCCTCTATAGTGCCCAAGACCTATTCCACTTGACTTTGGGCCTCTCTGTCTGTGGAGTTAGGTTGGTTCACAGATCAAATAGACATCCCTGACTACCTGTTGTTGACCATCTAAACAATGCATGGGAAAGTTAAACACCCCTGTGCAGGCAGGTCCAGGTCCACCTCAGTTTGTAAGTCATGGCTTCCTTCTCAGTGCCATGTGCACAGCACTGGCCCTACTGCAAAGCCTGGCCTTGATGAATGGCAGCCTAGCACAGAGCTCACTCACAAGCAGCAAATCTACAAGAGCAGCAAAGAACCTGGATGTAGGGGTCTTGCTTTCTGATTTCTAAGACGATTCTCTACTGATGAACACCTATTTAAGGATGCTGACTTGTGCTTTCTTAGAGTTTAAAGCACAGCTCTAAAGTAAGTACACTGAGGCCAGTTTATGGTGGCACATGCCTTTAATCTCAGCACTTGGGAGGCAGAGGCAGGAAGATATCTGTGAGATATCAGGAGACAAGCCTGATCTACATAGCAAGTTCCAGGCTAGCTGGGGCTACAGAGAGACCCTATCTCAAAACACAAAAACAAATATTATTATTAATATTTTTTTAATTTAATGTGTATGAGTGTACTGTCTGCATGTAGGTAGGTGCACCCTTGTCGTGCAGTGCTGTGGAGGTCAGAAGATGGTGTCATATTCCCCTGGAACCGGAGTCAAAGATGGTTCTTAAGTGCCATTTGGGTGCTGGGAATTAAACCCGGGTCCTCTGTAAGAGCAGTTGGTTCTCTTAACAGCTGAGCCATCCCTCCAGCCCCATATTAATATTATTATTATTATTATGAAGGTTTTAGGGACTATGTATTTTAGAGAAACTGTAGGTAGAGCCAGATCTTCATGTGTTTGAACTTTATAGAATGCAGAGGCCCTATTTATTTAAAAAGTATAATATTATAGATACAAAATGAAGTGCAAGGTCTTAGAGTTCAAAATGTAAAATGAGGTAGGACTCTGTGCAAGTAGAGCCCTTGCGGTTGAATTAACTGTTCAGTAAACCCACCCCCAATAGCAATTTTAACATGAGAAGCATGATCTGTTTAATGTTTATGACCTGAAAAAAGATCATTTGCATTGAAAAGTAGCCAATATAGTATCTGTAATAGGAACCAATATCATGCAAAACAATATTTTCATATTTGTAGAACTCTAGATAATCAGATAATTTTCATATGTAAAAGAGACAAAAATCATATAGCTGGCAGTTATTCTAATGTCAATTCTTACATGAAATTGGTAATCTGTTTTTGTTATAGCTGGAACTGTAATCTACTTTTAACATTCTCTTAGTCATTATGAAATAGAACTTCACAGGAATCTTATATTTCTATAAACCATCATTCTAAAATGGAAGATATTAGTCTTAATCATGAGATACTTCTTTATAGAGGAAACATTTCTATCTCCAAGAATAATTATTTTTGTTCACAATACTCTTGGAAAACAAAAGTATCCTACATTAAGAGAGACATTTCACATTCTTCAGCAGCAGGCCATACACCCTAAGCATATTTCTGTCCTCCTTCCTCATGTAGCTAGGAAAATCATTTAAAATGAACACATGACAAGAAATTAACAAAAATTATTGCACATTTCCATGTTTTATCATAATAAATCTCCAATTCCTTATTAATCCTGTATGTTGATGCATATAAATTTGGAAATTTTTATACAACAACCACTTACCAAAAAGCTCTATCTCTATTACAATTTTTTTAATTCACTGTTCAACTTATGGTAGTCTGGTTTCTACTTCCAACCCTGCACACAAACTGTTTTCTTCAAAATGAAAAATCCCCTTTATTTCTAAATCCAGTCTATGTTTTTTAATTAAAATATCTATTCAAATGCAACTTGGCCCAAGTTGCCTGTTTGGCAAACCAAAGCCTTCATGACCCAACCCCGGTTTATTTCTCCAGTCTTTGATTCTTATTTTCCTTCCTAAATCCTTTGACTTATTGTTGAACCATTCATGACTGCCCTGAAGTCTCTCTCAATCTATGAGGCAAAGCCATTCCCTGCCTTCGGTGGCTAAATCCTGCTCCTGGGCTGAAACAGGCATTCCCTGACCTCCCAAAGCTGAGTTGATTACCTCTTCCCAGAACTCTGCTTTTTGCCACATGACATCATGCTATAACTGCCTACTTAGATAGATGCATGAGTCTCCCTCCAGACTATGATATCTTTGAAATGCCTAAACCATGGTGTTATTTGTAGAAAATCTGAGGAGTCAATAGAAATTTATAGGCGGATCTCTGTGAGTTCAAGGCCCACCTGGTCTATGCAGTGAGCTCCAGGCCAGCTGGGACTAAAGGGAAACCTTGTCTCAAAAAGACCAAAAAAATTTATAAAACAAATGGATAATTTTTATATATATAAATCACACATTCAAATGCTAATAGAGAGTACTTTGACTGTTCCCAATACAAAAAATGACAAAGTTCTACATGCCATTCCCTGGTCCCATCATATACATTGTATGCCTTTATTGTAATAGCATCTGAATGCATAATGTGTATATTAAGTTAATTAAAACTTTTAAAATACTGAAATAAATAACATAGCCAAACATAAATCATTGAGTGACTTTACATAAAGATTTAAGTTTCACTTTCTTTTCATAAAGCTCAATTACAACAACCAAGATGTATTTGATATTTTCAAATAAAATACATTAGCAGTTAGCTGGCACATAATCACCTGAATAAATCTAGTTACCAAACTAAACATGGGTATATCTGTATAGCAACAAACCAATAATTTAATCCATATTACTCCCCATAAATAATTTGTTTTGCTGGGGCTGGAGATATGGCTCAGCAGTTAAGAGCACCGACTGCTCTTGCAGAGGACCCGGGTTCAATTTTCAGCACCCACATGGCAGCTAAGAACCATTTTTAACTACAGTTCCAGGGGAATCTGAAGCCCTCTTCTGACCTCTGCAACACAGGTGCACCAACCTACGTGCAGACAATACACTCATTCACATAAAAAATAATAGTAATTTGGTTTGTTATTAGGCTTTATTTTTTCACAGAATTTACTGTCTTACTTTAAAATGATGCAGTAACAATTTTATAATCTATTAATCACTTTCAAATGCATAACTAGTTTTCTTATATTAATTTTATTGACATAAATTAGATGCTAGTCCAATTTAATGCATTGCTGTAAACATTATCTTCAACAATCTATGTGTTTTCAAATCAAACATGTTTAGAAATGTTCAGTTTAAGAAATCTAATTGCAGTCAGGCATGGTGGACCATGCCTTTAATCCCAACATTTAGGAGGCAGAGAGGCAGACAGATCTCTGTGAGTCTGAGGCATCCTAGTCTACATAGAGAGTTCCAGGCGGACCAGGTCCACATAGTGACACCCTGTCTCAAAAACAACAACAAAAAAGAAATCTAATTGGAAAGACTAAGCTATAAGCAAAATGGACCTCTAAAAGGGAACCGTGAGCATTTGTTGCTCATCACTTTTGACAAGGAGATGGAAGAGAAGGAAACATTTTTTTGACAACATTTTCTGTGGTATGTGCTCTGAAAGATTCTTCATCTAAGCCACAGCTTCCAAGACAAACAGAACCATTCAGTGATTCATCCAACACATTTCCATTAGGAACCATTTCCATGACAAGTGTTGACACAGAAGCAACTACCTCTCCTCTGGGGAAGCTTAGAGTCAGATGGAATGGATGTTTGACAGTAGCTTATCATTGCAAAAAAACAGACTAACTGAATCTTTGGATTTACCTCAATAATATGTTCCTTCACTTTACTCTTTTATTATAAACTAGTCCCCAGTCCTAGATAACTATATCTTTCAAATTTATATAATGTGTCTTAAAAGATAATAGAAAACTCTTAGTTTAGTTTCTATTGTTGCTATAGGCACCGTGACCAAATGCAATGTGAGGAGGAAAAGCTGATCAGGTAACAATCCATCACAAAGGGAAGTCAGAGCAGAAACTCAAGGCAGAAACCTGAGGCAGGAACTGAAGTGAAAACCACAGGAATGCCACTTACTGCTTGCTTCTCCTGGCCTGTTAGGCTTTCTTTCTTAAACAACCCATGCCTACCTGCCCAGGGTTGGTACCACCCACAGTGGGCTGGACCTTCCCACATTAATCAGCAATCAAAAAAATGCCTCACAGATATGCATGCCCACAGGCAATCTGAAGGAGGAAGTTCCTCAGTTGAGATTGCCCTCTCCCAGGTATGTCTAGGTCTGTGTCAGGTTGACAAGAACTAACAATGGCAGCCACTATTTTCTATTCAATTTCATTTGAAGAACTAAAAGTCCTTAACAGAGCCTGTTGCCATGCAGGAACTCAGGTGCATAGAAGTCAAGGGCTTTGGTAGGGCCAGCCAGAGCACAGGGTAGGGGCCAGGTGCACTGGATAAGGGAGCAGCTCCCCCTCCCCAACTGGAATCTCGGAGCAAGTGTCCAGGTGGGCTTACAGTAGTGATTCCAGGGCGCAAGCCAATAAAAGAAGCAGTGAAACTGACACAACACCAGTCCTGAAAAACCAAGCCCCACAACCAACTAGAGGAAGCATAGTGAGCACACTACTCAGCAAGGTACTGACCCTGTTGCTACCTGTCCAGTTTTTGGAGAACCTTCAGAACAGAAAGGGAAAAGTGAACTAGAACTTCCATTTTTTTTAAGAAAGGATCTCCCTATATCCCCAGCTGGCCTGGAACTCACACTGTACACCAGGCTGGCCTTGAACTCACAGAGATCTGCCTGCCTCTGCCTATTGAGTACTGGGATTAAAGGTGTGCAACACCTTGCCCAGCTTAAGGATGATTCTTAGCCTCAATGTGGGTGCTGGGAATCACACCCAGGTCCTCTGCAAGAGCAGTTGGTGCTCTTAACCTCTGAGCCATCTCTCCAGACCCAACCTTCCAATTTATACCCCAAATTGAAACCTAGACAAGTCAACACTCCATAAACAAGGAGAAAACAACAAAGGCATCTGAAAGAAGCAAGCAAAGCAAGCCTTCAACGCAGTGAAGAAACATTTGATATTTGCATCAGAATACAAATAAAAAACAAACTCAATGCCAAAAATACAATGAAAGAACAAGATGGGAGAATCACAGAGTAATTCCACACCAAACTCTACCAACCCTATAGAAGATTCCTACAATGAGATCCCCCTAGAGGTAACCAAGGATACACACCGTAGAAGAACAAGTGTGGATTTATTCAAAGGAATCAAAGAACATAAAGAACAAATCAGATTACTAAGGGGGGAGAATTAAAAACTCAGGAAGGACCAAGAGGGAGAGAATAACAAACTCCAGAAAGAACTAGAGCAAGCTCTGGAAGGAAGGGAAACACTGAAAAGAGCTCATGCTGAAATGAAAAAGGAAACCAACCAGTGATGCAAAGAGCTACAAGAAGAGATTGTGAAGCTCCAAAAGAAAGTGCAAATACTAAAGGAATCACAAGATGAAATGAAAAAGGAAATCTAACACTGATCTAATCAAGAGGAAAAAATGTGAAAAAAGCCTCAGAAGCAGAATGGAGGAAGCAGAAAAAAAAAATCAGACCTGGAAGATAACACAGAACAACTAAAAAGTTCAAGTAAAGGTTATAAAAAATTTAGAACTACACAAGAGTGAAACAACCAGGAAATGTGGGACATTATGAAAAGATCAAACCTCCAAATCATAGGGATAGAGGAAGGAGATGAATCCCAAGAGAACGGTATTGACCAGATCTTTGACAAAATAATAGATGAAAATTTTCCCAAACTAAAAAAATATAAACCCCTACAAATATAAGAAGCACATAGAACAACAAATGGACAAGATCAGAAAAGAAACTCCCCACACCATATCATACTTAAAACGCTAGATGCCCAAAACAAAGACAAAATTCTGAAAGCCACAAGAGAAAAACAACAAGTTATATACAAGGGGAAACCCATCAGAATTACACCTGACTGTTCAGTGCAAACTACGAAAGCATGAAGAACATGGACCAAAGTATTCCCAGTGCTAAAGGACTATAGATGACAACCCGGGTTACTATACCCAGCAAAAATGTTGACTATAGTTGAAGGAGAAAGAAAAATCTTCCCTGACATAAACAAGATGATAGAATACATGTCCAGAAAACCAACCCTACAGAGAATACTTGAAACAATTCAAAGGACAGAGCAGAGGAGCAACTATTCCTAGGCATCCAGAAATAGAAATTAATAAAAGCATAACTACAGAAGTAGAAACCTAGACCAAAAAATGCAAATGGATAATAAGATGAAAGGAAGCAACACACAACTCTCAATTATATCCTTAAGTATTAATGGATTGAACTCCCCAATGAAAATACATAGACTTGGGGCTGGAGAGATGGCTCGGTGGTTAAGAGCACCGACCATTCTTGCAGAGGACCCGGGTTCGATTCCCAGCACCCACATGGTGGCTAAGAACTGTCTTTAACTCCAGTACTAGGGGAATACGACGCCCTCTTCTGACCTCCGTGGCATTGCACAACACGGGTGCACCAACCTATATGCAGACAGTACGCTCGTACACACAAAAAATAATAAATTTTAAAAAAGACATAGAATGGGAGAATGGATTAGGGAACAGAGCCCATCTATATGCTGTCTACAAGAAACCCATCCCATCCTCAAGGATAGGCACCAACTTAAAGTGAAAGGATGGAAAAAAAATATTCCAAGAGAATGGTACCAAAAAGAAAGCAAGAGTTGCTAATTTTAATATCGAACAAAAGAGGCTTCAAAGTAAAAGTAACCAGAAGAGAAAAAGAGGGCCATCACATCCTTATCAAAGGAAGAATTGACCATGAAGATTTCACAATCATGAATATATATGCACCAAACTCTGGTGCACCAAACTTGATAAGCACAATTCTCCAGGACCTCAAGACACAGATTAATCCCAGCACATTAATAGTGGGGGGCTTCAATACTCCACTGAGCCCTTTGGACAGGTCAATTGGATAAAGAGTAAACAGAGAGACATCTGAACTGAACAATACAATATACCAAATGCACCTCACAGACATCTACCAAATATACCACCCAAACACCAGAGAATACACTTTCTACTCAGCACCCCATTTTTTCTACTCAGCATCCATAATTGACCACATACTGGAACACAGAAAAAAATTCAACAAATACAAAAAGATTAAAATAATTTCATGCATTCTATCAGACCACAATGCCAAAAAGCTTAATATCAGCCCCAAGGCAAGCCTTACTATCTACAAGAACACATGAAGACTAAACAACACACACCTGAATAATGACTGGGTCAAGGAAGAAATAAAGAAAGAAATAAAAACATTCCTGGAACTAAGTGGCAATGACAGTACAACACAACAAAACCTATGGGACACTTTAAAAGCAGCCCTAAGAGGGAAGATTATAGCCCTGGATGCCTACATTAGAAAAACAGAAAGAGCACAAATAAATGATCTAATACTGTAGCTAAAAATACTTGAGAGACAACAACAAATGAACACTAAACACACAGGAAAAAATAGCAAAAATCGTTTAGATGTATGGACAGCACAACACCAGCGTGTACCCAGTGTGTGGCATGAGAGGATGTACACTTGCAGCTGGCACAACATGAGTATATGCCCAGGTGAGCCTGACATGCATTGGTGCTTTGCACACCCCTCCTCCAGAGTGGAGGCTTGGTATCACCCAGAAACATCCCACCTTCGGGTTCCAACATGGACTGAGTTAGACATGCAAACAGCAGACCAACAGGGTACCAAACCAATGTAGCAAAACAACCCCAGCCTACCCCCCAACCTAGTGGAGCTGTGGTGCGGAGGATCTAAGAGGTGCAGTATTAGTGATTATAGTCTGTGCAGCCAATGTTGAGGCACCAGAATAAAAAAAAAAAAAGCTAATAAACAAACAAATCCACATGCCAAAGACACAAAGAATAAGCAACAAGGGAAAAGCTCATAAAAAATCCACACCAAATTCTACCTACCCTACAGAAGATTCCAATGATGATCTCTCTGGAAGAAAAGAAGGAAACCAAGAAACAGACCTTAGAAGAACAATTGTAGACATGTTTAAAGAAATCAAAGAATATAAAGAACAAACCAGAGAACTAAAGAGAGAAAATGAAAAACTCAAGAAGGACCTAGAGGGAAACAATGACAAATGTTGGAAAGAACTCAAGGAAGATAATGACAAATGTTGGAAAGAACTAAAGGAAGAAAATGACAAACTCCAGAAGGAAGTAGAAATGGTGAAAAGATCCCAGACCAAAAATGAAAAAAGAAACAGACCAATGAACCAAGGAGCTACAAGATGAGAATGACAGACTCCAGAAGGAAGTGGAAATACTAAAGAAATCATAGGATGAAATGAAAAAGGAAATTGAACATGCATCCAATCAACAGGAAAGGATGGGAAAAAGCCTCAGAAGCAGAATGAAAGAAGCAGAAGAAAGAATATCAGACCTCCTGGATAACATGGAACCTTCAGAACAGAAAAGGAAGAGTAAGTTAGATTTCCAATAGCAAACCTAAAACTTAGACAAGTCAACACTCCATAAACAAGGAGGGAAAAAATGGCATCTGAAGGAGGCAAGCAAAGCAAGACTTCAACACAGTGAAGAGCCATTTGGGATTCACATTGGAAGTCAGGCAAAGAGAAACCCACATTCCAGGGACACGATAAAGGGACAACATGGGAAAGGTGAAGGATAATTCCACACCAAGCTTTACCAATCCTGTGGGAGATTCCCACAGTGGGATCCCCCTGGGGATGGCCCAGGACACAGATATTAGAGGAACAATTACAGACAAATTCAAAGAAATCAAAGAATATAAAGAACAACTCAGAGTACTAAGGAGAGCGAATGAAAAACTCAAGAAGGACTTAGAGAGAGAGAATGACAAACGCCAGAAAGAACTAGAGGGAGAGAATGACAAACTCCAGAAAGAAGTGGAAACACTGAAAAAAGAAACCAACCAGTGAAGCAAGGAGCTACAGGAAGAGATTGAGAATCTCCAAAAGGAAGTGGAAATACTAAAGAAATCAAAAGATGAAATGAAAAAGGAAATTGACCCCTCATCCAACCAAGAGCAAAGGAACAGAAAAAGCCTCAGAAGAAGAATGGAGGAAGCAGAACAAAGAATATCAGACCTGGAAGATAACACAGAAAAACTAAAAACCTCAAGTAAAGAGTATGAAAAATTTAAAAATACACAAAAGTGGAACAACCAGGAATTGTGGGACACTATGAAAAGATCAAACCTCTGCATCATAGGGATAGAGGAAGGAGAAGAATCCCAAGAGATTTGTATTGATCAGATCTTCAACAGAATAATAGATGAAAATTTCCCCAAACTAAAAAAAAGACAAACCAATACGAATACAAGAATCATATAGAACAACAAATTCCCCACGCCATATCATAGTTAAAATGCTAGATGCCCAAAACAAAGACAAAATTCTGAAAGCCACAAGAGAAAAACAACAAGTTACATACAAGGGGAAACCCATGAGAATTACAATTGACTTCTCAGTGCAAACTATGAAAGCAAGAAGAACGTGGAGCAAAGCATTCCCAGTATTAAAGGACTATAGATGCCAACCCAAGTTACTATACCCAGCAAAAATTTCAATTATAGTTGAAGGAGAGAGAAAAATCCATGACATAAACAAGATGAAAGAATACGTGTCCAGAAGACCAACCCTTCAGAGAATACTTGAAGCAATTCAAACGACAGAAGAAAGGAACAACTATCCCCAGGCACCTAGAAAGAGAAATTAATAAAAGCATAAATGCAGAAGTAGAAACCTAGACCAAAAATTCAAATGGATAATAAGATGAAAGAAAGCAACACATATCTTTCAGTTATAGCCTTAAATATTAATGGAATAAAGTCCCTAATGAAAAGAAATAGGCTGGGAAATTGAATTAGTAAACAGAACCCATAAGCTGTCTACAAGAAACCCATCTTATCTTCAAGGATAGGCACCAACTTAAAATGAAAGTATGGAAAAAATATTCCAAGTAAATGGTAACAAAAGGAAAGCAGGTGTTGCTATTTTAATATCAGACAAAATAGACTTCAAAGTAAAAGAAATCAGAAGAGACAAAGAAGGTCTTTATCAAAGGAACAACTGACCATGAAGATTTCACAATCATGAATATATGTGCCCCAAACTCTGGTGCACCAAACTTTATAAAGATAATTCTCCAGGACCACAAGGCGCAGATTAACCCCAGCACACTCATAGTAGGGGACTTCAATACCCCACTGTGCCCATTGAACAGGCCAACCAGACTAAGAACAAACAGAGAAACATCTGAACTGAATGATATGATACAAAAAATGGACCTCACAGATATCTACTGAATATTCCACCCTAATATGAGAGAATGCACTTTCTACTCAGCACCCCATGGAACATTCTCCAAAATCAACCACATATTAAGACACATAAAAAACCTCAACAAATACAAAAAGATTGAAATAATTTCATGCATTCTATTAGACCACAGTGCAATAAAGCTCAATATCACCACCAGGATAAGCCCTACTATCTACAAGAACACATGGAGACTAAACAACACACTCTTGAATAATGAATGGGTCAAGGAAGAGATAAAGAAAGAAATAAAAGCATTCCTGGAACTGAACGACAATGATAATACAACACAACAAAACCTATGGGATACTTTAAAAGCAGTCCTAAGAGGTAAGTTTATAGCCCTGGGTGCCTACATTAGAAAAACAGAGCACAAGTGAACCATCTAACACTGCAGCTAAAAAACACTTGAGAGACAACAAAAAATGAACCCTGACTGGAGGAAACAACAAAAATCAGGGTAGAAATCAGTGAAAATAAAAACAAAAGAAATAATGCAAAAAAAAATCAATGAATCCAAAAGTTGGTTCTTGAGAGAATAAACAAGATAGACAGACCTCTAGCCCAGTTAACAAAAAAAAGGAGGAAGAAGAAGAAGAAGAAGAAGAAGAAGAAGAAGAAGAAGAAGAAATTTCAAATCAAAAGAATCCGTGATGAAAGGGGAAATATCACAACAGACAATGAAAAGATCCAGACAATCATATGGGAATACTTCAAAAACCTATACTCTACTAAGTTTGAAAACCTAGGAGAAATGGATGAATATCTGAATTCCTGGGAATCACCAAAGCTTAACAAAGAAGGGAACAAAAACTTAAACAGATCCACAATATATGAAGAAATTGAAGATGTAATAAGAAACCTCCCAACTAAAAAAAGCCCAGGCCCAGATGGTTTCATGGCAGAATTCTATAAAACATTTCAAAAAGATTTACCACTATTATTACTCAAATTGTTCAGAAGGATACGAACAGAGGGAATTCTCCAATTCCTTCTATGAAGTGAGCATCACTCTAATACCAAAACCAGTCAAAGATACAACCAAAAAGGAGAACTATATACCAATCTCCTTAATGAACACAGATGCAAAAATTCTCAATAAAATACTTGCAACCCACATACAGACCCACATCAAGAAGATCATCCAACATGACAAAGTTGGATTCATACCAGAGATGCAGGGATGGTTCAACATACAAAAATCAATAAATATCATAAAACACATAAATGGACTGAAAGACAAAAACCACATGATCATCTCAATTGATGCAGAAAAAGCCATTGACAAAATCCAGCATCCCTTCATGCTTAAAGTACTAGAGGGAATTGGATTGGAGAGATCATTCCCCAATGTAATCAAAGCCATATACAGGAAAATTACAGCCAATTTCATCATAAATGGAGAAACGACAGAAGCATTCCCCCTAAAGGTAGGAACTAGGCAAGGCTGCCCCCTGTCACCACTCCTCTTCATTATAGTGCTTGAAACACTTGCTACTGCTATAAGGCAAGAAAAGGAAATTAAAGGAGTACTAATTGGAAAAGAGGAAGTCAAGCTATCCCTTTTTGTTGATGATATGATTGTTTACCTAAGGGATGCTAAAAACTCCACCAGAAAACTCCTAGAAACGATTAAGAGTTTCAGTAAAGTGGCAGGATACAAAATTAACCTAGAAAATCAGTAGCCTTTCTTTACACCAGCAACAAGCAACTGAAGAAGGAATACAAGGAGAACTTTCCACTCACAATAGCCTAAAAAACAATAAAATACCTAGGAACAAACCTAACCAAAGACATCAAAGACCTCTACAAAAAAATTTTAAGGCCCTGAAGAAGGAAATTGAAGAAGGCATCAGATGGAAAAACTTCCCATGCTCATGATTTGGGAAAATTAATATAGTAAAAATGTCCACTATATCCAAACTATTGTACAGATTTAATGCAATCAAAATCCCCAAGAGTTTCTTCACAGGCTTGGAAAAAAGTCCTTAATTTCATATGGAAAAACAAAAAAACCCCAAATAGCCAAAGCAGCCCTGAGTGAAAAGAGCAATACAGTGGGGATCTCTATACCAGACTTCAAACTATACTACAGGGCTATAGTCATAAAAACAGCTTGGTATTGGCACAAAAACAGACCTGTTGACCAATGGAACAAAATTGAACATCTAAATTTGGACACATACAATTTCAGCCACCTCATATTTGACAAGGGGGCCAAGAAGACACAATGGAGGAAAGACAGCATCTTCAGCAAGTGTTGTTGGCAAAACTGGATCACTACTTGTAGAAGAATGAAATTAAACCCCTATCTCTCGCCCTGTACAAAAGTCAACTCCAGATGGATTAAAGACCTCAACATGAAACCCCAAACTCTGAAGGCGATAGAAGAAAAAGTTGGCAGCAGCCTACAAGACATAGGCATAGGAAAAGACTTCCTAAATCAGACAGCAGCTGTGAAAGAATTAAGGTCGACAATTGACAAATGGGACCTAATTAAACACAAAAGCTTCTGTATATCAAAAGAAACAATCAAGGAAGTGAAAAGAAAACCCTCAGAGTGTGAGGAAACATTCACCACAGATACATCTGACAAAGCATTGATTTCCAGAATATATAAACTACTCAAAAAACAAAGAAGAAGGAAAACAAATGACCCACTCAAAAGATGGAGCAAAGAACTGAACAGAGACTTCACAAGTGAGGAATTAGAAATGGCTGAGAAACACATTAAAAAGTGTTCAGCGTTGCTAATAATTAAGGAAATGCAAATGAAAACCACTTTAAGATATCATCTCACTCCAATAAGACTGGCTAGGATCAAGAAAACAAATGATACCAGGTTGTGGGGAAAGAGGAACAGTCATCCACTGCTGGTAGGAATGTAAACTTGTACAGCCACTATGGAAAGCAGCATGGAGAACCCTTGGAAGACTCAAAATGAGCTTGCCACCTGACCCAGTCATACCACTCCTGTGCATATGCCCACAAGACTCATCTTACCACAAAGATACATGCACATCCATGTTTATTGCAGCTCTCTTCACAATAGTGAAGACCTGGAACCAACCCAAGAGACCCTCAACTGACAAGTGGGTAGAGAAAATGTGGTACATCTAAACAATAGAGTTCTATGCAGCAGTAAAAAAAAAAAAGATAACATCATGAACTTTGCAAGTAAATGGATGGAGCTAGAAGTTATCATGCTATGTGAAGTAACACAGTCCCATGAAAACAAATAAGGAATGGTATCCCTCATCTGTGGATGCTAGTGCCAATTACCTAATTGTATGGCAAACTGAGCAATGTTAATGTGATCTGAAAACAACTGTGCTCTTATATTGTGAACCCCTTAAAAATAAATTAAGAAAAAATAAGCATTCCAAAAAAAGGAGAAAAGACCAAACCTCCGCATCATAGGGATAGAGCAAAAAGAAGAACCCCAAGACAACACTATTGACCAGATCTTCAAGGATAATAGAAGAAAATCTCCCTAAACTGCAAAAAGACAATCCCATACAAATACAAGAAGCACATAGAACACAAAATAGACAGGACCAGAAAAGAAATTCCCCATGCCATATAATTGTTAAAATACTAGATGATCAAAACAAAGAATAAATACTGAAAGACACAAGAGAAAAACATAAGTTACATATAAGAGGAAACCCATCAGAATCACAGCTGACTTCTCAGTGCAAACTATGATGCCAGAAGAACATGGACCAAAGTATTCCCAACAACTTTAGATGCCAACCCAGATTACTATACCTAGCAAAAATGTCAATTATAGTTGAACGAGAAAGAAAAATCTTTCACGATATGAATAAGATGAAAGAATACATGTTTAACAAACCAACACTTCAGAAAATCCTAAAAGCAATACAAATAACAGAGGAAATGAGAAACTCTTCCTAAGCAATTAAAGAGAGAAATCAACAGAGTACATACAAACCTAGTCCAAGAATGCAAAAAAAGTGGAAAAGAAGCAACGCACATCTCTCAATAACAGTCTTAAATATTAGTGGTCTAAACTCCCCAATCAAAAGACATAGACTGGGAGAATAGATTAGGAAAAAGAACCCATCCATAAAACCCATCTCACCCTTGAGGATGGACACCACCTTAGAGTGAAAGGATGGAAAAAAAAATATTTCGAGCAAACGGTACCCAAGAAACAAGCCAGAGTGGCTATTCTAATATCAGAAAAAATAGATCTCAAAGTAAAATTAATCAAAAGAAATAAAGAGGGCCATTACATCCTTATTAAAGGAACACTTAACCATGAAGATGTCACAATCCTAAATGTTTATGCAACAAACTCTGGTGCACCTAACTTTATAAACACTACTCTGCAGGACCTCAAGACACAGGTTAATCCTAGCACACTAATAGTGGGGGACTTCAATACCCCACACCCCTTGAATATATCAACAGGACAAAAAATAAACAGAGAAACATCAGGACTGAAAAATACAATACACCAAAAAGACCTCACGGATGTCTACAGAATATTCCACCCAAACACCAGAGAATATACTTTCTACTCAGCACCTCAGGAAACAATCTCCAAAATAGACCACATACTGGGGCACAAGAAATACAAAAGGATTGAAGTTATTCCATGCATTCGATCAGACCACAGTGCAATAAAGCTCAATATGAACAACAGAATAAGCCCTACTAGCTACAAGAACACATGGAGACTAAACAACACAATCCTGAATAATGAATATGTCAGGGAAGAAATGAAGAGTGAAATAAAAGCATTCATGGAATTGAACATAAAAGACAATACAACACAAAAAAAGCCTATGGGATACTTTAAAAGCAGTCTTGAGAGGGAAATTTATAGCCCTAAGTGCCCACATCAAAAAACAGAAAGGGAACAAATAAATGATCTAATACTGCAGCTAAAAACACTTGAGAGACAACAACAAATAAACCCTAAACCCAACAGACAGGAAGAAATAACAAAAATCAGAGCAGAAATCAATGAAATAGAAACAAAGAACACAATACATAGAATCAACAAATCCAAAACATAAACAAAATAGACAGACCTCTAGCCCAGTTAACCAAAAGAAAGAAAGAGCTACTCCAAATCAATATTGTTCTTGATGAAAGGAGAAACATCACAACAGACAAAGAAAAGATCCAGACAATCATATGAAAATACTTCAAAAACCTATACTCCACTAAATTTGAAAACCTAAGAGAAATGGATGAATATCTGAAATCCTAGGAAACAGCAAAGCTTAACCAAGAAGAGATTGACAGCCTAAACACACCCATAATATATTAAGAAATTTAAAATGTAATAAGAAACCTCTGAACTAAAAAAGCCCAGGCCCAGATTATTTCATAGCAGAATTCTACAAAATATTTAAAGAGGACTTACAACCATTATTACTCAAACTGTTCAGAAGGATACAAGCAGAGGGAAATCTCCCAAAATCCTTCTATGAAGTCAACATTATTCTAATACCAAAACCAGGTAAAGATACAAGCAAAAAAGAAAGCTATAGACCCATCTCATTAATAGATGAAAAAATTCTCAAAAAAATACTTTCAAACTGCATACAGACCCACATCAAAAAGATCATCCATCATGACCAAGTTGGATTCATACCAGAGATGCAGGGATGGTTCAACATACAAAAATCAGTAAATAGGGGGCTGGAGAGATGGCCTAGCGGTTAAGAGTGCCGACCGCTCTTACAGAGGACCCGGGTTTGATCCCCAGCACCCACATGGCGGCTGAGAACCGTCTGAAACTCCAATTCCAGGAGAACTCCAGTTCCAGGGGAATCCGAGACCCTCTTCTGACCTCCGCGGCATTGCACGACACGGGTGCACAAACCTGCATGCAGACAGTACATTGATACACATACAGAAATAAAAAAAATCAGTAAAGATCATAAAACACATAAATGGACTGAAAGGCAAAAAAACACACAATCATCTCAATTGATGCAGAAAAAGCCTTTGACAAGATCCAGCTTCCCTTCATGTTTAAAGTCCTAGAGGGAATCAGACTGAAGGGAACATTCCTCAAAATGATCAAAGCCATATATAGCAAACCCACTGCCAACATCATCCTAAATGGAGAAAAGTTAGAAGCATTCCCCTTAAAGGCTATCCACTATCACCACTCCTCTTCAATATAGTGCTTGAAACACTTGCTAGGTCAAAAGGCAAGAAAAGGAAATTAAAGGAGTATTAATTGGAAAAGAGGAAGTCAAGCTATTCCTTTTTGCAGATGATATGATAGTTTACCTAAGGGATGCTAAAACTCCACCAGAAAACTCCGAGAAATGATTAAGTGTTTCAGTAAAGTGGCAGGACACAAAATTAACCTAGAAAAATCAGTAGGCTTTCTTTACAACAACAACAAGCAACTGAAGAAGATATACAAGGAGACCTTCCTACTCACGATAGCCTCAAAAACAATAAAATACCTAGGAACAAATGTAAACAAAGACACCAAAGACCTCTACAACAAAAATTTTAAACCCCTGAAGAAGGAGATTGAAGAAGACATCAGAAGACCTTTCGTGCTCATGGATTGGGAAAATTAATATAGTAAAAATGTCCATTCTACCCAAATTAATATACAGCTGAAATGCAATCCCAATTAAAATCCCCAAGAGTTTCTTCACACAGACTTGGAAAAAAATCTTTAAATTCATCTGGAAACACAAAAGACCCTGAATAGCCAAAGTGACCCAAGTGAAAAGTGCAATACAGGGGGAATCACTATACCAGATTTCAAACTATATTAAAGGGCTATATTCATAAAAACAGCCTGGTACTAGCACAAAAACAGGCCCATAGACCAATGGAACAAAATCGAAGATCCAAACTTGAGCACATACAATTTCAGCCACCTCATATTTGACAAGGGGGCCAAGAAGACTAAATGGAGGGAAAAGCACCTTCAGCAAATGGTGTTGGAAAAACTGGATCAACACTTGTAGAAGAATAAAATTAAACCCCTACCTCTCATACTGTACAAAAATCAACTCCAAATGGATCAAAGACCTCAATGTGAAACCCAAAACTCTGAAGGTGATAGAAGAAAAAGTTGGCAGCAACCTACAAGACAGGGATAGGAGAAAACTTCCTAATGAGGTCCCACTTGTCAGTTGTCCCCCTCACTTCATGTGCAGACAGTAGCTGCACGTGAAATGAGGTGGACAACTGACAAGTGGGACCTCATTAAACTCAAAAGCTTCTGTACAGCAAAAGAGGCAATCAATGAAGTGAAGAGAAAACCCACAGAGTGGGAGGAATCCTTCACCAGTGATACATCTGATAGAGAACTGACTTCCAGAATATATAAACTACTCAAAAAAAAAAAAAAAAGTAAGAAAACAAATGACTCACTCAAAAGATGGAATAAAGAAATGAAGAGAGACTTCACAAATGAGGAAATAAAGATGGGTGTGAAACAGCTTAAAAAATGTTAAACATCACTGGGCTGGAGAGATGGCCTAGTGGTTAAGAGCACCGACTGCTCTTGCAGAGGACCCAGGTTTGATTCCCAGCACCTACATGGCAGCTGAGAACCATCTTTTTTTTTTAATTTTATTTATTTTTGTATGTGTATGAGTGTACTGTCTGCATGTAGGTTTGTGCACCCATGTCGTGCAATGCCGCGGAGGTCAGAAAAGGGTCTCAGATTCCCCTGGAACTGGAGTTCTCCTGGAATTGGAGTTATAGATGGTTCTTAGCCGCCATGTGGGTGCTGGGGATAGAACCCAGGTCC